>JAHLSL010000024.1:6512107-6546775 GCA_025920805.1 Petroica traversi | reverse complement strand
GAGGCGGCGGCATGAGGCGATCGAACAGCGCCCCGCTCATCCACGGGCTCAGGTGAGGGGCCCGGGGGGCTCCCGGCCCGGCCGTGCTGGGACTCCTGGGATGCTCTGGAGCCGCGGGGAAAAGTGGGGTCCTGAGCGCTGTCCCGGGCGGGGAGGGATTTAGGGAACATAGCAGTGTGGAGGGGTGCGAGGAAGCCTGGGGAGACGTGTTTTGGTTATACTGAAACGCTTTGTTTTCGCCAAGGTCTGCTGTGTGTTGCAGAGAGATACCGTCCGCAGCGTCAGAGTTGGGGCTGTTCTTATACATCGAATAACAATCGCGATGATTTCTGTAATAGATCGAGTCTGAACAAAATAAATCACTGCTCTGTGTATGATTACAGCAGTACATGCTTTCGGAACCATCAGGCAAATTTGGTCAGGAAGGTCATTTCACAGGACCTTGACATAAGTTTTACATTTAGTGTAAAACAGTGTGTCAGGTGTGCAGGAATTTTCCTGGGTGATACTAATTCCTGTAGTATGCATTACTGGGAGAAATACAATGTGTTGTGTAGGCAGTTGAGCTTGGATTTTGTCACCAGCCTGTGGCAGGTCTGTTTGCAGGAGGGTTGGGTGTCTGCCAGGTCTGGCTCTCTTCAGCTGACAGGACAGAAAGTGGCAGCGGCAGGCCAGGGGCAGGTGAAAGCTTTCAGACAGGTAGGGTTTCTTGTACAGTTTTGTTTGGCTAAGTTTATAACCCAAAGGGCTGTTTCTTGTCTCCTCTGGGTTGATGAGAAGTTGGGAGATGCCCCATCTGCTGTGTTGGTGGCTTCCATCCAGCTGTAAGGTGGTCCATGTGCTGCTGTTAATGGTAGTCTGCATTTTGGGAGACCACACTGACAATAAGTTTCATAAAGTGTAGTATATTACATGATAAGTATTTCCTGGTGGTTTGATTTTTTTCCCCTTTCTGTTTCTGTAAGGAACTGGATATCAAGTGATGAACAAATCTCATATCCCTCTTTTACCAAAATGCCTGACAGTTCAGGTGAAATACTACTTCTTGCCTATTTCATCATGATTTAATGTTAAGTGAATGTAATTGTGATTCTTTTACATAATCACAATGAAACAACTCCCATTTTACATTTTTATGCAGTATGGAAGAGTTGTGTATGGCAGCTCTCCCCTGGGAGGTTTCTGAGCAGGTAAACTAATTGTGTAACTGAGACAAGACATTTTTATAACCTCAACCTTTTGGAAATTGTAAGACCCTTGACTCTTAAAAAAACAGACAAACAAATTCTTTAATTCAGGGTTTGGGCAGGTAGAAGGGTAAGCCTGAGCTCTTGCCTTGACAGTGTGCATACACTATGGGTTAGGTGTTCATGCAAATAAAACTGAAATGCCATTGAACTAATTTGGGGTGGTTGCAGTGGTTTGCCTGTTAGTTTGGAATTTTCCACCAGAATAGTGTTTTTGCAAGATTGCAGCTCTTGGCAAGAAACTTCAGTTTTTCCCAGAATGTCTTTGTTGGGTAAACTGAAACAAAAGCTCTTGCTCTTACACAGCTTGCTTTTTCTCCTCTGCCTCCTGTTTTGACTTCTTCATTAACAGATTTAGTAAGGGGCTTGGAAAATGAGTTGCTGTAGATCCAGAGAACAGTTATAAGTGGAATATTTTAGACCCCAAAAGTTCCCTTTCACAAAACTTTTAACTCTTGCTTTTGTGCCAAATAAAATTGATTTTTAATGGGAGCTGTAGTTTTCTGTGAAAAGTAAGTCTGAGATCTGACCGGTTCTGGTGTTTTTGCAAGGGAGATTAAAGGTAGGATTATTTGTAGGTCTTTTTTCTCTCCCTCTCTGCTAGTTAGCACTGAGTATTGGACTCAGGCTATGGTAAAGTGGGACAGAATTGCTCCAACCTGTTTTCTTGACTCAGACCGTGGATTTCAGGATGTGCTGTGTGTCTTGTGTTTGCATGCCAGCCAGGAGACTTACCCTGAAAAGAATTGTGGCTCTTGGGCTCAGCCAAAACTCATCTCTAAACATCATGTCATGGTTCCCTTCAATTTCTCCTGTTCCACCTCTGTCAAATGGCAGCTGTTTGATCTCTCCAGGGTGTGAGCTGAGTGAAACTTCTTGGAAAATTGTAAATGATGTCTGGTCCAAAGTACTCGACATTTTGGAGAAAGAGAGTCCTTGCATTTTTCTTGGCAGAAAGTGCAGTGTTTTCGCCAATTGCTGTTGGCTTGTATTTCACAGTATAAGCTTTATTTGTTTTTTATTTACAGCTTCGTAAAAGCTGTCTAAAACTTATGTGTCTAACTTGTGTGTTTTAAACTGGAGGATTCTGACCATCGTGTGTCCTAAAGTACAGTAGAATTATCAGTCCTTACAGCAAGGTAGTTGTTGGTCAGGTTGATTTTAAAGAAATTGTATTTGTGGGGGGCTTTTGTTCATCCCCAGTTAGCAACTGAAACAAAAAGAGACAGCGTGAATTCTTGTAATTTGAATCTAATTACAGTCTTACATTTGGATTTGTTCACCTGTGCAGTTTGTCACTGATTTTTGGGCATGAGAACTGTAGGCTTGTGGCTCAAAATTTTTTTCTAGCAACCATGAAATTTAGTTTCTTTCAGCAGTCTTATTCATTAAGTGCTGATCATTGGCTGTTGATAACCCTGGTGATGACAAGACCAGTAAAACTTGCTTTAGGAATCAATAGAACTGAAGTTACCTAGAGAAGAAGTCAAATAAAAAATCCTATACCATTTAAATGTATATGCTGCTATGGAACCTTAAAAACTGGGGTTACTGTAAGTTTAATTTAACCTTTCCTGGAAAAAATGTTCAGAAGACACTAAATGTTTGTAGTGATAAGATTTATCAAGATACTATATTTCTGTTTTTTCTGTGGGATCAAAGTTGGTTTCAGTTACTGCTTACAAGCCATTTATTTATTTGTTCTGTTGAATGACATTTGAAGCAGTATACAAGCAGCAGCCATTCCAAACATAATAAATCCCCACAGTCTAAGCAATTCTTCAATTATTCTGAAGACACAAAATGATTAATTGAAATCATTAATTGAAGTAGCTGGGAATTGGAGGATGAACAAGTTGATTCGCACTCTCTGCCAAGAAACTAGAAGAGGTCTTACCTGCCTGTCTCTGGAGGGCTTTGTCTCGACAGGAGAGCTGTCACAGCATTGGAAACTGAGCTGATGTGAAGAGGTGCTTTTTTTGCTAGGAAGGAAATGGCTTTTGCATTTGACAAGTGTTTCTTTTTGCAGCGACAACTCGCAGGTGTTCCAGGCCAGCGCCCTGCGCACCCGCAGGAACAGCACCACGGTCATGAACAGGCACAGCCTGGTAAGGAACCCTCACACAACCCCAGCAGTGCCCAGCAGCAGTGTGCAAACAGGAGTAAACAAAATTACATGTGGGCTCTGAAACTAATACCACACTGCTTTCACAAAAAGGCCCTAGGCTGTGACATTAATATGCTGTGGCTGTAATGAATTGTTACTTATAGACCATTTGGCTTGTATTTCATTGTGATCATAACTTTACTTATAAAATAGATGTTCCAAGGTAGAGCAAGAAAGGTAGCTGGCTAAGAAAACTAATTATGTAATAGTACTGTTGACAGTAATCAATGTCTTAAATGACTTCTGATGGTTAAGAAAAAAAGCGCAGAAAATACTTCAGCAAAAGTTGCATCTGTAAGAGAACCAGGATAGTTATGTACAAGAAAGATTGGTGGAAAAGCCTTTCTCCTGCTGGGATGTAAAAACTGAAAGAAAGTGTTATGATCAGAATTTATTAAGCAAGTCTCTTCATATTTTTAAGGTGGTAGCTTAATGTAAATCTGTTTGTGCTTGTGGTCAGGCAAAAGGAGAAAAAAAACAAAGGCAAAAGCTCAGTTTATTGTGTTTACTCCTGAAGATCCTCAGTTATTGGGCTAAAAAGATGCTTATTCACGGTGTCTTGCTCAGAAGTTGCTGGGAAGCAGGAGCTAATTCACTGATGGACTGCTCTTGTGCCTGCCCCTCGTAGATGTTGTACTCTCCTGGACTTAACCAGTGTTCCCATCTTCATGGGATGATGTTCCTACCCCTTTCTGTCACATTAATGTTATTAAAAAGTGTCCTTCACTCCCAGCTGACCAAGTGCAGATAAAATACATTAAATTTTACTTACTCTAAAAATCAAATTCCCCACTGACTGCTAGACCAGTGTCTTGTCTGCATTGTCCTTTGAGTTATGATCTGGTTTATGGAACTGTTGAATATGGCAGGGAGGATGGAATTGGAAAGAATCTTAGAGATTCTTGTCCTTCTGTGGTCTTAAACCAGGATCATCCACAGATAAATGATTCTGTGATAAGATTTAAACTTTCAGCATCAAGGACCCTAAGCAACCTTCACTGGTATTCTTCCTATAGCAAAGAAGTACATTTAGTTTTAGGATGTTAGATATTCTAAGGAGATAGATCACATCTCCTTTTGTAAATTAAATTTTATCTAAGAAGTTGATAAAGTGTACTTCAAAACCACTTCTTGGTATTTAAGAAAACTAATCCAGTTACTACAGTGTAAGATGTTAAACAATTCAGTAAGCAACTGAAACTTCTTTATTTTAGTATTACAAGTACAGCTTAAGTTTTATGTTTTGTTAAACTTTGTGAAAAAAAAGTTGATTAGTGTTTGTCTAATCAGTGTGGTGTTCCTGTCATGGAAGTTGCTAAAATCTCTGCTAACTGGAGGTCATACTCCATCAACTCCATCTCCAGTGCTGTCCCAGTTGCTCAGCTGAATTCCACAATCTGGTTTTGGAGTAGCTTCTCCAAGTCTTAGACTTCATCTGATTTATAATGATGACTGCAAGGGCAGTGGTGCCATTTGGGCTGGGACTTGTAGTTTTCTGACACTACATGAAATTGCCAAGGAAGGGTCAACCAGGCTCAGTATCTGCAGTTTATTTTCTTCCAGGAGATACCAGTGAGTAAATGTTTTGGGGTTTTTTTTGCTTTGTTTTGCATGGCTGGGTTTTTTGTTTTGTTGCTTAAAGCAGAGCAGTTGAGTCTGTGGTTAGATGTTTAGGTGCTATTTCAGCAGAAGTTGATGTTAAATTTTTTCTTTTTATTTTTTTTTTAAAGCTGGGTAATTTCCCTGCTGAGTTCAGAGTGGCCCCACAAGTGTCTGTGCTGGCAGGAGGCAGAGGGCACTGCAGGGCAGGGCAGAGGCACCAGGGCAGTAGCTCCTGCCAGCCTGGCACTGCTGAAACTTTACCTGCACTGGAACAGTATCTGACACACTGGGGTGTTTCTCTTCCCTCTGGTAGTCTAATATTCATAATTGTATTATGCTTTGTGCTCTCTTAAAATATTGGGGATTTGAGTACCATAATTTTAATAAACGGGTTCTATTTGTTTAGCAAGTATCCCTTGAAAGGGTCACTTTTCACAATAATTAAATCAAAGGATGCAAACAGAACAAAAGTGAGTTTTACACACTGACAATGCAAGGATGATGACTTGTTGGAAGCAAGATGTAGGATCCTCAGAGCTGTGTTGGTGCATCAGACCCTGCAGAGGAACACTTAATTGTCTTTTTATATTTTTTGTTTTATGTTGCAAGCCACTGTTTTTGTACATATTCTATTAATGTCAAACCTTGAAATATGTGGATCACAGTCATAAAATTAGAATATAATGAGTGGAACAAATGCATTTCTACTGTGGAATGACAGAATGAATAGGCAGGAATGCACTATTGTCCAAATCCTTTTCTCTGTGTGAGAATCAAGGTCAACTCAAGGTCTGCATTAGCTGGTGCAGCTTGGAGGAATTTTTATTAGGTGCACAGGATTTTTGGGCACCCAGTATAACAGTAAAGCTGACCTAAACTGGACTTTAAAAGTAGCAAATCAAGATATTATAGCTGTTAGACTTTAGTGCTATGTATTGCGATGACTAAATTGTGGCACAACCGTTAGTCATCCTCTGTGTGAGCCTGATAGGCCGAATGCTTTTGTGAGAAGAAGGGTGTGATGTCTTCATGTTTGTTTTTTTAGAAGGAGGGTTCTGGATGTATGAAGCATTAATAGTCTGTGTTAGCTTACCCTGTCAGGCAGCAAAATCTTTGTGTTCTCTGTGGCACTGAGTAGAAGATGGTGCAGTAACAGTTAACTGAATGTTTGTTAATTCTCCAGCTTCAGCATGATGAAGAGCTCTAGTAATGTTTTTTGAAGCAAATGAAGCCTTATAATGAATGAAGTATAAAAACACCTATCATAATGCAAACCTTACTTGCTGAACACATCCATTTTAAAAAGACACCTTATTTTTTGGAAGGATTGTCATCTTACAGAGAAGTTAAACCTCTGTTCAAGGCTTCAGCTTAGAATTTTTGTTCCCTGAATGGCTATGACATAAATCAACTGAGGGTTGACAATGTGAAGGATGAGAAGTATATGAAAGAAAATTATATTTTGAGAAAATAATCACTTTAAATTACTCGGTTTTGGGTGTGCAGTTTAGATCATAGCATTCCAGTGAGCTCTTGATGCAAAACTGTCAACATCAACAGAAGACCATTTTTAGTGACGTCTTCTCTGATTTCACCCAAATTGGTGAAGCTCTTCAGAAGCCATAAAGAAAATGTTTAACTCTTTGTTAGCCTTCTAATAGCTGATTTTTTTCAGCTGTCAGAGTACTCACTGACAGGCAGACAACAGTCCAGGAACCTTTTTGTACAATGTGTTATTTTTGCTTTGTATTTCTAAAGGATCTATTGGGGAGCTTTCTGGATCACTTAAAATAAATATTCTGAATCACATAAAAGAAAATATTTATTCCAACATATATACTAGGGGAGACAGTGTGCTAGTGAAAAGCAGCTCCATTCTGTGGGGAAAGCTGTCAGTTCTGGTTGCCTGGAAATGGAATGGAAGCCAGGCTGATACCAATTAGCATCTGTGAGCTTACACAGCAGAATAATGTGGAAATACATACTAACATCTTCTTGCAAGTAAATAATGTAGGTTATATATACACTGAGAATGTTATAAGGGATTTGGGCATTGTTTTAAATCAGGGTATTTTTTTAGTTTGGGGCAGCACTGCTTTACTAACATTCCTGTGGCACCTTTCCCTCCCTTCTGCTATACTTTCAATGGTGTGTGACTTTGTTTTGCAGTTTGTGCCATCATCTCCTATCCGTATTCCTAGCAGCCGTCTTCATCAAATCAAACAAGTAAGCACAGATTCTTCTAAATGACTTTTTTATAGGTGGCTGGGGTTTTTTTGCAGTCTATGTTTAATGTCCTTTAACTGGCTGTAGATTTTGTTTTCAAACTGCCTGCCCAGTTCCATGTTTTCATGAAGCAAAATGCATCTTCCAGCAAGGAGAAGATTTGAGCAGAGAGAGGATTCTTAAAATGGACATTTCAGAAAGGAAACCTTTAATGTAAACCCTTAGGGTAAAGTTTCACCAAGTTTTTGGCAGCAGTGCCAGCATAAATATTCGGGGCCAATAACAAAGTGTTCCTTAACTTGTGTTGGCACAAGACTTTTGTGCAGCCAGAAAATGAGCAGGATAAGGAAGCACTCTGGCTGAAAAATAAGCCTGTACTCTTCTGGCTGGGCTATTTTTCATCTGTATAATTTTCTTATCCAGATCCCTGTACTTGTGCTGTCACAGCACGAAGGGAGGGGGAAGGGCACCAGAGCAAACACTCAGAAGGGGGGTGGTGTGGGGAATATCTGAGCAGGCTCACATAGCTCTGCTCCCAGCCAACACACCACAGGCTGAAGGCTCCAGCTTTAAAATCAACAAGCTCAAACTCCTCTGTCTCCTTCATTTTGTAGCTCCACTTTTTGACAGTTAAAATGGTTATAAAATTGGCTTGAAGATGCTTAATTTTTTTTAAAAAATTTTGTTTTTAGCTGGCTAGTTTTCAATGGATAGGCTTGATTTTTACAGGGTCAAAAGTTAAGAAAACAATTTAATGCTTCGGACAGCTTTTTTTGGGTATGGTGCCTGAGTGGTGGAAGGCACTTCTGCTTTCCACCTCAGTTGTTTAAGGTAGTTGCACAGTAATCCTGAAGAAAATAACTGCTTGCTTTCATTATGTAAATAATGTGCTGGCTTAATTAGAGCCTGAAGCACTCAAGTCAGTAGTACAGCTCTTTTGATCAATATAAAAAAGCTTGGGATTAATATGTAAATATCATAGAATCATAAATTAGTTTGGGTTGAAAGGGACCTTTAAAGGTCATCTGGTCCAACCCCCTGCAGTGAGCAGGGAGATATAATGAGAAATATGCTGAGAGCAAAGGAATGAACTGTTGTGGCTCTGCTCTATTGCATGAAGTAAAATTTGACAATTCAATCTTCTGGAAAATGCTTCTGTGTTCATATTTGTGTCATCCATTTTTTAAAGCAAACAGTGTAATTTCCTAATTTTTGTTTGAGCATTAGATTGACTAGTTGGAATTAATTTCATGTCCTGTACACTCACTGAGAACCTGTGTGATTCACTTCTGATGTCTTTCAAATCTGAGCAAATTATCACATAGGTGAAATAGGTTAGACTCTTCCTACTTATGATGAGGATTGTGAAGACATTTGATTGAACTTTTACTCTTGAATTTGTGAATCTACTAATTCACTGAACAGACTGGGGAATTCAGTTAATTTTAAGGAATGGTATCTGCCTAAGAGGAGATTGAGTCATGTTTGTACTTGGTGTTAATGTTTAGTTTAATTTTATATATTTGATCCATTTTAATAATATTTTATGGAGATTGTTTTAGAAAAAACCTCACTGAATCTCGAATTCATTGTGTGCAATGCAGTGTATTGCAAATGAAATGCTGACAAGTGTCTAGTTAATCACTAATCCATAGAGTAAGGTAAGAATCCAGCCGTGGTTTTGAGGTTTATCTGTACCAGTGTCCCCTGATACCACTCTAAACTGCATAAAGATGCTCTGGCATGTGCAGAATTTCTGGTTCATCAATCATTATTCAGTTTTTTAGCTACTTCTTGGTTAGTAATGAAAATAAATCTGCTTGGGAAACAACCAGCTCACACAAGCACTTCTTAAATGATGGTCTCTCCTGCTACATCTCTTTCTCATCCGCTCCTCCTCACTCCTTTTCATGGAGTGAGAACTTGAGGTTATTGTTGCTTAACCGAGTTGAATTAAATTTTCCACATGCCAAAGTGAAGTGAAACCACAGCTTTTCTGATGTGCTGGAACAAAGTGCTGCTTTTTTATGAACTTACTTCTTCATGTGCTAATCTTTTAGGAAGAAGGGATGAATTTGCTGAACAGGGAAACCGTTCGTGAAAGGTGAGCACTAAGGCAGAGCAGAACAGTCACTGCAGCTGTCTGTGGGCCTGGGACAATACATTTCTTTTCTTCTTTATAGAGAAGTGCAAGTAGCAATGCAGATGAGCCACTCATGGGAGGAGAGCTTGAGCCTGGTAATGCATTCATGCTTTAATTTGTGTTTCTATCATCAGTATCAGGACACTAGAGACTCTCTCATGTCAACATTTCCTTTGATAGTTTGACCTACAGTTAAGTTGTTAGTATAGCACTGCTTTTGATCAGCAGTTTTTTACACTAACAAGGCATAGAATTATCAGTTGTTCAAGGTACATGTGGGTTCCTTGGTCTGCTTTGCTAAAAGGAAATTGCATGGATGTCTGCCTGTTCAAATTTTCTTTCATGTTCTGATATTCTCCATGTAATGTTTAAGGCTTTTTTTTTTGTTAAGCATAAGCTCATAAATGCCTAAAAATTGTTGATATGATGGAGGATAACTTTGGAATTTCACACCAATCAGTTGTTTTCATGTTAAGGTATCTGCTCATAAGATTAATTATGTGCTGTTTACAGAGTGACAATGATTTTGAAAAATCACTATCACCAAAGCAAGTAGACTTTGTTCCAGTTTCTCCAGCTCCTTCACCTACACGAGGAATAGGGAAGGTGAGCAAAATCCAGTAATAATGGTTCTATCTTAAGTAGAGCTAAATAAATTCAGCCAAATTAGTAGCAAAAGATTAAGCCACCTGCTCCTTTCTACCTCAGCTGCAAACAAGAAACTAGAGAGTAAATAAAACCCCTTAAAACCCCAAACCAGAAAATACCAGCTGCTCATCTTGTGGATGTGAATTTCTGTGGAGTGTTCAGCTGTTATGCTGTGGTTAATAAAAAACAAATAAGTCTCTTTAACCAGAGTACAGTGAAATAAATCTGCATAAAAATGGAATCTGTCCAATTTTAAATTTTTTTTTCTGAGTAGCAAAAAGCGATGTCTCAGTATACCCAATGACTGGTTGCTGAATTTGATACTGGGTTGTTTATTTCTCTGCAATGAAGCATCAATTATTACCACATGGGAGTGATACAGTATTTGCAATAACACAAACTTTTCCTCTCAGCAATGTTTCTCACCATCTTTGCAAAGTCTGGTGAGCAGCAGTGGGTTGCCTCCAAGTCCCAGCCCAAGTCCAACGAGGAGATTTTCAAGGTTAGTCACCAGATCATGTCAATGATAGAAAATGGATTGTTCATAGCAGGCATTTGAAATACCAGAATTTGTTATATCCCTAGTTGATTTCTGAGCACAAACATAGCTTCATATGCTCAAGTAAACTTTATATTTTATAGTGTTGTAAAACATTTGTCAAAATCCTCATGCCATAATGCTGGGAAATGGGCTGGATTGTGGCATCTGTCTTCCCAGTGTAGTCTCTATATTGCTCTCATTCACATCTTTAGTAATTGAATTCTGAGGGAAAGAAAACACAAACAGATTTAGGGTTTGTTATTCCTTTGAGTGATGTGGGCATACAATTAAATTTTACTAGGCTCTCACAGTTCAGCCTGTCAGCTGAGATGTAGTTGGTGCCTGGATGAGAGCTTTTAGACTGCCCCAGTTGTGAAATAATGTAATTAAACTTCCTGCTCAGTTCTGTGCTTCCTGGCCTATCTTCAGAGGGGGAAAAAAAGGACTTGTTTTGGATAAGCTTTTTCAATGCCTGTTTTCTTAGTGGTTTCCACCCAGTAGTTTGTTTTCTGAGTATCTTTTGATTATTTTTTCAACCTTTCTCCTTCAATGGTGATCTCAGTGCAGCTTTGTCTTCTTTTAGCAGGAGAAGCCAGAGCCCAATTAACTGTATTCGACCAAGTGTT
This sequence comes from Petroica traversi, assembly GCA_025920805.1. Taxonomy (NCBI): domain Eukaryota; kingdom Metazoa; phylum Chordata; class Aves; order Passeriformes; family Petroicidae; genus Petroica; species Petroica traversi. The sequence goes on along the minus strand of JAHLSL010000024.1, from coordinate 6,535,575 downwards.
CTTGGATCAATCAAAAGAAAAGGTACAGTATTTAGGTTTAGCTAATACAATAGGCCAGTTTGTTAATTATATAATAATTCTTACAGCTTTCTTCACAATTCTGTCCAGTTGGCTGATATTTCAAAAAGTGACTAGAAATACCACATATTACACATAATGAAACAGACAAATCATTAAATTATATTTTACTGTTCTATAAAGCTTTTAATTCCATAAAGCTAATAATTGTTTTGTTCTAATTCCTCCCCATTGCTGTGGTCCTATAGATGTGGTAAAAAATCGGATGTAACCTGCTTAACAAAACAATAAATACAACTATTGATTTATTTAATTTAAACAGAAAATTTTGAATGTCCTTGTTAACTGAAGCACACAGGTGCTGTATATTTAAAATAGTTCTTCAGAGCCCAAAGCTGATACACAGGCCTGGTAGGCATCTTACAGCTTTAATAGGAAATGTTTCTCTGTCTTCCTGCATTTTTTTTACAAGTTTAACTCCTGGCAGTTTTATTGCACCTATTTTTATATCTTCAGGCTTCACCTTTGCTACAGAACACTTCTGGCTCTGAGACAACTTTTAAAACACTTATCTGATTCTGTCATAGCCTATTTAAGCATCTATCTATCCTCTCTTCTTCTAGGGTGTTCAGAAATCAAAATCATTAGAAAAGTTTTGTGATAATCCTGAAGCTTTTTCTTTTTCCTTATTTTCAGCTTCTCTGCTCTGGTGGAGCTGGTCAGTGAACTGATAGCTGGATAAACTGAAACAAAAAGATTATTCTTCACTACTGAAGAATAAATATCTGACATCTAAGCCTTAGTTAATAATTCACTAAACTGTACTTAAGCTTGGACAAAATGGTTCCCGGAAATAGACAGTTTTAGAAATTTCAGGTTCTAAATTCTATGTTCTTCATATGAAATAAACTATTTGAACCTCTATTCTGTTTGCTGTGTAGAAATACATTGAAAGTAGATTTATGTTTAAATGAGTAGTAATTTTTATCACTCGTTATCTCTTCTTAAAGGTGTGACAGAAATGGAGGATCACCCAAAAAGATTATTCCAAGGGTCCACCAACATGCTGACCCCTGAGGCTGCACATCAGGCAGACCTTGGGGCATGGTAAATGCTGTGCTGTTTATTGTCTCTTTTTTTTTTCCTAGTAGTGATTATGCTTGAAGTTTTTTGTGCTTGTTTCTGTCATGTTTAATAGAGATATCTCATAATGTAACAGCACTGAAATTATCACAGTAAACAGGGAGCAATGTTCACTACAGTTCTGCAGTTTCTAGACCTGACTGATACCATGCTTCACCTATATGGGCATTGAGCATGTTTGGGAAAAAACACCTCAGGGATGATAGCTTTTGGAGTCTGATTCAAATGGCAATCAAATGTGAATGCTGATGCTTTTTGGGTGAATTGCTTTTTTCTTTCTTTTCCTGTGCTCTTAGTCACAGAGGAACATGAGTCTGTCTGACCCTCCCTGGAGGGTCAGAGGAGCTGGGAGGAAATAAAAAGTACTTTGTCAAGAATTGTAGTGATTGGTAATAGCAAGGGATTTTGATCTAGTGTTTTAGTCAAAAGGTTGATCATACATAGGTGTGCCCACACAACTGTCAAGGGTTGCTCACAGTATTTCTGTCTTTCTGCCTCTCAGCTGTTGTACAAGTCATGCACAAGCTTTGGGTAGCAATAGCAAAGTAGATGTTTCAAAGCTACTTCAAAAGCATGTTTTTTTGCACACTCTGTTTACGGTGGGGGTAGCAGGGTGGGTTCAGTTGCTGCATCTTGGTGTAGGAGATGGTAATTTAAAAAAAATCACTTTGCTGTTGTCACTGATAGATCAGCTATAATTATGAATTTGTATAGTACAATGGAGGATGGACAATTTATCATTGGCTCTCTTGGCAAAAAGGCCTCTGGCTGCTGTGCTGGCCCAGGGCTTTGAGGGTGGAGTAAAGCTGGCAGTGGATTGTTCAAGACTTCTGATCTGTGCCCCATTTTTGGGTGAGCAAAGGAGGAAATGGGCAGAGTGTCCTGTGTGTGCAGCTGCAGGTGTGTTTCAGATCCCAGGGCTTGCTGCTCCTTCAGAGATGCACCTGTGTGTTCAGAATGGCTTTGAGGTGATTTGGGCTGGTTTTGGGCACTTCCCTGAGCCAGGGCCTTGTTTCTCACGCCCTGGTGTCGCTCTGTTTTCAGTCTGTCCTCACACGCCCTGGATGACAACAGGAGCAGTGCAGGCTCCTCCTGTGACTCCCCAGCTGAAGCTGGCACCAGCACAGACTCTCCAGTGTCACTCTCTGACTCCAGATCCCCCTTTTTGCCAGTGGATCTCACGGCCAAGTTACCAATGAACTGAGGAGCAGGAATGTGCCCGTGGACACCGGGAAGCAGGCGGGACATTGCCCAGACTCTGTTGTGTGTAACCCCTTCTGTTCCTCATAGGAACTTCCAGCAATGCCATTACTTCTAGAAAACTTCCAGAACAGTTCCTTGAGGAGGAATTCACCTTTCTAGTGATTTGTATGACATTTACTACAATACAGAAGCATTTGGGCTGCAGACACGTTGGGTGCTCAGTCAGCCAGCAGGCTGCTGGTCTGATCTGGATGGGATCTTCTTGGCATGAGTTACAAACACTCTACTTGTGTCCTGCTTGTGGAAGACTTGGCTTGCCAGCAGCCAGTGCTCTCCCTGCCTGTGGAGGGGCAGAGAACTCACATTTGTCCTCAGCCTAAAACCAATGAAGCAGCTTACTAGTTGTTTCTATTCCCAGAGTATTAGATATTTGTATTTTTTTTTTCTTCTTCATATGAAAGGGAGAATATTGCAAGGGGGAAATTGATTATTATGATGATTGTTATTGTGTTCTATTATGATTGACTCTTAATCAATTCTGTGTTCCAGTGGATGTCAGAAAAGAACACATTGGTGAATTGTCAGATTTCTATGTTGGATTTTATTCCTGATCATGACTGCTGTTATGACTAAATCTAAATTAGGTGTGGAACATTTTTCAGGGGTTTTGTACCTGGCATTTTTTTCTTTTTCTTCCCCATTTAGATGGTGTATTAGAGTGGTAGATGCTCTGTTAAAGGTCTTTCAATAGGGAAAAATAGTGACCATATTTGGAACAATACATTAAATTCTGAGATTTTAGTATTTAGTACTTAAGAAATGCATTATTTTAGCAGTCAGTATTTGTCCTCATATATGACAGATATAGTGAGGAATCTTGAATGCCTTTTTACAGGCTGAGGCCATCAAACATATTAAATCTGTGTTTAATTTCCTGATGTCGCTTCCTCAAACAATGACATCAAGTTATTTCTGCTGTTGAGAACTTCAGATGCTGGTTGGAAGCCTGGAATCTGGAAATGTGAGATGCTTGAAGAGTCAGCGTGTTGAGGCACCCTGATCTCAACTCTGAAATTCCCCAAGCAGGAGGAAGAATTTGCAGCCCCCCTGTGGACAGCTGTCTGGGACTTTGCAGTGACACCTCAGTGGGGCTGTGCAGCTGAACTCCCCCAGCTGAGTCCCTCTCTGTACATGTCTGTGCATCTGTGCTGTGTGGCTTCAAACCTTCTCTCCAGAGAGGTCAATAATGAAGCAAAACGTTTTATTTTTAAATGCTAAACCTTTGAAGTGTGTCATTAAGTGAGAAAAGTATGGAAACTTCCTCGAGTAGGAGAAAAACCTGCCCTGAACTCTGCTGGGGAAGATTCACATGGATGAAGCTTTGACTGACAGCAGCCATCAAAATGAGAAAGGGATGACTTGGAGTGCAAAGACCTGGTGACCTGAGGGCCAGTGACCCATTTCTGTGTGTCCTTATTGTAGAGAGAAAATAGAATGTATTTAATAGTCTGACTCTGTTCTAGTTAAGATACAACATGGTTTACTTCTGGTATCATTCCTCTTAAATTATTGTAATAATCACCCTGCTGGTTGCAGTCCCTGCCCGAGTCCAGCTGCCCTTTGTCCCCAGCAGCCCTGGGAGTGCCGGGCTCTGTTTGCTCTCTCTGCTGAGGCAAAGTTTGGGTTTGCAGTTTCAGGTTTGTGCCAAAGAGTTGCTGTGCGTTCACTCTTCTGTGGTGAGAGCAAGACTCTTTTTTTTTTTTTTTTTAATCTTGCTTATTTCTTAAGAATGAACCTCCTGGTGTCTCTTTCAGTCTTTGTTAGAAGACACATCAGTATAGGAGGGTTTAGTAGCTGAGTGTGGGTCAACTTGTCTCTTTTCTGTTGAATATTTATGCTATTTTTCAAATAAGTGCCAATAAATGGAAAAAGAAATGTGTTTTGCTGTTTCTGCACTTTTTTAGATAACCATATTCTTGTTTCCTTCTGGGATTAAATGCTTTATTTTAAAATCAGAATATCTATTGTAATTTACTTCCACCTGGTCTAGTTAATGTGCAAGTGGGTATTACAATCTACAGCAGACTTAACTTTGTTTTCCTTGTGCAATGCTGTCTTGCAGGTCTGTGACAACTCTAGGAAAAAGGAAGAATAAACCCAAACATTTTAGAATACGAGTTACACGTGTCCCTAGTTCATATCTAGAGGAAGTTGTGGTGAAATAGTTTGGAAGACAGAAGCTACTGCTGTCTGGTGGGAAGTACTGAGGGTTTTAACTCTTGGGAAGAAGTGGGGATCTTTGTGGTTTGCTTTAATAGGGCAGTTAATAATTGAATTATGGAATGGGTTGGGTTGAAAGAGACCTTGAAAACCATCTTGTGCCATGGGCAGGGACACCTTCCACCACACCAGGTTGCTTCAAGCCTTGTCCAGCCTGGCCTTGGATAGTAGCAGGGATGGGAGTCCACAACCTCTCTGGGCCATTGATGCTGTTGGAGGAGAGTGAAATAGTTCTTTATCTGTATCTGTTCCTTTCCCTGCTTTTGCAAAACAGAAATTGCTTTGAAATTGTGGAAAAGCATCTCAGTCTTTTATCTCCATGTCACCAAGAGGCTGCAGTTTTGCTCCCTGGAGTCCAGTGACACATATAGGGTTTTTTCCCACTGAAACGAAAAATTTTGGAACCAATTATACTCCAGAACGTGTATCTGCATGCAGGGAATCAGGATATTCTACAATGCACATAATCAACCCTGTACCTGTCCAGTAACTCAAGCTTTTAGTATTGCCTGTGCTTCTCTCTGGGGTTCTGCCACGAGTGGCACCTTCCAAGAATCTCACTTGGGTTCTGCACTTTCTTGGTCTGGTTGAAAATTGTCCTGCAGGATTTGTTGGCAGTTAAATCAGATCTTGGGCCACTGTGTCTTCCCTGACAAAGGATGGGTGTTTTTCTTCCTTCCACCTCTCCAGAGTGGCACAGTTGCTGAGGGAATGTTGGTAACTGTGCCAGTGCTCAGGGGGCTGTATTTTTGGAATGAGCCCTTCAGTGGTTGCTGCATTTAGCAGAGGGATTGGTGCTTCCCTCTGGAAGAGAGGTACAAATGCCAGGGGAAATGAGCTGTGCTCAGCTAGATTGACTTGCAGAGTGTTGCCAGCGAGGCAGGTGACCTGAATGCTCAGCTGAGCAACTGCCCAAGGGCCTCCTGAGATCAGTGGAAGAACTTAATCCTAAATTCTTACTTCTCATCTTTTTGCAGAAAACTTGGATGTAAATGATCACCAACCCATAGAAACAAAACAAGTCTCCAGAGTCTGGTGAGAGTGGGATATTTCCATTTATAGATGCGTGCTGTGGTTCCAGTATCAGTGCCTTCTGTGAGTCCAGCCCTGCTATTGTGCAATGATTTGCCAGTGAAGTGACTGGAGGGACCTCCAGCCCTCCATGAGCTTGAGAACAGCTTGTGCCTCCCTTAGCAGTCATGTCAGAAATGTTCACTTTATGCTGTTGTATTCTTGCATGTGTTGGAGTCGTAACTCATTTACTTAAAATAGAAAGCTTCAGGAGTCATAATTAAACTGTGAGCTTTTCCTATCCTGTTTTAAGCAACCTTTCTCATCACCAACAGGCAGATGGAGTTTAAGTTGATCCCTCTTCTCCTGGATGCAACAAGTTAAAATATTTGTAAATGCGACTGAATGTTTACAGCTACAGTACAGTAATTAAAACCTTACTGACATAGAGAGGAGTGCTTGGCAAGAATCCTTCTCAGTAACTGGGTGCAAAAATTGTCACTTTGGTTTCATTTTCCAGGGGGTGGTTGTTTTACCTGTACCAGTGGAGCTTTCCCATTCCTGCATTTCTGGGGGGAACATCCTTGTTTGATAAACTGGAGCAGTTGCCAGCCAGCCCAGGCCTTTCCCCTGGCACAGAGCCCTCGAGGCATTCCACAGACCCAGACCCCACACACACCCTGGGACTGCTTCCACCACTGGGGCTTTGTGGTGGAAGCACGAGAGAGGAGGCGAAGAAAACAAGCCACTGAAGGAGAATAACCTTCTTTGACTTTCAGTAGCTGGCTCAGGAGCAGAAACTTCAGAAGGGGGGAGGAGTTGGGTGCATTCAAACCAAAACCAAACACAGCCTCCACACGCCTTCGTGCTGGCTCCCCTGAGTCTCTCAAGGAACTGGTGAAACATCCCCAATGCCACAAAGATTCCTCAGACAAATCTGACATTTAAATTTAAATTTTTCTGTTTGGTTTCTTATTCTTTTATTTCTTTCGTAAGAGCCTTAGAAAGTGCTTGCTATTTTAAGACTTCCTTCCATGACAAATAATTGTATGTAAATGCTTAGAATTTTGCTGGATGTCAACCCATGTAGGAAGAGCTGCTCAAGAGGAAGCAGGTTTTGCTGCAGGACTAATCTTTGGAAATGTGGTTCTCCTGGTTACTTTTTGTCCTTGTGTGGAGAAAAATGAAACCCACGATGTGCACAGCACACGTCGGGGTTTGTGGCACAGAAATCGGGTACTGTGTTGTCTTTCAAGCCAGTTTAAATAAAGCTGGCAGTGAAATCACTGCAAGAAGCTTCCTGCTAAAAATACATCAACATCCTTTCATTTTAAGTGCATTCACTTCAGCAGTCGGTTTGGATTGTGGAGATTCCTGGCAGATTCCTGAGGGAAAGGCACTAATGGGTTTGGTGATGCTGATGGAGCACGGGTTTCCAGAGTCCTACTGCAGTTTTATTTCTCTCTTGATGGTTTTTTGTTTGTCAAAGCAAATGCTCATCTAATGCCTTGATGTTCATACCTCAAGCCACTGACTGTGCAGTTTTCTAGAGCACTCTCATTTTGTTACTGTAAAACATATTTTGCTATTGAAAATTTTATTGCTTTTTTTTTTTTAACTGGAAACGTGGATTTAAGTTCCATTATGGGTTGCCTGTTACTTAGGCAGACCTTCTTACCAGCCTTTTCATCACAGTGAGGAGACACTCATAGCTGTAATCGTGGTTGTGCTCTTGCTTGAATTATTGCTTTGCAGTCTCTGCTGCTTTGAAGACCCGTGTGGTCACTTTGCCTGCATGCAATTCCACATTAAATTGTCATTGTGATCATCCAGCTTTGCAGATTTCCTAGAGCTGATGTGCATTAGCTACAGCTCATTATCGAAAGTAAACAGCTCATTAGCATTCAGTGGAGAGCTTCTAAAGACAAAAATACACCAGAAGTGAGTGTATCCCCTCAACTCTGCTTTAGCTGAGATGCTGGGAGTGTTCCCTGCCTGTGTTCATTCCCCAGCTCTCCTTTTGGGAGGATGCTCTTGTTCTCCAGGCTCCTCCCAGCGTGGTCCTTGTCTGCAAATGGCTCTTGCTGCCTGCACGGTGATGGCTTCCCAATCCTCACCTGATCCTGGGGGGCAGTAACAAGTGAGTGATGGGCTGCTGGCAGCAGTGAACTTCACTCTTCTTCAGTGGTTTTAGCCTTTTTAATTTCCTCAGGTAGCACATTATTCCTGCAGGAGAGACTCCAGCTCTATTAACTTTGGCTGTTTCTCCTCCAGCTCTAGTGGGAGGTGGTGCCTCCCCTACTCTGCAGTGAGCAGGTGAGTGCTCTGTTTTCCCAGGGACACAGGAGGGAAAGTGTTTTCCACGGCCACTTGGCTGCCCACAGCTGGCAGGAGGGTCAGTACCAGATTGCTCAGCCCTCCATGCTTTGTAGGGCAATGTGTTCCCTTTTCTCTGCCCAGAGGGGCTCATGCAAGGTTAGAAGGCAAAGATCCTGAGCTGCTTTGACCCAACAACTCAAAACTCACCTGGCAAAAAAGATGATTCAAGGTTTGGGGGCTTTTTAAGGCCTGAACCCTAAATATGATGTTGCCCTGAATGTAACTCTGAAGTATGAGAGTCACACTCCTGACAAAGGGAAGGGGAGATGGAACTCAACATTTATAGGGAAAGCTGTTATAAGGCAAGCGAGGTATCTTAAATGTACATTGACAAACGAGGACTAAATACAATGATTTATTGCCAAACCTATTTGGCAGCCTCTTTCCAGTTTAGGCTTGTTGGTTATCAGGTACTTGGACATATGAGCATAGGATGCAATAACGAATGATCGGCTTTGACAGTCCTTAATTAGCTGATTGCAGGATTTCTCTGCTTTTTTCTGTTGAAGGCACAGTTCTGTGCATGGGCTCCTCTTGAAGCTGCTGCGAATGTCCCTGTGGAGTGGCTTCAGGAGGAGCAGTGACTGTTCCCACCTGACAGCAATGACCCCTTGTCTTCCTGGGGCACGTCTGGAGCCACGGCAGCAGCAGCAGCTCAGCTTTTCCCTTTGCAGGGACTGATTTGTTTCCAGGTGTGGCCATGTGAGGGTGCGGGACCTGCTCCCTGGGGCTCCATTATCAGAGCAATCCCTGGTGCAATTAACTGATTCCCTGAGAGCCCTGGTGCAATTAACTGATTCCCTGAGAGCCCTGGTGCAATTAACTGATTCCCTGAGAGCCCTGGTGCAATTAACCGAGTCCCTGAGAGCCCCGACTGCCCCTGGAGCTCTGCTGCAGTGCTCTGGGTCTGTGGAAGTTTCAAGCACTCTGTGATTCACTCTCTTAGAGAAACAGGATCACCTCAGGATTTTCTGATGCAGACAAGTGCAAACACCTAGAGCAGATGGTGTCCCAAGCCCGCAGCCGCGGGGAGTGACACTCCCCAAAGCCTGGGCAGCGTTCCCATTTCCTGCTGCCAGCTCGGCTCGTCTGAGATATCGGTGCCACAGCGAGTGCTGGGTAAACACCAGGATTGTTTCTGCTGGATGATCTGAAAACCCTCCCAACTGTCTGCTGAAAATACTTGCCCATTGCGAGGAAATGACTGTTTGTTTGTGTTAAGAGTCAGGAATGGGAAATGACGTGAACGCTTAACTGTTTTTCCTGGTGTTTCTGAGAGGTATATTCACTGTCTCGGGTCTCATTTCCAAAGGCGTTCAGTGCTCTCTGAGATTCTACTATGTAAGTGCTAGAGGTGTGTGCATGCACATAAATAAACATAAAATCAGGAAACATCTTACAAATCTTGAGTATCCACCTGGTAAAATTTTACTGGTGCCCTGCTATGACTATGCTGTAACATAATTTGATATATTCTCCCTCATTGCTGAACTGAAACTGTCCTCAGGTCTTGTTTTCCCAGGCAGGATAAATCTGTGATTCTGCAGTGTGCTGCAACCTCCCTGAAGGAGAAAGAAGTCAGAATTCACACTTGTCATCCTTATTTCACTCAAGCACCAGTTTTATCTGCATCTGCCGAGTTACTCTGTGCATATATTTTTTTTTCTGTGTATTGCTCCTCACTTGCCTTGAAAAAGAAGTGGCCAATGTTTTTAGTCTTTTTGGTTGACGGTAACTTTTTGTTCCTGATTTCTTTGGTCAGGGTATTTTCTAAACCAATCGTTTCTCTTCAGATTCCTTGAAAATGACTGCTGGCATCCTGTCCTGTGATCTCCCTTGTCCATGCAGGACTGAGGCAGCCGCAGGTGTCAGACCTGATCACAGTGACTCAGTTCCTACAGGTGAGATTGTCACCTCTGTACTCCTGCAACTGCCTGGCTTAACACACATTCCAGTCCATGACCAGAATGCCAGGATGTAGGGAAAAAGGTCTGTGTTGGGCTTTTTTAATCAGCTTGGGCACAGAAAAATGTTTAGCCTGCCTGTTGGGTGCTAAGATAAGGTACCATGTGGCACTTTTATCTCCCCAACTTCTGTTCCATTCCCTCACCCTTCCCCAGGCAGCAGCAGGTTAAAGCACCTGGTGAAAATCAGAATTCACAGTGTAGGTTCTGAGGAACAGTGAAGCTGCAAGAACAGAGCTCTGCAGTGGCAGGAAAACACTGACCCGGCCACGAGCTCAGTGTTGGAGGGAGAGCTGTGCCTGCAGCAGGCTCTGGCACACGGCCTTCTAAACCAGCTGGGAACCTTTTTTGGTTTTTTTTCTTACTGAATGTTAATGTTTGACTTTATCATCTGATGCTGATTGATGACACAATCCCAGTTCTTCTCAGAACCAAACTGAAGTAGCATTATTTAAGAAAAAATGTAGTGGTTAACAACTTTTTTCAGCTTCTCTTTCTCCTTTTTTTTTTTTTGCAATGTTTCTTTTTATTTCCATGCATAAGCAGAAACGTTACCCATAACATGCAGAAGGAAAGAAGGTTTGATTTCCAAACTTTTTTATTCATATCAGAGCATACTCTATAGACTTCTTACAAACAAAGATTTGTCTGTATGAATCCAATGCAGTAATAGCTGCCCTTTTAGAATTAACATCTCGACAATGAAATGTCAAATGAAGGGAAATACTTGTTGTATGAAACAAGATTAATGTTCACCTCAAATATGAAACTGGCATTTAAGCAGGAGTTTCTGATAGAAAAGAAGTCCCTGTGGTAGCTGTGGGGGGAGGGATGTAGAGAAATGCCTTTGCTATTACACTTAGTTTGGTCTCTAAAATAGAAAAAATGGTGACTTTTGTATTAGTATGAATTCAGCTTCCATTAATGCCACTTCCATGCATCCCTAAGAAATGAAGGGATCTGATTACAGAACCTGTTTTTATTGTCTAATAATTGTGGTACAAAATGGCCGTTGCAAGAAATTATTTCCCCAGGTAAGAAAATGAGCACTCAAATGATATATTGGTAATGATGAAGTAAGAAATTTGAGAATTACTTCTTCACCTAAAATTCATGGTTTATTTCATAGTTTCACGGATGGAATTTTTCATTTTCTTCAATGATCAGTCATGACTCTCACCCCTCTGGTATGTATATACAGAAGTGTTATGTGCCAGCCTCAGCAGGTACAACCACAAACCAAATGAGCTTTTTTTACAGAAGACAGTTTGCTTTTATAGTGATCACGCACTGATGTGAACATAGACTAAAAATAACAAATGTTGTTTTAATAAGGATTTTTTACAGTAGGCATAGATATAAAAGTTTTTTCAAATTATTTTCACAGGTATCACTGAACATTTCATAGCTGTCTGTTACAGAAGCACAGCAAAGTGCTTTGAGTCTTTCATTTATTATACACAGTTAAAATATATTACACTTCTGAAGGTATCTTAAATCACTGAACAGTTTTGCTAGCATCTTAATGAGCCAAATGGGAGTAAAAGGCAGTCCACATTCATGATGTGAATATACAGTAAAGTGTTTGACATCCTATGAACTCATTGCTCATGTTCTCAAAATAACCATGGTGATGAGACCTGAAAGACAAGAATTAAGAACTAAGCACTTGGATTTCACTTGAAATAAAACATTTAAAATAAGGAGTCACAGGCAGAAAACATGGTAAAAGTGCATACATGCAGAATGTATTTATATATACACTTAAATATTTAAGTATCGCTCCAAATTTTGATGTGGTTGAAAATTAACACTGACGTGTGGTGCATTTCATATCTGAATGTCAAAGAAGATATAAACACTCCAAACAATTACCAACCTCTCTACTGTAAAATCTTAACATTGAGTTTTTGACTTGGGTAAGTGTAACACCAGCACCCAAACCCTATTTTTCATAGGGGCCAGTTATGGGCAGTGTCATTTGAATGCTGAATCATCAGTAAGGCAGATCAGTTGAAGGCTCCAAGGCTTTTTTTCTGCTCTCTGCATAAAAACTGATCAAAGACCAGTTTTAGACAAAGATGTTAAGCTTCCTTGTCAGTCTGCAGAGGGAGCTTTCAACAGACTCTTTGTTGTGACCTTTAAAGAGGGAGGAAAATAAGAACGGCTCTGATAGAGGTTAAAAACAATTAAAACCAGATGAAAACAGGAAATAGGGGCTAATAAACATACTCATGACACACTGAAAAGTTCATTTTAATTATGTGCTGATACAGGAAAAAGTACAAATCTGCACTGCTAGCCATGGGTTATATTGCACAAGGTAAGGAAGGTAGGTGGAAGAACATAGGGGCTCCCTGAATTCCAGCCTTATGTAACAGAAAAACAACAATTTATCAGTTCTTGGGCAATCTCACTTTCTTGCAGGCTCAGATGATGTCACTGTAACAGCCTTTCACTGCAGAAAGCTCAGCTAAAGCCTACAGATCTCACCATGGATAAAGACACTTCTGAGACTATTTTATCTCCTGCCACTCCATGCTGATGGAACTTGGCCACTTTATGAAGATGGTGAAGGCAAAAGCACGACAGAACAGAGCTGCAACACTGCCTTCCATCAGATCAGCAATTTATCCCTTAAAGAGCAGCTACAGCTCAGCTATTTAAGGTCTGTATTGGTTCAGATGCTCCAACTGCTGGATCCTTAGCTTGGATCAATTCAAACAGCACAGAGGAACAGCAGAGGCTTCTGGGGATCAGCCTGTCCCACTTGTACAGGGACTTCCAGACAATAAAGGGCTTAACTCATTTCTGTAAATCAAATACTTCTCAAATATCATTTAGTCCTGTTGGCGTATAACAACCCTTTACAATTAAATGCTCCACTATCCAGTTGTACTTCCTTGTGGAACAAAGGGGTTTCAACTTCTCAAGAGCAATTGACTTTCTACATGAGCAAGAGCTGCACACAAAAGAATCTGTCCATAAACACTAAAAACGCTGCCAGCAAAGAAGTCAAAACCTCTCAAAACTTCATAGGGAATGTAGAAACAGGTTCAGTTGTTGTAAATGTATAAAGTCAAAGGGCTTAAAACTGTAGCTGGCACCAGCAGACCCTGGAGTAATTTTCAAAAGCAGAGACAAAAACAAAGTGAAGATTACTGCAAGGTCCTGATCTGAGAATCCATCAGCATCAGCTTGGGCAAAGAGCCACAAGTGAGATTTCAAACCACTTCAGCAGACAGCAGAGTGTGCATGAACCATCAAGAACTTGCACCTTTCCCCATCACTACCTCACCTCTAGCTATCAGTTTGGAGCTGCCTAGCTCTTTTCCTTTAAATCCTCATTTCTGTCAGGTAGTGGGACAGGAGAACTGAGTTTAGTGGGACTGTTCTTCAAATCTGAAACAGTTACAGAGAAATAGTCATAACAAATGCAATGTGCAACCCATCTATGCTGGCTGATCAGGAGCCAGTTACAAATCAGGAAGAACTGTGGATCCTGTGGTTGCAGACAGGGTTTACAACAACTTTCTGCTATACATATCAACTGCTCATTATACAGGTACTGAGAGTGAAGCCTTAAAACACAGCTCCTGGGGGCTGGAGGGAGAAACACAGTAACACATCCTACATTCTGCAGTAGAGTAACTACTGCAGTGCAAGAGTAAGAAACAGCACATTCCATTCAGGTTTGCTGGCGGATGACTGTTGTTGGCCCATTATCAAATAAAGCTGAAATTAGCGTGTAGGGGCCTGTGTGCAAAGGTATCACCTCAAATCTGGTCTAAAACACTTACAGTACTAATTTACCCTGCTATCACCATGGCTGCAAATTAAGATCTAAGCTGAGATGCAAAACAAAACATAACGTGGTGCTTTGTCTCCATCCACTTTCCTGAGGCTGCTGGGCAAAGCCAGATGAAGCTTTCCAAACTCAGAGATGTTGCAGGAAAACGTTTATAAAATCCACAGTACTTACCTAAAACATAAGCAGCTACTAACTTTTGATTCACACTTAAGTGGAGGTAGAGAGGCACCAGGGATTCCATTTCCCCCAATGTAGGTAGCATTAGTGCTGCAACACACACTACTCCAAGGAAGACTGTGAGTAAACTAGGTCCCGACGAGGCAGTTCTGTTTTCTGAAAAAGTAACACAGCACCAATTGTAAGGAAGATCTAAATAATATAAACATTAATTTTTCTGCAAAAATGTCTGCAGTACATGGGAGCTGAAATAACTTCAGATTTTCCTTTATGCTCTGGAGTTTGCAGGGGGTGGAAGATAACTCCTAAAGCCACCCTTCTAAACCTTCTGCATTCTGCAGTGGAGGAGGCTGCTCCCTGTTCTGATGCTGGAACTTGTTTTCACATGACTTCCCAAACCCCTCCCTTCTGGAGGAACAGAGCCTGCCAGCCCCAGTTGCTATATATACACACTCAGGACAGCTGGATGTCTCAGCAATGCTTGAGGATTCCCTGTGCATCCTGACTCCATTCCTTGATATGTTCCTCCAGTGACAAACCAGTTCAGAGCACCCAAAAGACCAGCACAGGGAGGTGACTGCTCACACCTCCTGAACAAAACCTGTCTGCAGCAGGAGCACAGGATCTTGGGCCAGATGAGCTCCCCTTCATTCTTTATAGGATTCAAGGGCTACACCTGAGCCAGAGTCAGTTCAGATGCTACAAATAAGTAAAATTTGAATCTTACGTTAAAAATGGTGAACCACTCTGACAGTCCAGTATTACCAGAATAAGGAAATGCAAAGCACAGACAATAAAGAGTCCTTCATAGTCTTTACTGCCCTGCACTTTAACAGCTGGAACCTACTCAAAGGCCCACTGTGTCATCTTTGAAAAGAGCTGTTAACATGTTAGCTGAATACCTCTAACCAAATCCTTAAGACCCATTGGAAAATAGCCAATGTTTTTATCAACTTCTCCTATCCTCAGTGACTAGCAATATGTGCTCTATTTTAATTCCATAAATCTCTTATTTCCAGGTTGCTGGTTACATGCAAAACTGCAGTTTGTTTGTTTACTGCTTTTCTGTAAGTAAGCAATATAATATAGTCAACCAGATTTTTAAGCAGAGAAATAGCATTTGGATTAAGACCAGTATCAGATTGTTCAGGATGGCTCAAGCCCTCTGTCCTGGAGCAACTACCACAGGAATATTTTGTTCTGTGGGCCCAGAGACCTCTAGGTTTGCCTTAACTGTGAATCCTACTAATATCTATTATGAGAGATTTTTAATAAAAAGTGTTTCACCAGCCAACAGTCTTGGTTATAAATAGTGAAACAGATTCATTTTGATAACATGAACACTCTCAAGGAGGTTCATCTATTTTCTGGAATTGAGTTTGGTTGTCCTGAAAAATATAACAGTGACAAGAACATTTCAGTACAAATCAGTGAAAGTAACAAGAATACAGACCATCAAGAATCAGCTTAGATTCATTTCAGGTAAAACTTGACAGTTCTTATCCTACCCCTTCAATTTAACTGTCTGGCCCAGGTTCTCAAGAGTGTTGATTCACTTCCTCACTGCGTGTATGAAACACACAGAATTTTCAGCCACCAACTGTGCTCTTCTGTTCTTGTGGGACAGACAAAGGAGAGGCCACAGAACAAGGAGCACTTTAGAAGATGTTCTGGCAATATTTCCTGCTCATCAGGAAATGGGGGATTAAGGGTTTGGAACAAGCTCAGAAGGGGCATATGCTTTGAAAGAGCAAGGGAAAATATAACTACCATCCTTTCACAGATAAATTCCCACTGTCTATATGAGAACTCCTGCTCCAGAGGAACAGTGGATGCACTCTCAAAGGCATGACATACAAGCACAGGGCAGCAAAAGGTCTTGCTTGATCAAGAGAGCCTAAACAGAATAGCCACAGTTTGGCTTCTTGCATACTGTCATCCTCAAGGGATAAAGACAGCAGTTTTACAGGTAAGTAAAAAGAATTATTTAAAATTTTATTTCTGTTTATATTTTAAAAAATATTTTAGATCTAGTTTTTCTACTCACTTGAGTTATTCAAAACCAATTCAGAACATGGGAGGGGTAAAAGATTTCAGCTACCTGGTTGACACAAAGTCTGCTCAAAAAAGACACTTTCAGCCAGGTGTTCTTTTATTCGTTTTTCCTCCTCTTCCTTTTGTTGTTGTTGTTCCTTTGCAGATGGAAGCAGAGTAGCAATAATCTCCTTTTTCCCTAATGCTTTCCTCTGGCTCTGCTCAGACACTTGGAGACGGAATTTATCTATGACACCATAGTAAGAAGCCCGAACGTCTCTGTGACGAATCACACTGCAGACAAAAACAACATTTTCAAACACATGAACCACTAAGAAGCATGTCTGTTGTGGAATTACATCCTGTATCACAAAGTCTGCCCCCTGTCCCCCCCTCCAGATGAACTGCAATAATCCAGACCTCCATTACCTCCTCCATCACTCACTGTTCTTGCAGACTTGATTTGACCTCCCCTTCCCCTCCTTATGTTTGCTTTAATTCCCAAATATAAATGCTCCTGGCCAAACAGGACAGTTAAGTCTTTATCTCAAGCCCATCTTTGCCTCAGTCTGAGGCCCAGCTGCCAACTGATGAAACATCAATTATCTGAAAGTTGTTTGATGTTGGCCAATGATTTTAAAATGTATTGAGGGGACTGGAGTGGACAGGGAAGGAAAGGAGCTGGACAGGTGTTTGGCAAGCGAAAGTCCAGCTTCTTGAGGAAACCAGGCTCAAAACTTTACAATTCTGCTTTCTCAGAAGCAGAACTCATTCCTTCTATAGACAAGAGTCAGCTAGGGATTTTCAGAATCAGAAACCCACCATTGGGAGCATGTTTGGAACCTATAAAAAGCACAGCTTTAAAATAGCACTGATCAACAGCAAAACAGAGCTCTGAGCAGTGCTCTGCTCAACTGCCTCCTCTCTGCATCCATGATTCATCATGAGAATACATTGAAAAGCTACAACGTTTAGGTTTTGAAGTGGTATCAACTCTTAGGGTAAATAAGGATTTCAACTATTTTTCCAGATGTTTTTGGTGAATGGTTATCCTAAGTTTCCGAGATAACAGCAGCTAATCAGAAGAACATATGTACAAATAAGAAGGCTGCCACCTCATGAGGGGAAAAATAATACTGACCCTTATTAATACAAGATGGTAGTCTTAAAATTGCTTCAAGAAACCGATCTTTGTGATAATATATACATTAAAATGCTGGAAGAAACAGGTTTTTGTTTTCAAGTCTTCACTTAAAGGAACTGTATCGCATCAAGATATCTACAAGCAGGAGCACGTAGCCAGTGCTTGCAACTGGTATCTAGTTTGAATGGACTATTCACCACAGAAACAGAGACCAAGTCATCCCCCCAGCAAGAGGGCTGCAGTGATGTTTTACATCACTTCAGAGGCAAAGGAGTGTGCCTATGACAGGCTTTCAGCAAGTGCAGTGTTGGCTGGGCAACTGCCTTCACTAAAACAAAAGGCTTTTCCCCCCACAACCCTAATTCATACAGCTCTCAGCATATCAGCACAGCAGATCAACTCTGAATTCTTCCTTTAACACTTCCTTTTAAATTGGTACTCCTACTCCTAGTACCATGGTACCAACTACCAACCTAAACAGAATCTTTACATAACACTGTGCTAGGAGAACACGCCAAGCAAGGAGATATTTTCTGCAGACCCTTATAAACAGATACATTCTCCTGTTTCTTTTTAGAGATCATTGCATAATTGGAAGCTCTGTAGAATATCTGTTTAGCTGGCAAATGGCCACACTTGCATAGTACTGCTCATATCCTAGCAGTAAACACTGTCCTCACACAGCAACCACGAGAATGGGATGGGGGGTTTTTCTGCACAAGAAAATACCCTTGGAACAGGTGTATGTCTTACTTTCCTTTATTTAATAAAACTCATTTGTTCAACCAAATGTAAGCAAGCTTGTGTAAATGTCTGCTAAAGAATGGAATAGCTCACTGGTACACTGGTATATTCTGACCTGTTTTGTTCCATTTTTAGCACTGATGCCCCTGCTCACTGAAACTTCCTAGTTCCATGTTTTGAACTTCCCTTCTATCTGGTTTGTGCTTGGAATTTTTCAGCCTATAGGAATAAAGAGCCACTCCCCAAGCACAGTTATTATTTAGCTACCAAAAGGTTTCTGTATATGGCCATTTGTTAGCCAGAGATTCCAGGTGGTGTTTCACAGTTTGGAAAAATCTCTATTCAAAAAGTTCAGTCTGCTCTTTTAGGTACTTCAGACTTTCTTCAGCTGCATCTGTACATCAGCACAGAAATAATGTGGCAAATAGAAGATAAAAAGAGTTGGTCTATTTTAGCTTATACACCTACTCTGCTTCAGCTTTCAGCAGCCTACAGACCCTTTATATTACTGTGGTCACCTAAGCAGCCTCCTCTGTTCTGAGTTACTGGGTTCACACCTGACAGGAGAGGCCAAGGGGAGACACAGAGATCTGAGAATGAGAGGGCTGGACAGGGTGAAAGGTAGGCAAAACTACCTTCATTAACATGGCCCAGGAAAATGTGCTCAGTAGAACTACAAACATTTCCATTTTGCCAGTCTGCAAACAACTACTTCTCACAAACAAATCTCAACCCTGGGGGTTTTGCTTGTCTTGTTATTTCTAACAAAAGGTGCTCAGAGGAGGCTCTCGCTCCTGGTTTACAAACTACATTACAAGATGTGTTTACTGGCATTTTGTTTCTGCCCAAAGGCAAAATTAAAGAAGGACATATCTCCAACATCATATACCTCTGCCCTAGAGGGAAAGAACAGCAAAAATCAGAGCCCCAAGTATACAGGAGGTTAGGAAACACACCTTCATTCAACTTGTATTTTATAACATGCATGCTGTAATTTACAACCTCTTCAATAATACAAGAAATGAAGATAATAAGAAGTTCTATATTAGAAAAAAACCCAACCAACTTCTACTTACATATCAACACAGCACTGAGGCTTCACTGCTCCAGTAGCATCCACCACCGCATATTTATTTGGAGTTGTACAAAGAACTGAAAGGAAAAGGACAGGAGTGGTAACAAATCATGAATTAATTAATCACCAGCTTCATCAACAGATACATGTAGAGACACAAGTTTGGTTTTGTCACAGATAAGATTTGTTACATGAATTATAATTGGACTGTTCAAGATCACCAACTAACCCTTAAATAGAACTTAACCTAAGAAACCCACCTTTGAATTTTAAGGCAAACTCATAGGGGTTATATAGAGTCAACACCTGCTTGTGTGTTGACTGGTCATCTGCATAAAATATAAGTTCTGTAGGAAAAACAAAAACAGGAAGATTTCCTTCCACTAACTCTGGCTGTCTTTTTTGTTGCTGCATTGGCACTGAATCCTCCTTGGTGCTTCTTGCGTTCTTATGATTTTGTATCCTCAGAGACTTCAGTTTTTGAATCGTTTAAGAATTCCAAAGCATTTTGGCAATTCTAAAGGAAAAAAAAGGGGGAAAAAAGAGAAAGGCAAGAAGATTATTTCCATAAGTCTATACTAACTGAGGCAGTTAACAAAGGTGTAAAAATATACAATGTGATGCTTGATTATGAATCTACCTCTACTTATGTTCCTTCAAAAATACTGAAATAGAAAAAATACTTGCACTGGGTTTCCATCTATTTAACAAGCTGCTATAAAATCAATGGACAAGCACCTCTCCAGTGTATCATGGCAGCATTTGAGAGCCCAGTCCATGACTAGGGCTGCTTATGCTGGGTCTTTGCAACACAAAACAAACAGTGACAGCAAGAAGAAATCCCATCCTTCCCTCAGGACACCAACACCTGAGAAACACGAGGGCAGAAAGGAGGAAACAATGACACTGAGGCTGCAGGAGTCACTGCTCAGGCAGGAACCTTTCCGTGGGGATGACCTCCCCAGGTGAGGTATAACAAGTTAGGAATCTCCTCACCTAGGAACCAGGTATGTCAAATCCCAGGGATTCAGGACAAAGGAATGGGAACACCTTCGTGTCTTGTTTAAACTTAACACCCTGTTCCAACTGCATACTTACAGGCAATGAATGGAAAAATGACAGGGATGAGTAACACCAAACAGACTTGGGATTGACTATTTTATTAAGAGACGACAGGCTTTGTACCACCACTGCCTCTAACCAAAGTACCATCATAACAATTCTCCCTCCGCCACCCCCGCCATAAAACAGTTCTGTTTTATTTTGAGTGACATTCCAGAACTAAAACCAGAACCCATGACCCAACCAAGAAACAATCCCAAATGTAATTCATAAAATAAAATTAAGGCCAGACTCCTCAGCACACATACCATTGACTTAACACATGACAGAGAGAACAAAGTCTTCTCCTCCCCCCACCCCCAAGAACGTCATATTTTACTGCAGCTTCTACAGGTTAATTATCAAACTGAAGATGTCCTTTGAGGTCTAACTTTACAGTAATAAAAATTAAAACAATAAAAAGTTCCTACTTTAGATGTCATTTCCACTTCCCATACAGCTTTTTAAAACAAGGTACTTGTTCTCCAATTCAATACACTGGATAGCTGCACCTTAAATAATTCAGTTTCTGAAATTTCTAGCAGCAAATAGCCCAAACATCATGAACAATCAAAACCAAACACTTGTTTCTGCATTCTAAACATCATGATGATCACATTTCCAAGCACCAGACACGTATTCCACACTTGAAACATGACACACGTTCATGTGTTTACTAAAGTATATCTGTCATACCATCAGATTTACAGGGTCCGGTTCTTATTCACGAACGAAGCTTTTAATTTTATTCATTTAGTTATTAAAATAGCAAATTAACCCCATAGAATTTAAATTCAAGGATCTCACTGGAATGTCTCTCCCCATGATCCAGTTTCTTTTCAGAGCACAGGTTTGTTTCCACTTCACTGAAATGCTACTAATAATATTCTGAAAACAAATCCCCAATGATAGTGTTCCAAGCTGATGTTCTGTTACCTTATTAAGAAGAGTCTAGAAAAACAAATGGCTCTCTAAGTGGCAATTTGGGTTCTGAGTCCTTCTTGGAAATATGGTGAATCCCTTTTGTTTCAGAAGAATCAACAAACTCTGGAATGACTTTGTACAGCAAGTGTAAATATTTTTTCTTGAACAACTTCACACATTATTGCAAAGTGAGTTTCATTGTTCCATTCAAATATATTAAGGCTATACAAAAAGCTAATGTGGAAAAACTGCCAGCATGTAGGAATACAAAATACCTCTTGATGCTTGTCATAGGCAGAAGATGAAGAATTATTTATTTAAATTTCTTTTACCAAAGTTAGCTGTATGCAGTAAGAATATGTTGGAATCTTTGGTTCTCATATCTATCTGCACTCTGCACAACATGTGTAACAGAAATACAGACAAACTTTGACATTAACAGAAGGGATTTTTTCAAATAAATGTTTTAAACTACCATAAAACCAAGAGCAAACTGCTGCTACTCAACTTAATTGACTATGTTTAATAAAACAAGTATTTTCAAGTATTATTTATAATAATCAGTATTATTTTGATGGTCTAGTTTTTTATTTAGACACTGCAGATGTTTCATTCCAATTCCTGGCTTCATCCCACATCTCGTTTCTTCAGCTCAGTCTGTGGCAAGTGTTCAGAGACCTAAACCCCACAGTCCTCAGTATCAGTGGAGGTATGGATCTCTCACCTATCAACAGGCTCATTTTTGTTCCACAGCTGTGGAAAACAGTGTGCAAACCTCCCAGGATTCCACAACCTGCATGCGGAAATCCACCAATCTTAAAAAAGTATATCCCATTATTGCTTCCTTTTCCTATTTAACTTGGCTGGATGAGGAGCTACCGCCCAGACTTGCAGAAGTCAAGTCTGGCTGGCCAGCAGCAGGCACGATTGCTGACACAGCAGTGTCATTCAGGGTATAAATTTCTGGATTCCTAAGCAAGCAACCAGCATCCTTTTCAAGACAACAATTTCAGCTTAGAAGCCACCTTGCTGGGACATCTCACCAAGTGACAGCAGCAAAAGCACTTTTCCCCAAGACTGACTGATAAACCACATCAATGCTAGGGAGATGTGAGGGTTTAGTATTGATACTCTGGATAGCAGCACACCTTTCCCATCAAGGAAAAACTGCCAACACTTTTACAGAGAAAATATGTATCACCACAACTTCCCTGCCAGGTTAACCCCACTGCAGCTCTCAGGGTGAGAATAAGGTCACCTACCCCAGACAGTTCATGAACAGAAACTCAGCTGCTGCTCCTCTGCACCTCCACTGCACCACAACCACTAAATTTTGTGGTCAACAGTCACCACGATTACTTCAATAACATGAAGCACAGGAAGGCAAGCACAAGCAGATCTGTCCCAACCCAGGTCTCAGGCCTGTGATGTGCATTGCACAGATGGGCTTCTCCCAGCAGTGCCAATGAAATTCCTGCAGGAGCAGGGATCTGCCACAGGTAACACTCACCAGGGCCAGCGTGCAACACCTGAACAATGCCAGCTCCCTTCCCAGCGCCCTTTGAAGTCCTGACAAACAATTGTCACTGGTGTTTTTTCAGCACAATAGGGATCTTTCCTCGCTGAAGTTACTAAATATATACTGCTGGTGTCACAATAGCACAGATCTGCCAGTGTTTCCTCTGAAATCCCTTTCTTCATAAATTTAACTTGACAGAGAAAAACACCAAGTGAAACGTAACTTCTCTCCAGGGTCAGAAATAACATCAACTGTGATTTGTTTTTACTTAACAAGTATCTGCTGAATAAATAAATCAACTGAGGAACTTTTTTTGTTCCCATTTTAACTTCCAACAGCCCCATCACCCATGGCTTCCCAATGCATTTATTGGTTGTTTTTCTTCATAACAACTGCAAATAACTCTACAGAATGTCATCGGGTAAACACTTCATTCAGAAGAAAACCTCTTCACAGTTGTGTCTCCACACTGCTGTTTTAGAAGTTGCCTAATTACAGTATAATCTACTTTTGTTACACCTTATGAGCTACCCCCTAAATCTACACAAGTCTTTTTACACTATATACTCAGTAAAACTGATGGCTTTTGAGTGCATATTTACAAAATAAACCACAAAGTCTTCTTCAAAATTCCCTCCAGTGCCAAGCTGAGCAATCACTTTAAGCTACATGCAAATGCAGCACGGGATCTGAAGCACTCCATAAACATTTTGTTTCTCCAAAATGTTTTGAAGGCCTCGACGTGCACTTACGCAAACCAATGTTTAAACTACCTGCAATTATTTGGGAGCGTCACCCAATGATGAGAGCACAGAGCCAGCAGCCAGGATGGCTGGATTCCATTATTGCTAACTCTGTCACTGACACTCCATGACCTTGAGCAAGTTGGTTAACCTCACCTCAATTTGCTGATCTATGAAGGCACATATTCTGCAAAGTAT
>JAHLSL010000024.1:6490967-6511707 GCA_025920805.1 Petroica traversi | reverse complement strand
CTGCCCTGCGGGCCCCAGCGCAGCTCGGGCTCGCCCCGGTGCCGCCCATCGCTGGCAGATCCCCCGCTGGAAGGGTCGGCGAGTGTCAGCCCCGGGCTGAATCAGAATAGAAGTATTAGCCAGCCGAACATCCAGGCGTGACCGTCTGATCATCCAGCAGCTCGCCTCAGATGGGACACGCTGTTCCTGTAAACACTTCCATGCTGTTACCTTTGTTCTTTATTCCTCTTATTTACTTAATGCGCTTCCATTCAATTAGACTGTTTGTGGACTTCGGCTCGTACTTTGCGTTATCCACTATATCATCCCTTGTTTTTATTCCCAACTTCCCCTCTGTATAATACAAACAAATCCGTGTATAATCACCACCCAGTATCATCCCAAACGTCAAGATCTTTAATGCAGCAAAATGTTTTTGTTTGAAGTCAGGTGGATAATTAAGGTTTATATTGAGCCACCCAGCACAGAATTGCAAAATCTTTTACCCATTACCAAGCTTGACCCTTCAGTGAAATGAAAACACATCCGTGATGAAATAAACAGCAGTCACGAGTGTTTCACAACAACATCATTAAACAATCCAGAACAGGAAGTAACATACTTAAAACTATGGAATATATTAAATAAAGACGTTCTAAAAAGTATATTTTCCAACTTAGGCAAGATGTGTGTATTAGCACTCACCTTTTTCTGCAGATCTAATGGTTCATTAAGAAGTTCAGTCTTACAGGCACAAATTACATAATACTGTTAAATTATTATATAGAGAAATTATAATCTTGTCAGAATTTCTGAAAATGTATGCAGTGAAAACTGGCAAAATACTTTGTTTCTTGGTGAGTGTAAATCAGTTCCGATTTTAACATGTTTAAAAAGAAACTGGAATTCTTGTTTTTAAAAAAATTATCAGACTTCAGCCTTTCAGGATATGTTCAGAAAATTATTATAATTTTACTGAGTATTAATCCAATGGAGGGTGTTCCTCATTTTGGAAACCTGTCTCAGGAGAAGCAGCAGACATAAACATGCTTCAGAGATATTCAAATTAATAACGAACAGAATGATCAAATACAAACATAATCTAAAATGGCTAGACTTACAAGCACATTAATTAGACAAATTGGTATTTTCCAGTTCATCCAGTTCATTTACAAAGACAGTTCAGGCTCTCTAAAAGCAGGTTTTGTGGCCGCCTCTGTAAGTTTCCCAGGATCCAACTTTTTTCTGTCACACGTTTGACAAGGTTTGCATTTACCTGTTGAAATTCAAGAATTGTGCTGGTCTCCTTCCTCTCCCACCCATCCATCACTGCACTAGTGACCGGGTTATTTTGTGATTTTTACAAGCCCTGCGTTAACTCAAATGAAATGTGAAAACCTGCATGCGTGCGAGTAGGACTCGGTGGTGTCCTGTCCTGTCCTGGTGCTGATGCCTCGGAGAGCACAAAGCCCCATCCCTGACAATTGTGCGGTAATTTATAAATTGTGCTCTTGGAAGAGACTCTGCCCATCCCA
Organism: Petroica traversi; assembly: GCA_025920805.1. Lineage (NCBI taxonomy): Eukaryota > Metazoa > Chordata > Aves > Passeriformes > Petroicidae > Petroica > Petroica traversi. The sequence continues at coordinate 6,510,193 of JAHLSL010000024.1, read as the reverse complement.
GACGTTCCCAAGGCACGAGTGTGCCACGGCTGTTGAAGCAGCACTGAAACATCCCGGAGCTGTTTGGTTTGGGGCACGCACCGAGCCCGGCTCGGCCCATCCCGCGGCTCCTCGCAGCCGGGCTCGCTGCCTCCGGGGATGCAAAACCATGGAGAGGGCAGTGCGGGATGCTCTGAAAAGGCTGCTCGGCTCCGCTGGGGGAGATGGACACTGCTGCCTTGTGTGGCAGTAACTGGGAGTATCTCAGGTCTCTGGGAAGTTCTCTCCTTTATTGTTAGGTCATTGTTTCTTTTGCTTTCTCCTTTTTGGGCTGCTTTATTCCACCCAAATTGATTGTTTCTGGGATTAGAGGGAGATTGAGGTCACGTTCTTTGTTATGATGCTATAGAGCAGGGAAAAGATGAAAGGAGAAAATGTGGATGAAGAAGACAACAGAAATACAAATGCAAAGGAGCAGAGACATAAGATGCAGCAAACAATCTGCAACAAGTTTGTCAGGTCACCTTAAGTATGATCCAAGGTGTAAAAAAAATTCTCTTCTTGCAGCTTATAATTGGTCCTCTGATTTTTTACCTACCTTAGAAACTGCTGTGAGTTACCTAAAAGCATTGGCTAATCTTCTGTTACATAAAATCCTGCCTCCCTACAGCATGAAACCTGACAGTAGAGTGTGCAGAGATGAAATGCTCCTGAATGACTCTGTGGTGGTTTTGGTTGCTGTGGTGATTATCCATCTGTTTAAATACTTCATATGGGAGATTCACAACTCATTTAATGTGGAGAAGATTTCCTTAAGTTGTGAGAAATGCAGCATTATGCCTGATTCCTGTAATTTTGCACAAAATATTCCACTTTATCTGTCATGGCATAAGGACATGGTGTAGCATTTATAAACAGAGGGTACCAAGCTTGGGTTTTGTGTTCACCACTGGCCCAGTGGGCCTGGAACATTAATATGTGTGTGCTGGCCCTCCAGTTGCAGAGGCTGACTGCAAACACTTAATGAGGGGCCTCCTTTAATGAAACCTCATCTGAAGAAGTCACACAGATGAAATTGTGTTGTTTACAGAGTCTGATATGAAAACAACAAGCGAGCAGATAGAAGAGAGCTGAATATTTTATATATCTGAATCTTACCAATAGCTTGTGATGCATTTAATTCTTACTAATGAATATTCTTAATGTGATGTTTTGTTTTTCTTGACAGTTCCCTTCTCCATGGCACAGTGTGGCAGATCCTCTTTGGCTTTGAGGTAAGTCAGGAAAGGGAGTGGCATATCTGCCTTTCCGTTTGCACTCATGTTGTCTTTCTGTAGAAAATTATTGGAGTTTTCTAATTAATACCAATTTATTAAAAAGTATCTATAAAAATATTTTTCCACTTTTAAAGACTAGCAGAAGAAACAATACTGCATTTGAACTACCACCTTAAAGCAGCATACGTGTTCTCACTTACAACAAAAGCAAGAATTGTTTAACCTAAATTGTCCAAGCTGCTCTTGTAACTTTAATTCACCAGCAAAAGTGTTTGGGGTTTTTTTAAAACTTGCTTATATGGCAGGTTTTCAAATTTCCCCCCTCCAGTGGCAGCGAGCTGTATTCCCATTCCCTTAGGGGAACTTCGATGTACTCGTGTGTATTTTTTGTGTCAGAGGTTAGACTGTTTGTTTTTATGACTAATGATGTGGACCTTGGGAGCCACATATCTCAGCACCGTTGAGGAAATATCTAGACTTCTGTTAAAGTGTAATCCCTTTCAGGGCATACCTAAACAGGAGAGTTAAAGACAGCTCAAAGCTCTCTCTGCCCATGCTCCCCACTGGCTGGAGCCAAGCCAGTTCCATCTTAGGAATCTTTTAGCTCAGCTCTCTGCCAGTGCTGCTGGGTTCCTGAGATGTGCCTATGGACACGGTGAGCACAGCATGCCAGAGAGCCACATTTACTGCAGAACAGATAAAATTTTTGGAGGAAAATACATCGTAAAATTCTGCTGTCTTTAAAATACTAAATGTAAACAGGGGCACGTTTCATGCATGCTCAGTGAATAAGGCTAAATGTAAGATCTGAGGGATCAAGTCCCTTTCAGGTCTCTTACTGAGTGAATTTTGCCCAAAATGTGTTTGCATTACACTTCAGACAGGCATCAGGGTTCAGTTCCTTGTACTTGGTGTCTCATGGTTCTTCGTGTGGGAGCTCCTGACATGCTGTGCTCCTAAGCTGTATGAAAGAAGCCATAATTGAGTCTTAGACACCGTGGTATTTATAATCATTTTGAAACCTCAGAGAGAACAAACATTTAGAGGTTTAGAGACAGTCATCATCTTTATGAAGTGTGGGATCTATTTCTGCATTGTCTGCAGGACCCTGCTGAGAATCTCCATGTCCTGCTCATTGGAAAGCTGCAAACCCAGCATGGGCTCTACTTTTTTCCAAGGATGTGCGCATACATCTCTTATAAATAAGCAGTTATGGTTGTTTCATTAGACCTCTAATAACATCTCTATTTTATTTTCCTTTCAAAGATGTTTATTCAGTGTTGGCACATATTTATAATATCATCTCAACAGTAAGAGTCTATCCTGTCAGATTTACAGCTATTATAAAATATGATGCTATCTGCATACAAATGGATGGTGGGAGCCCTACAGACATTTCCCCTATTATTACTGCCTAAGGAAGCAATAAAAATTTAACATTTACCATCGGGAAACACCTGCAGAGATTAAATTAAAACTAGATTATATGCTTATCAGTTATATGTTACAAAAGCAAACTCTTTAGAGATTAACATAAAAATCATTGTTATCAAAATCTTATTAAAAGCTTCAGTTAATACGTTCCTTTTACACCTCCACTGCTCAAGCATTCTCTGTGTGTGACTTATTGAGTCTTTGTGCAGCTGCAGGGAGGGAGGGGAGGCAGGGCAGCCTCACCGACAGCCTTGCTATCGCCTCAGCAAACGCCTGCCCTGATATTTGGATTTGTTGTTAAAAGCTGACTACAGGTACCATTTGTCCTTCCCTCCCTGAAGGGCTCTCCACACTGCACGCTCTGTTTCTCAGCACGGCGCCACGGCAGGCTCCAGCCTTCCTCGTGGAGTTCTGCTGGGAATTACTCTGGAGAGCACTTGTCCTTCCTGCTGAACTCGTTCCTCAGTATGGTCAGCAGGACCAAGACAAGGGATTTTAAAAGTCTAGAAGTTGAGGACAAGGAGCTGCTGTTGCTGCTAAGCAGGTGGTCTTGTGTTTAGTTTGTGCAGCCTTCAACATGTTCCTAACGCACTGCAGAAAAGAGAGACCTGGGAGGAAACTGGGCTGGAGTTGATCTCTGACCTGGAAATTCAAAATGCCTCTGGATTTGGGCTTTGCTGCCACCAATGACTGAGAAGCTTAGAGTGCAGATAATCTACCTGCTCTGGCTCAAAGAGGACACGCAGATCCTACCTGTGCCTGATTTGCACACACAGTGGTTAGGGTTTATTTCTCCATCTGCTATTACAGTGACCCCTTTGACTCTAGGCAGTAGAAGCAACCTGCCTTGGGCATATTCCAAACTGCATAGGGGAGGGCACCACTAATGAACAGCCTGAATTGCTTACATGAAGGCCCAGGCCAAAACCCATTTTGATTGTGGAGATTCTGCCGAGTTTGGTGAATCTGGAGGAGGTCACACTAAGAAGAGGTTAAGATCATTATCTCAGTGGTTGTAAAATAACCAAAGTCATGTAGTTTACCAAAGGCCAAACCAAGAATAGGGTTAAGGAGTGTCAGATCATGGTTTCCTCAAGACATCTATTCTGAAGACAAATTTGATGTAGGGAACCTTCTGGTGATTTTCTCCAGCCCCTCACTATCTCCTCTGATATGTTGGCACAGCCTGTAACATTTAGTTAAGTGAATGAGGAGTGTTGGGGGAATCCAACTCAAAAACCTGCCCCAAGAACAACAACTTAGGTTTATAACAATAGACAAAATAGTGCATAGACCTGTGGGGTGGGGAAGGCAGAGCCAAAGCAGAGGTAAGGGAAGGGAGTAGGGATGGCTGGAACTTGCTTTGCAGGGAAGAAAAAATGTCTGTGCAACCATGGCCTAATATTCTAAGTAATAAGGGTTTGCTGGCCCAGCTGATTTTCACTGAAATAGGTTAGGGAGTGTTCAAACAAGTATATCCAGATCAGAGGGGTGGTAACCTATTGCTGGGCAATGCTCACCAGCCTCTGGGCACACTGGGGGAGGACTGTGCTGTCAACAGAGCTGCATTTGGGAGGAGACACGTGTCCCCAGCCTGACTCCCAGCACTGCTCAGCCTAAGCCAGGCCTGCTGTGTGCCTCCCTGTCAGAACAGCTGGAGTGTGCACTCTGCCTTCCCTCACGCCTGCAGGGACAGGCTGTGCATTAGCATTTTTATAACAAGCTCTCCTTTGAGGGGAGGGAATGGCCAGACCCGGTTGCTTCAGCACCAGCCATGGGCGCATCCCAGTTCTGTGTGGAAGCCTGAGTTCTGTCATTTGACTTGGACAAATCACTATATTTAACTTGGACAGGCCTGCTCATCCTCTCTTGGTCCACTTTCAGGCTCTGAGCAGTGTGAATTATAGACAGGGGGATTTAAGGTTTCATTTTTCAAAAATGACGCACATTTTTTTATGTACAGACCTATAGCCAAGATGTAGAACTCCTTAACTGTAGCCTGAATTTTCCATCATCATTATGCTAAATAATTCACTTTTGCTGCCACTAGAGGTATAACATTCACTTGAACAAATACCAGAGGAAACATTTAGTTGGAAACCTTGCCCATATTAATATTTCATTTTTCAAATAATGTTTTTGATCTGGGTTCTTTTGGAGGCCTCAGCCTACTTTGCCTATTCCTGTTGGGCAGTCTTTCTTTTATTGAACTACAGCTGGCTACTCCTGAGATGAAATGCCACTTTGTGATTAAAGGGTACAGAATTGAGTGTTCATTTAAACTGCATAAAAAGCTAAATTATAGTATCAGTCATTGTATCAATCATCTGTGACTACCTCATGTGCAGCCTTGTACCAACACATTTGTAAGTCCCATTCCACATAAATTCTGGTGCAAATTTACATTTATTCTGAAATGCAAACATAACAAAATTTATTTTAAATTAATTTGATTTTTTCCCCCCAGGTAATAACCAGCTCTCAGATATAATCTCCCTCTTGAAAGTCATGAAAATGTCAGTGGGGACAAGGGTAGCAATGAAGTTCCCAGATTTCCTTTGGCACTGGAAGGAGAATTGCTGCATAACCTGGGTTTTTCACAGCAGTGCCTACGCGGTCTGAGTGCAGCCCAGGGGATGGCTTAGCTCAGGGGTGGATGGCTTGTTGTAAGGACTCTAAATTACACCTGGCCACAACCTGGTGGGAACCTAATCTTTGTCTGCTTGAAGTCTGTAACCTTCCTTTCAAATTGTTCCGCCACGCTCAGAGCCAGGCTCTGCTCAGAGGTGCTGCAGAGCCCCAGGGAGGGTTCTGTGGGCACTGCCCGCTGTGCCACCTCCAGCTCTCCTGCTGCCTTCCACATGGCCCCTTCTCCTTCCCACGGCAGCTCCTCGTGCTGCTTCCCACCTCCCCCTCAGCTGAGCCCAGCCAGACAGCAGCAGCAGCTCGGGAAGGAGCGTGGGGACAGCGAGTGACGCCAGCCAGAGCTACAAACCCGCGTGGAGAGCAAGCCCAGAACAGCCTTCCTGCCATGTTCTCCCTGCAGGGCTGCACCCACCCCGCTCCAGGGAGAAGGAGAAGAAAGCAGGAAACAGCATCATGAACGCTGGAGGGAGAGATCTCTTTCACCTGTTTTGTGAAGGGTAAAACTGCAGCATTCAGAAGATAAAGGTGTGGTGGTTAGACCAAAGCTCAGGCTTTAATTTAGAGCCCCCTGCACTGCAGCATGGTGTACCCCCTGTTTATAGGCACTGGGCTACTTGTCACAGGAAAATTATTTTGGAGAGGAAATATTGAAACGAGATACCAGGTGATCCCAGAAGTTTTCCTCTGAAATGAAATTTTGAGGAAATTATTGATTGCTTGAAGCATTTCATTACAGTAAAAGTGGGCTTTAGCTGGGAAAGGTGTTCCCAGAATAAGTGAAGCACAGATCCTCATAAAACTCCTGGCCTAGTGCAGTCTTTCCCCAATATAACACTAATTGCACAGTTCAGAATAGAAAACATACATATTGCAGTTGATGTATTCTTATTTTTAGTTTCTTTGTACTTTTTGTAGTAATACTGACAAATTCACCAAAGTCTTATTACACTCACAATAAATATTTTACTAAGAGAAACAATGTGTTTGGATTATATTAGGATAAAAGTCAATAAAGTAATACCACTGAAATTATAGCAATGGGAGATAAAAATTAGATCCCTGGAATTTTATTGAGAACAACAGCACTGCTGTCTGACCTTATTTCTGCCCTCTGCACAGTCATTAGCAATACTGTGCCATTTATTTACAGTCTCCTCCTATTGCAGGCCCAATCTTAGGCAGTAAATTCAATTGCAGAAGTATTTTCACTGAAGCAGCTGCATTTAGAATAGTTACCAACATACTTTCCTCCCAAAAATCAACAAAATGTGTGGCAACCTTGTCTGCTTTGTCCACAATTTTGATAACTCTTCCCAATGATACAGTTTAGAGTCAAGTTGACCTTTATGGGTTTCACAGCTAAGGCAACAGTTACATAAAAAGGATGAACGAGCAACAACAAAAGAGGAAGGCTGGGATCATATAATCTGAACACCACAACTGCCTGCATTTATACTTTACTATTTCAGTGAGGGAAGCAGCACTGGAGAGTGGTAAAGCTCATAACTTTAAGTAAGGAAATGGAGGTTCTGCCTTTTAATCTCTGTTTTGCCATAAGTCACATAAGATCAGACTGCAAATGTTATCTAACTTAGATTAAAAAGGCAGAAAGTGTACAACTGAAAAGAAAAAAAACCAAACCAAACTTGTTACCAATAGTCAAAATTCTGCTGGGTGGTGAAAAAGGGGCATGCAGCAGTCAAGGGGATTTTTAATTTCAAATGTGCCTTCGGCTCCTACCAATTAGACACTGATTTCTTCTTCAGTGAATGAGAATAAAACACTGACACCATGTGAAACATGTTGGATGTGAATTGGTTTATGAGACTGTTAACAGTTGGGACTAATATTTGTAGCTAAACTAAAATATTGGCAACTACACCAGTAATAGGAGAGTGTCTGTTGCTCAGTCTTTCTGATTTGTTATGCTCCCTGCTTTAGTTTTGCTGAGATACAAAAGGCTCCATTTTCAAATACATCTCTTGAAATAATTATTTGTATATCTCAAACTCATAACCATGGTTTGTAGAAGTGTTTCAATTTTTATTATCCTAGACCAGATCTGGGCTCATTGGAGAGCTTTTTCCAGCATGGTGATATTAGATTTTTCTGGGACTTTCTTTCCTTTCTCTGTGGGATTCTGGGGCAGATATCTGGGATGGCTTAAGGAAGCAGATAAAGTTTGGGTTCCCTTGGGGGAGTAACAAAGAGTCCCTAGCCTTTGAGGCCAGTAATTCATACTTTCTTCACTGAGTTTGCAAAAATTGACCCGTTTGTCCCTCTCTCCCAAGATTCAAAAAGGAAGGGACTCTTTTGGAGAGGCAGCAGATTGACCTCAATGCCACTCAAGCCAACAGAGTTTTTGTTCAGCTGCTGTATTTAAGGCCTGCCTACTTCTGATTTTAACTGTTCTTAAAATATTTCTGCACTAACAATGCAGAATATTAGCACACATAAATCTGCCAGGCTTGCTGAAACAGTTTGCTTATAGTTTCATTGACCTTGACAGCAATAAACAATAGTGTATCCAGGGGGAGAACTGAGTTTTTCTGTATGTTTGTTGTGCTAGTTCTTGGTTCAGGATTTTTTTCCACTATTGTCCATTAAAATTTGTTTTATGGACTGTGTGACACAGTGACTGAGGCTGAAATCCGCTGATGTCTTTTGGAAATGCAATAGAAGCAATTTCCAGCCCATGTCACAGGAAATTTGCATGTTCCAATGAATAAAAATTAAGATGAAAGCAGGATGTGTGGGAAGACCTGGTAGTGACAGAATCATTCCCAGCTGCTTTCTTGGTTGCAGAGTAATCACAAAACGAGGATTTTTACCAAGCTTGTTTAATCCTCATCACTGGATTTTGGAAGGATGTGGCTACTGCCAGCTGCCTTGCAGAGAGTTATGTGTTTGTTCTGTACCACTGGAAAACTCATGATTAGGCTCTGACCAGAAAATAAACCTCAGTGAGAAAGAACTGTCACCAAACCCCTAAAGTCCACTGTCTGAGGAGTCCCATTTCTTGGATGAGCTGGCTTTGTTTCAGTGGTGTTAAGGAAAAGCTCTATTTGGAGGCAGAAGGCAGAGTGCAGCCCTGGCCCCTGAAATCAGATCTCACTCTTTTGCCTATCTACTGGGAAGGGAGCAGCTGAGGATAAAGCTTGCACACAGGCAGCTCTGTATAGTGTTTCAAGGAAAGCTTTGGAAAAGATAAGATTCTCATTTTGTTCTTTGACAAAGAGCTGCACTGACTGCAGGAGTCTCCATGTTACACTCACAGCAGTTGCTGCAGCACTGCCCTACCTCATTTTATTGCCCTCCCTGTTTGCCACATCACCAGCTCCAGGGAGCTGGGGGTGCTGTGGATGTGCCAGTCCCAGAGCCTGGAAGCAAAGGCTTCATGGGAGACTTTTCTAAGTCTCTGCAAGCAATGGGAAGTTAAGAATCCAGACAGCCTTTGCTGCTTTTGCTTGAAAATAGTAAACAAGTAAGAAAAATATTATGGTTGTATTTGGTATGCAGTAAGGCTTTAAATTTGAGTTTACTTACCTTTCAAGTGCTCCACATATCCCTTATTTGACCAGAGGTTTGCAAACGTGGCCCTGGGAAGGTTGCAGGGGTAATTGGCTGGCAGCCTGGGACTGTATTTAATTATCAAGGAATGCACTGGCCCTAACTGCATTCCCTGTAGGAGCCACAACCCACATGGCTACAGGTGCTGTCCTGCTCCTCAGGCCCAGGGACTGCTCTTCCTCAGGCAGGAGTGCTTCATTTGCAGCTTGTGCTGTATTTGGAAAAGAATACATTTGGATATCACTATCAGGACAGAAGTCTTTCATTTTTCTGTCTTTTGCTCTGCCACAATGACAGGCAATGTCCTCAGATTTAGGATCCTGCTGCTCTCTTAGTACACGAAGCCCTGGTTGCCATAACCTTGCTGGATTCACATTTTTAATGCCTCTTTGATTAACCATTTTGGGACAGCTGGGCCTGACTCTACCTAGCATCAGCTGCTGATCTTCCTGAGTTCATCTGGAGTTTCAAGTGATTGATACCTCAGAGAATTAAGCTCAAAGTGCACCAGGCGAGAGTGCCTAGAGCTAAAATACCCACAGTCAAAGCCCATTAACTGAAACGTCTGTGTTTCACTGAAGTCTCTTTGGAAAGCTGAGGCTAATTTTTCCTTTGTTGCCACCATTCTGAAGTGTTCTGCCTTGATACACTAAGATGCAATATAGTGTTCTGTTTTTTAAGCAATCTGATGGCTAAATACTCTTTTTAGTGCTAATTCCTGAATTTAGAAAACAAAGTTAACTTCTGTTTTTATGGTGATTTTGGCTTTATCATGTGATTATTTTTCTGAGATGTGATTCAGGTAAGCTCCTGTTATGTGTATCAAAGGGTAATTTATGGTTTCAGTGTATTAAGTTATATATTTTGCATCATGGTGGCTCTTCCTCAACAACAACAGAAACCTTTTAGAACTGTGCTTCTCTCTTTGCTTGCTTTCCTCCTGATCGACACTTGTTTTTTCATAACTACTTTTCAAAGGTTTGTTCCTTTATCTTGCCTCTATCCATCAATTTTCCTGCATTTTATTTTCTGTGTTTCTTGTGCTCCTTAAGGTGTGAGCTCTGAGAAGACCTGCGCAAGTGGAGAAGGAAAAAGGCTTTGTGAGCACTTATCTGGAAACCCCAAGGCATTGCACAGAGACACAAACCCCTGAGGGGCACAGTCCAGTCCTAGTGACTTCCTTCCCAGAAGACCCACACCACCAGGGCTGAACAACTCAGGACCCTCCTGCCCTAGTGCAAGTGTATCAATTGCCTCTATTTTTCATTTTAATGTGCTCCTAAGCTGAAAATACAAGTGCTGTGGAAACCTTGATTCATTAGCAGCTCATCACATATTTCCTCTGTACCAGACTGTCACTAGGCTTTTGTGGTCTTCCCCCTTGAATTTTTAATTTCATTTCTTGTAAATAGGTATATAAGGCCTGTACCCAGCATTGATCACCCACCAAGTCCTTTTCCCTTCCCATTTGTCTGCTGCTTTCTCCTCTCTTCTGCTTTTCTGCAGGATGGTAAAATGAGGGAGCAGGATGTGTGTGCTGGGAGGAAAGGGGACCTTGCACGGCGGGTGGCAGGAGGGTGGGGCTGCAGGGGATAAGGGACAAGCTGCCTGTCCCTGGCTCGGTGCTGATGTGGAGTGTGTGTTGTGCAAGGCTGCAGAAGTGTTGGGGTGACGAATGAGCTTGTTGTGACATGGGAGAGGGCTGGCACGAACTCCCAGTTCAGTTGGTTTTTCCTTGCAAACACAATGGGTTTAGCTGAATAGGGAATAATTAAAGTTTGAAAATGTTTGGATGAGAAATTGGCATTACTCCAGCCTTTTTTTTTTAATAGAAGGGTGAGTATAATCATAATTGGAAATTTTTGTCCTTCATGTAAATGCTGACTATAAAATCTTTTGTTGCAGATAGCATTTTTTAAAAATTAAACTGAGTGACTTCAGGGTGGAGTTTCTGGTTTTTCTTTTTGTTTGTTTGGTTTTCTTTGCTATCTGAGATAAATTGTTACTTTCACTTGGAAGGGAGACCAGTTGTTTGGTTGCTTTGTTTTTATTTTTTTTGGTAGAAAGTACTGAATTATTATTGGGGACTGATGAGCATTTTGACCAATAATGAGGGTAGCTACATTTTCTTCCCTTTAAATATCAGATAAATGCTACAATTAAATGCCAAAACATAGGATTGAAATTTTCCTTGATTTAACCTGAACTAACACAATATTCTCCCTCTGCACAATTATAAGTGTGGTTGCTCTGGGGAAAATGGGGGGAGGGTTGGATTGCAAAGCCCTCCAGAAGCATCTCCTGCCCTCTGAGGAAGTGCTGGGAGACAGAGTCGGGCAGGAGAATTGCTGCTCCTGTGATGTGCAACACCCGGGCCCAGCACCAAACAACAGGAATTGCCAGGCTGTTTCCAGGAACAGCCTGCAGCACTCGGGGAGGGAGGAAAAGGCCACATACAGAATCATCTTGACTTGGTGCCTCCTCCCAGCTCTGGGTAAGAGTTTGAAAACACAAAAGTTTCACCAAAGCTACAGTGTTTATTTGCTGTTGATCACTCTGTCCCACATGAATTTGTTTAATGACTGTTAAAATCCATTTTCAGTCTCCACAACCTCCTGAGGCACTGACGGCCACAATGCAATTATGGATGGTAGGAAAGAGTATTTCCTTTTGGGTGTGTTTGTTTTAAACCTGCTGCTAAATGCCTTTGTTGGATGCCCCTTCAGCTTTTGTACTGCAAGAGAAATTGGACAATTACTCTGCATTTACCTTCTCCATTCGGCGTTTTACAGACTGCCATCATTTCCCTCTGCAGTCATCTTTATTTTCCAACCTGAAGAGCCTTTGTCTGTTTCATTTCTTCTTGCAGTGAAACTGTTCTGTATCTCAAAAAAGATAAATGTGGGCTTTTTATTACTCCTCTCTTTTCTTCTCCTCTCAGACAAAAGTGTCAAGGAAACCCTATTCAGGATTGCCACGGTTAAAAGTTTCTTTGGTGCATCTTTGTGCCAAAATAATTAGCTTTTGGCTCTTGGAAATTACCAAAAGCCTCTGAAAGGAAAACTTTCTTCTTGTAACCCTCTCCAGTCTGAGATTGTGTCATTATCCAAAACTAGGTACAAGAATGCAGCAAGGAAACAGCAGTGTCTGGGTTTGAAGTTCTCCTTTGTTGCCAACAAACCTTCCAACTTAATACACAAAAATCGAGTGAGTGCAAGGAAGTGACAAAACTGGGACCTGAGAGTTCAGGAAGTTTGGTAATTTGGTCTGTACTGAGCAAGGTCAGCAGCACTAACAGGACACAGCAGCTCCAGAGAGAGTGGGGCTGTTTTATTCTACTCCAGCAGAAGGATGGTATCTTATATGTCTAAATCAGAAGTGACAGAGGAGTAAAAGGGAGCACATTTTTATTTTAAGTTTCTGTGTTCCTATCTGGCACAAATACTCCACCTGAGAGAGGCAAATGCAAATGTCTCCAGATCTGAGCAGAACCATCTGCAGGGAACACCTTGCTGTCCTTTCAGTCTGGCAAAGTCACAAAGCTCTTCCACCTTGTGCCCTTTTTTCCTACCTTGTCGCATTCAAGCTGACTCTTCAAGACTCTGTACACCTACTTCTTGCTTCCTGCTGTGTCTCAGTTCTTTGGATTTCCCATCTGCTGTGTGCTGCTGGCAGTGCTGCTGCCCTGCACTGTCTCCTCCTGCCATCTCCTCTTTCCATGCCCCTACACAGAGAGCTGCTCTCACAAGATGAGGTTGTGTCCCTGCCTAAGATCTTCCTGGAAATTTGCGTCTACCAACACCTACCAGATACCTCAGGAGACGAGCTTTCACTTCCTCTTCTTCATTATCTATCTGAAAATAATAATAAATAAAAAAAGAGTTAAAAGATCTTTGTTTTGTTTCCCATGCACTTGCTTTTTGCTGAGTTTCCTGCTAAGCTGCCAGTGCTGCTTGGGCCTTTCCCTCCTGTTCTGCCTCGTTGTCTTGATACTACCCCACTCATTAGATCATGGCTGAAATTAGCTGGTGAGAACTACAGGGCAAGATTGATTCCTCTTGCCTCTGTAGCAAGGGCTTGATATGGTTTTAAGTTGTCTAAACGAAAAAAGTAGTGAAAACAACAAAATAAGCACTTCTGCAACTGGAGAAACCAAGACAGGAAAGGCAGGTACCCTTGGAAAGTGCTGGGGAAGGTCTACAACAGAACCAGCGAGAGCTCCCGTGGCACCAAAGCCTTGTGTTCCAAGCAGATCATTCTGTCTGCTTTTGTAACTGTCTTAAGTGACAAATAGTCTTTAGGATTAAATATGGGATTCCTTTGGGGACAAAAAAATATTTGAGAAAATTGCTTATGGTGAAATGCAATGCTTTTATGGTACAGTGTTTTCTGTCCAATATTTGGGTGTTTTGGGGGAACTAAATAATGATAAACATGTCATAGAAGTGTTTGGTTTCAGTAAGATGATGATGATCTGTTAAGGATATATTGGAAATGTTAATATTCTTCCTTAAATGATAATAGTATTTCCTGTTTGGGACCAGTAAGTTGCTTTAGGTGCCCTCAGCATAGAGTCAACATCCCATGGAGTGATGTCCTATCAATATTTTGGAGACTATCCCTAACTTATTTTTAAGACACAAGGTGCCATGCTACTGAGGGACAGTGGGTGTTCCCAGTGCAGTGAAATGATGGTAAGGGGTGAAACATGACTTGCTGAGCTGAAATCAGAGGGCTGAGGCTCCCTGAGGCTTCCAGAAGGGTCTGGTCTGCTTAAGATCAGGCACAAGCAGCATATGAAGTGCAGTCAGGTTAGCTAAACTTTCTTTGTGGGAGATACTTTGAACTCTGCGAGGGAGAATTTCTGTTGCAGGCAAGCCACGTATATAGTAAAAAATCATAACTGTGTCCAGAAATGAAACAGCCAAGTGTGGCTTTTGCTTTATGATAAATCCTGTCAGTTCAGAGCAGGTCCCCAGCCCACAAGTATTCTTTGCCATAAAATAAATGCTGATAGGTAATAGATGAAACAGCATGAACTTCTCACTTGGTGGCACAAATCTGTAGCCTAGCCTGGGAAAATGACTCTCCTAACCAGGCCCAGTTGGCTCCAGTCTATTTAAACATATGTATTTTCAGGTTTCAGTTCTGGTAACGATATGCTGCTTTTATGACTCTTCCTCACAGGAACCCAGGCAGAAGGATGCAGTTTTCCTCAGAAGTGGCAATTTTTTAATCTGTCTTTATATTTTACATTGTAGAATGTAATAAAATCCACATCCTGCCACTTTGCGCATTCATTTAATTCATATTGTTGCTTTCCACATTGGTAATACTCTGGATTTTTTTTTTTTTTAATGCTTTTCATCCAAAGATCCCAAGCTGATTTGGCTTGATTCCCAGGTACAGCTTAGCAACACTTAGCATAAGACCAGTAAAAGGAAGTAACGGGGAATTTCACGCAGTTCTTGGCTGGCTGTCAATTCAAAAGCACCTCCAGTCGGAGCATCCTCAGCCCAGGAGCCCCTGCTTCCCGTGGCTGTGACTGCCTGCTGCAAGGCTCCTTCTTGCCCACAAATCCCTCTCACTTTCTCTCACCCCCCCAAACAAGCTCTGCTGTCTCCCAGAGTTTATGAGCGAGAGATGATAAATCTTTCTGTGGGGAGAACTTGGCAGGACATATGGGGGCTTGGGGCTGGGGCTATTAATCTGATGTTATTTGCTGTTGGATCACAAACATCTACTAGGCTGAAGCACACACTTGCAGTTTTGTATCTCCCTGCATAGGCTTGTGCACAATTTTCATTTCTTCTTCTTATCTTCAGGTTTAGAGTAACTCAGTTCTCCAGTTTGCTAAACTGGAGATGGTTTCAGTTTCTTTTTGAGCAGCCAGAATGTTTTTCAAACTTTTATTCTGAATATTGTTTCTTGTTTGGAGAGACTCTTGGACTTTGAAACCTGTTCTCATATGGAAAGCCTTGCCTGTCTGGAAATCTGTTCTGTCTTGCTTTGCTGTTCAAAGTGCTGCTTTGTGGGTTCATTTTATGTCTCCTCGGAGACATTTTGTCAGAATTTTGCTTATCTACCAGCATTGCAAAATGATCCCCCATCTTAGGCAACCAATCACTTCCTGATCCCCTTCTCATTGGTCTTTAAAGAAAAATGGAAATTAAACTGTGTCTGCTGTTATGCAGGCTGTGGATCTGGCTTTCACCTTTGGACTGTGGGCAGTATTAGCTGTGCTCGCATAAAAACTTTGCAGGAAGAGGAAACCTTGCTGAACTGTGCACAGCAAAGGGTTAACACATGTCTGAGGGAGAAGGGGAGAAAATCAGGATGGCTGGACTCTGCCCCTTTGCTAAGTGGCTGCTTTTACTGAAGTATATGGAAGACAGATGAAAAACCTCAGAGTTGCCCTGAATTATCTTCCTGAGCATACAGCTCTCTCTTTTTGTAGTTAAATATGACAGTTATAGTGCAGTATTTATGCACAGTCAATAAATCAGCAGAAAACGTGCTGCAGTCAGGGCATGTATCCATAGTCTGTTCTTTATATTTTAGCTGAAAATGGAATTCCTGAATTTGCTGAAGTCTATGAAAAGAAATTCAGGTGCACATCTCCACCAGTGACTTACACAAAGTCTGATGGCTCACAGTAACCAGGGTTTGCTCCTCAGCTTCCATTACTGTCCTCTCATCTGCAAACACAGACTCCTGAAAAGCAGCGAAAAGGCAAATTCTGGATCAGGCTCCCAAACCCTTGAGTTGAATCATTGCAGAAAGGAGATGGAGAAAGTGAAAGGGGCAGAAATCTTTAAGGGCGAGTTACAACTTTGTGGAAGTTCGTAGTGTAGTTACAAAATAGAAAAAAGGTCCTGCTGAGCAATATCCTGGAAAATACTGGTTTGAGGGTTTTGTTTGTGCTTGTTGGTTTGGGGTTTTTTCTGTTTTGTTTTTCCAGAAGGGGCTGTGTGACACAGTGGCAGAAGCAGCCTGGCCTTTTCTAGTGTCTGGCTTAAGAGCAGCTAACTGCTGACGGGGGAGAATATTTTGCCCTGATACAGCACACAATATTACAGGACTTGAATTTGCTCACCTTCTGCCATCTTCAATATAACTGTGAAGGAGCTGTTATTCAGAACAATTTCTTACCTTCCACACCTGGGTCCAGCTGCACACAAATTCTTTAAGTTAACAGGGGATTTCGCCTTTCTGAAAGGGACAGCACAGATCTATGGTTGGCTAGAGCTAAACTCTTCTGAATTCTCACTGTGGTAGTGAAAAATGCACCTTGTGTGGTGCTAAGAAAGTCCCTTAGATCTTGTGGCAGCCCCTTTTTTTTGTGTGTGATAGGGATCATACCTCTCAGCTCACGGCATGGATTAATCTGTATTTTTGTAGTGATTTAGCAGTGACCATTTCTGCTCTGGCTGGAGGCGTTTTAAATTAAGCAGGTAAGTCATCAGGGTAGCTGAATTGCATGACCAAGACAGGGAGCCACAGCAGCAAAGGGAGGTTTAAAGGGTTTAGCTGTTGATCCAGATTTTAAGTAGATAATTTCTGACTAATGTATCCAGTGTGCCCCAAATTCATGTGGCTAATCAGTGCCAAAGCTGAGCACCTTCAGTGCCTAAAGCAGCATGGCTTCTGTCTCACAGGTGTATAACTTGTTCAGGGAAGAAAGCAGCTAGGTGAGAAAAAAGTAAGATGAAGCAATATAAAAGTGTTAAGAAACAAACTGTTAGTGCTAAAATCCTGTTAGAGGCAACAGCTTAGATGTTAAGCTGTGTTAGGAAAAGAAACAGAAAAATAATACTTTATCAGCACAACAGGGAAAAATACCACTGATCTGTTTGGTTCAAAAATTGACTGGAATTATTAATCCAGAATTCTGTTATGTTTTTACTATGGGATAGAATACCTACACAGAAATTATTTAAAAATATTTAATTACAGGAAAGCTCAACCTGCTGTAGCTGTTGTGATTAATTTCCCCATAAAGACAATTTCTTTAACTGTTGCAGTTGAAGAAATGTAGATGAGTGTACTTTCAATTAAAAGCCAAGAAAAGTTTAAACTTTATAGAGGTGATGAATGTCAACTGCCACAGCTGCCAGGTAGTCAGCACTGCAAACATAAACTGAACAGAGGAAGAGTAAAAGCCACTCTAGCAGCATTCATGCATGTTAGCAACCATGGTGTCTGTAATTTCAGGAGTAAAAACTGTCTCATTAAACTAAATAAATGTCTTGCATTGTGCCTAGAAGATTGCTAGACTTTAGCTCCTGCAGTGTCCAGCTGGAGCAGGATCCAAAAAACAAGATCCTCAAGAGAGGAAGAGGGAGAGTATGTGAACCTTGCCCGCTGCTGCCCTTGGAAAGGTCAACCTGTTAAATGGGAAACAAGAGTTTCATCTTGACCTTTAAATACTATGTTTGGATGGGAAAAAAAGTGACTTTTAGGTATCTGGTGGCCTAGAATTAAAAAAAAAAAAAGGTGAGGATATGAACTTGTAATTGTTTAGCATTTCATACAGCCAGTCAAGGAAGCTGCAGGACACGGGGCTGTTGGGTTGCCAGCTGGAATCGGCTGAGGTCAGCTGGAGGCAGAAGGGAGTCTCTGACCTCAGCTGGTTGACATGAGAGCAATGCAAAGGTGGCCTCATTGAGTTGCCGGTGCCAGGACCTGGCGGTGTTAGGTGGCATCTTCTACCAGTAGTTCAGTTTCCATTCAGGCCTTTGCAAATCCATTCCTGTCCAGGAGTTATCTTTCCAGACTAACATGCAGCAGTACAGAAATACAGTATCTGCATTTTTATCTTATCTATAGAGATTCAAATCCCATTTGTTTCAGTCTGGCTCCATTCATGTGCACTAATCACTTGCGTAAAAATATTTATCTGTTTATCCCTCCTGGCATTTCTGCTATGATTGTTAAAATTCAGAAACCTTGATCACAGATACATATGCACAGCTTATGGAGGGCCTGGATAAAAGCATGGAGTCTCCAAGTTTGACAAGATTCCTTTTCAAAACTGCTTTTCAACTATTAATTTACCTACTTTTGGTTCAACAGAATTAAATAATGAGATAGTGCTATTTGAAAAATATCTGCAGAAGTTTTTAAAAAAGACAAACTTCTTTCTAAAGCCAGTATAGACTTTGCAGATCCTCTGTGTAGGTGTTCAACTTTTCTGGTGACAAAAGGGATGAGTACATGTCTGAATTAAATGAGTTTACATCTCTGATTATTCTGATCAAAATGGGCAATTGTATCTTTACCAACATTTTTATTTTGTAAAGCTTTGTAATGGGGCATTAGAATTCACCTGTGATGTTATGCAACAACAATGTTGTCCAAGTCCTTCTCAAAAATGGAGTGAGAACTGAAACCGATTCTGTCTGCTGTTGAAATGAATGGCAAGAAAATATGCGGAAAAAGCCTTTGAATTTAAAAGCACTGGAAAATATTATCAGTTTCTTTATTATTTTTAAGTAAGATTTATGTTGACGGTGCTGCTTTTGTGTGTTTTGGATTTACTCCTGGATGCAAACAAGCATTCATGAGTGAACATAGTGCTAAATACTTCCTCAGTCTCCTTCCCCTTATCTGGTTGTTGTAAGTGGTGGCTGCCAGGCCCATTGGAGCAGGACATCTTGAAGAGGAAGCTCAGGGAGGGCCTTATTTCTCTCTAAAATCACCTGAGAGGAGGCTGTAGCCAGGTGCAAGTTGGGCTCTTCTCCCAGGCAACCAGCAGGACAAGGGAACATGGCCTTGAACTGTACCAGGGGAGGTTTAGGTTGGACATTAGGAGGAATTCCTTCACAGAAAGGGTGATTAGACATAGGAACAGGCTGCCCAGGGAGGTGGTGGAGTCACCGTCCCTGGAGGTGTTTAAGGGAAGACTGAACGTGGCACTCGGTGCCGTGGTCTGGTGGTATTGGGGCCTCAATACCACCAGACTCAATCTCAGACTTCCCAGGCTAATTGATTCTGTGATCTCTCCTTCCAGATAATACTTTATTTTAATCTGAGCGGTAGGAAATATTGCAGGGTTTATGTATTTTCAGTTTTGCCACAATCTCTTGGCATCCTGCCTTGATCCAGGTACACTGAGGCGCCCCGTCGGTGTGTGCAGCCCAGCCCCAGGCACTGCCTGTGGGAGACGGCTGCTCCCTGCCCTGGGAAAGCACCGCACGTGGGGGGCTGGGGATTTAACGCTTAAGTGAAACCTCTGGAGACCAGGAACGGGGGCGATTATATCACCGCGTGAGCAGCTGAGAGGCTTCGCTCGGCTCCCCGGGGCCAGCGCACGGCTCC
>JAHLSL010000024.1:6439069-6490567 GCA_025920805.1 Petroica traversi | reverse complement strand
GGCAGCGCGGAGCCCCGGCCCTGGCGCGGCTCTGGGTGCGGGACAGCACCCGCGGCTGTTTCCGCCTCTCCGATTCAAGAAGCACCGGTGTTGGGGTTGTGTGTCCCCCTGACCCCCTCCCCCCGCCACGGTCGCCCTGCTGAGCGCGGTAGCCTGCACCAGTTTTGTGGAAGGTGCTCGCAGCCACCGCTCTGTGCAGGGTTGTGGTTAGCTGAATGTGGAGCCATCGAATCATCAAGGTTGGAAGACACCTTTAAGATCACCAAATCCAGCCATCAACCCAGTACTACTGCTGTAATTCCTAAGCCACTAAACCACATCATCCAGTGCCAGTCTCTTAAACACCTCTAGGGACAGTGACTCCACCACCTCCCTAAACAGTCTGACCTCCTGAATAATGAAAGTTTTTTTCCTAATATCTGATCTGAATTTACTCTGTCCCAGTTTAAGGCCATTTTCTCTGGCCCTCACTGCAGGCACAGCAGAAGAGACCGGCCCCTATCTCACTACAGCCTCCTGTAAAGGAGTTGTAGAGAATAATGAGGTTCCCCCTGAGCCTCCTTGAGAGTAAACAAGTCTGTCTGGCTGGCTCCTCTTGTCCCTGATTTCTCATTCCTAGAGTTTGAGGCAAGTACAGCCATGCCATTCATATCACATTGGCTGCACAATGAGGTTTAGGCAAAAGTAAAAAAAAAAAATCGTGGTGCTGCATCCCTTATGCTTTAAGCTGCAGCTTGCTGATAGGAGTGTCCTACCTTAAAATACTTAGGTAAAGTGTGTCAGAAGGAAACATGGCTATGGGAGTTTTAGAATCCTCTTGAATAGTCTTGGATTACGATTTTTATTTGCTCAGAGTAATACAGTTCTCATCATAACTGTTGGGCTGTAGACTCATGCTATGAAGGCCAGAGAAGTTCATGTACAAATGCACGGTCATTCCAGAGAAGAAAGGAAAATATTCTCTACATCTCCCAGCTAGAACTTCTTGAGACATTTTAAAAGTAAAATGTGCTCACTGGTGCTGTCTTATTCACATTTTTGATAATGAGGAAGTGTAATTACCATGAGTTATGAATCTTGGCTCCTTTCATCGGTAATAAATTGACACAGCTTTCTGAAGTGACAGATCATAGAGTGAGTAAGTATTTATTGTTTGGTATTGCTGCTTTCATTTCCTCAGAAGAAGGTGTGGGAGTAATTTCTGTGAATTGAAACCCTCCTTGACTTACAGAAACTTGCTGTCAAAAAACCTACATCTGCCTAGAAGTGGTGATTCTTAGACACAATGGATGCACTTTTTGCCCCATCCATGTTTGTGGCTGGATGCAAACTCCAAGTCCTTGTTATGCCAGTGTTAACTGGCTTTCTTGTCTCCTAGATTTCTTTTCTCCTAGTTTGGTGTCAAATATTTTACAAGTGTATCTTATGTTTGAGAAATGAACTTACTCCCTGCAGTGACAGCAGGCATACTGGTGATATAATAAAAAAACGACTTGGGTGCTGGAGGTCTGTGTGATAATGCTACAGGTTATTACCACATCTACACTCAGATTTGCTGGGGTTGTGTTTAATGAGCATCTGTGTACATTCTGATGTGCTAATGAGCATCTGACTGTTCACAGTTTTAGTAAATAGTAATTGAAATAAATGGGACTCTGATACCCATCATAGCATTCAGTCATATTTACAATACAGTAAATAGCCAAGGGAAAGGAAAAGTATTGTGATTCTTGTAACTTGCTAATGTCTTTTCTTAGAAATTAATATTACTGCCTTTAGCACACTGGTTTTTAAATTGGACCTTAAACAGTCTTAAAATATTTTTACAGAAATTAGTAACTTTTCTAGGAACAGGCTGCAGATTCAATAAATATCTGATTATAGTAATTATGATCACAAGTGCAGCTCAACTATTGCGTAAAGATTTCATGGCATAAATGAGTGTTACTGGGCCATCATCATGTTTGTTCCTTGAGCAGGGAAAGCCTCACAGCAGTGATGACTCCCTGTTTGAAGACTTGTTCTCAAGACCTGCACTGGTATTTATGATGTTCCCTGTGTTGTGTTTTCTGACAACCACAGCCGTGCCAGGAAAACTTGCTGGTCTAAGCCAGGCTATATCTTACAGAACATGCTTGTAAAAGACATAAAATTTTGTTTCTTTGCAAATGCTGCTGCTCCTAAATACTTTATTTCTCTTGATTTAGAGAAAGTGAAAACAAACTTGGCAAGTGAACGTATTTTGCAGGCTTGCTTTCCAAGTATGTGCAGCAGTGGCTGCCTTATCCCCCTGTTTTCTTTATGATTTATATAATTAAATTACAAAGTCTCTCAGATAGTTTACCAGTGAAGCACTTGAGGGAAATAATCTGGTGGTGGAGTTGAGACCACCTAGGAGGCAGAGGATTTACAGGAACTTGAGCTTTGGAGCAGGGGTAGCTGAGATACATGCTTTGGGTTGGTTTGTTTCAGAATTTGTTTGCCTGTAGCATTAAAGTATTTCAGACCTACAGCACTGGTTCACTTTTGATGGACAAGAATATATCAAGGAAGTGTTATGCATCTGTATTGTATTGTGCTGAGTGGAAGGCTCATGTCATTGCACAAATGATTTGCCAAAATCCATGAAAATAAGATAATATTTTTGAAGCTGTCTTTAGTATAGATGGTTTGGAATTATTTACAGGACCTGTTGCTTCTGTTTAATTGACTGCTTATAGCTCTCTGCCATTATTTTAGAAATGGAATTATTTAGTACCTCAATTTGCAGTGGAGCTCTGCAAAGAACTGTCATGACAAGTGTTTAGAGGAGTCAGGTGGTGTCCTGGAGAGATGGGGATGGCAGGAATCTCAGCCCCACTCTGGTAGCAGATGCCTCTGGAACCTCGTCAGCTGTTTGGCTCCTGTTTGTTATATAATGTATAGGTGGTGATTTGTGACAGCAATTATGGTGCAACCATTTATAACTCTTACTGTGTTTCCGAAATACTCTACAGTAAGAGACAAATGTTTAATATTTTTAAAGTATGTTATGAAATGTATTAACCTTTTAGTTGTCAAGTGATGTGATCCTGTTTAGGTCAGTGGAAAAATACCTGTACATTCCATTGGATGTTGGGTCAAACTCTCATTTTATTGGAAAATTAGTATGTTATTTCATTAGGCAAGAATATTCAGCTTAGTTTTAGTGTATTTTTTAGATTAAAATTGTGATAAGGCACTGTCAAGCAAGTCTGTCTTAGTTAGTGGCATGTTAACATGGAAGTGAGCCAGTCTGTTCTGGTATTTGGGTATCTGATTTGGGGTATTTGGCTTGCATGGGCAGGTAATAGTGTATATAGTAAAGCACCTTTGTAAAAGGTGTCTATAAAAGCCCTAGTGCTAAAACTTAGGTATGGAAGTAGTTTATTTTCCAGTTGGGCTAGAGTTGGGTTAAAGAACAGCCTTGCTACCTGGCAGGGTATTTGGCATTCCTGGCCTTCAAGCCAAGAGAAGTGCAGTGTCTGAATCAGGGAGTTCAGTACCTGATGTGTCCTTGTTCTGAGGACGTTATGCCCATGGATTGCTCTAACCCAGCTCCTGCTCCATGGCAGCTGTGCTGAGCTCTGGTGCTGCAGCACCTCCAAGCCTTGTGTGCCAGCCCCACCCTCCTCATCCCTTCCTGCACAACGTGGCTGATCCGGAATGCCCGGGCAGGAGGGTGGGAACAGGCCAGCCATGTTACTGACAGCTCTGCAGAGCACTTCCCGAGCTCCCACGGTTTGTGGGTCAGGGGCCCCTGATGAGCTTCTGGTATGGCCCTGATGGTCTTCTATGGCTTTTTTGTATATTTACCCAGTTCATTTTTTTTTAAATCACATAAATTTCAGCATCCTCTGCCAAATACAGATGTTTCTCTGTATGCAAGCACAAGGCATCGTGTAAGTGGGCAGAATCTTAAGCCTTTTTTATTTTTTTTGGTGAAGTAATGGTGCTAGAGTAAAAGTATGGGGAAAAGAGAACAGTCTTCTCACTTGTCCTTTTCCCCCAAACTTTTCCTATTTTCCAGTGATGGTGTTTCAGCAAGATCTATCTAGATTTCTCTGAAACTGGAGCTCATGCAAAAATCTTAAGAGTTTTTCAAAAGGAAAGCAAAGCTTAACTCTTCATTTATTTTTTTCCGTTCTCGATTTTTGTGAAACCTCACATCCTGCAGTTTGTGGTTTGCTTGTGGATTTGGGCTGCAATGGCGAGTTCAGGCCCAGACCAAAAACACAATGGTGGCCTTATGTGAAGTTATTGATTAACTGGACTGCCCTGCTCCCTTGTGACTGATATCTGGCTCCTGGCAGTGATACGACCTTTCCTCAGGGCTCGAGGAATATTATTTATGATCTGGTTACAGAAATATGACTTCTGTTTTATGTTCTTGTGAGACTCTATCGTCTGACCTTCATAAATGTTCTGGTCACAAGTCAGAGGACTGAGAGAACATAAGTTATATTCTGAAATACGCATTTTCCTCCTTCTCTTATGTGTTATACTGAATTCAAGAGTCAGCTGTGACTGCACTGCAGAAATAGGCTCCATGAATTTGAGTGCAGAAATATGTATGTAGTTGTCTAAGAAGGAGCTCAAATTACTTTATACAGTGAGTGTAAAACACTGCACTGTTTGAGATGTGCAAACTGGGACTGATGGATAGGATGCCTTCCAGTTCCTCTGCTGTTCCCTGCTAGCCTGAACATATGTTTCAGTGCTAAAGAGCTCCCTTGTGGAAGCAGCTCTTTGTGATGGACTCTGAGCAACCTATTTTTTTTCCCCCTGAATTTCTGGAGTTGGATTGGGATGTCTTAGAGGCTGGAGCAGGAATTCGTAGAAGGCTTTTTAAAACATCTGTCAAAGAGTGCTTACTGTATGGAAATAAGCTGTTCATTTATTATATTGAAATAGTGCTTCAAAACTGGGAGTTCATAAGGTCACACTTGAGGAGATTAACTTCGCTGTCTGTTATTTCAGTGGCACAGAAGCTTTTGCCAGCATTTTTAAATTTTGCTTTCATGGAGAACCTGTCCTGATGCAGAATGGGAGCGATTACCACTCACTCTGCACAGGGCAGTGGCAAATGAATAGGCTTTGCTGCAGAAAGAGAGATGTGAAATCTGTTTGTCTGTTTCTGGAAGAAATTAGATCAGAGCTCCTGACCCTGAGCTGCAGGGAGAAAGAGAAACCCAGCCGTGAAACCTGTTGGGTTTGAGGCAAAGATCTGCAGGAATGCTGCCTGAGGTGGTAGGAAGTGCATTCGTGTGTATTTTCATTTTTGTGGAGGAAGAAAACCAGAGGAATACCTAATAAGCTAAACTGTAGCAGATCCACAGAATAAGCCTAAGTTGATTAAGTTTTTACAGGAACCTTGAGACACTGAAAATCATGGGGATTTGTATGTAAAATGTCTGACTTCTGGCAAGCATGAGTGCTTGGTGGTGTGGCCTGTGCTGTGGAAAGGGTGGTGTGAACAGCTGGGAATACGGTTGGAGGTTTGTGAGCTGGCAGTGGGGTGTGCAGGCTGAATTTTCGGTGCAAGGCAGATAGCAGCTGCAGGGGCAAGAGGGAAGCTGCTATCCGAGAGGTGCAAAAGGGGAAGAAAGCTGAGGTCAGTGGGAGAGGCCTATCTTGCTCTGCAGATAGGCTGTTAGTGATGTACATGCTTGGTGAACCTACTGGCCAGGCGTTGTTGGAAAGGGGAAAACGGGTGCAGAATTTAGTACTGAGGGACTGGATGAAATGGAAGCAGCACACACACTGTCTGTTCTTGATAACTAATTCAGGAGACTGGTTATATTCTGTACTTGCTCAGTGGAGAGAGATAACCATTCCTGTTCTACCACTATACACTTCATGGGTCAGTTACAGCAGTATTTTTATTTCTGAGCACCGACATCTTCCATTGCCTGAAAAGTACTACACACACCTCTCCTCCATATCTTCCACTGTTTGTTTGAGGCTTTGTTGTGAAATTTGTGTATTTTCAGAAGGCTGTCTTTGAGCAGAAATGACTGGCAGGTTAAAGCAAACAATTGCTTTTCCACTTTTAAACACAATGACTTAAGTAAGAGAAATAGAAGTCAATTGTTTAAGGAACACTCATGCAAATCTTGATTGTCTAGTTCTTTTTGAAGGCAAAACAAAATGAACGTAGTACTGTTTGGGAATAAACACCAAACAGTTTTAACATGCTCCTTTTGATTTCACTGCTTTACCACTTTAATCTGACTGAAGAATGTTCCTTTTTAAAATTAGGCATCTGTTTTGAAATTGGGTAAGTAAGGCCATGGGTAGAAGGTAATGGTTGGTGCAGGTGGTACTGCAGTGCATGTCTCTCAGAATCTGAAAACATCTAAAAATCTATTTTACTAAAATCTTAGGAATCATCAGTTGGCATCCCTGCAGCAAGCAAGGAAGCATTGTAGCCCTTTTTTGGCTTTTAAGGTGCTAAATTGTTTCCTGTACCAAATGTCATTTAAAGAGCACATTCCCGTTCCTGAGAAGCATCATATTAGGTAGGGTAAAACATGTTAAATGCTTTAAACATGCATAAGAATGCTGCCTTACTTCTTTGTGTCCTGGTTGTGAGTTGTAGTGAGCATCCTCTTCCAGGAACTGGTGTAATGAGGACAGAACATTATAATGAGGAATTTTGTGAAAAGTGATGCACCTTTTGCTCTAAAAAAAACCAAAGCAGTAATAATCAGGGTAATTCATTCTTCTAAAAAGAACAGTTTTGCTCATTCTGAAATGGAGGTATTTTGTAAAAAATCAAATCCATGCATGAGCTTAAAGATGGTGGTTAAATTTTTGAAAGGAATTGATTTAAGAGTGGAAGGGCCGTTCAGAAATTACCTTCTTGATAGATATGAGGGACTGAACTCTGCTTAGCTGTCCTTTTTATTATTATAATTTTGAAGTAGTTAAATACTTGTGCTTTTACCTGCTGCCTGTCTTCCTGGAAGGGCAAGTCTGTGTTGCCAGGTTAATTCTTAATGAAAATATTCTAACTGGTTCTGCTCCTACAGGAATCTGCAATGTGAGGCTTGCTTTTTTATCTGAGGTGGGTTTCTGCTTTATACTGTACAATAGATGAGATGCCAGAGGCCTTGAATGGGAACCATCATCTGCTGTTCATAGCCACTGTAGCAATTTATATTTTCATTTTTTTTATTTGGTTCTTTATTTGGGCTTGGACACATTCAAAGATGTAAGCCCTTAAGACTACAGGATAAACTAGACAAAAGTAGATATGTTTGCATTAAGAGGCTTAACTCATCCTCAATGCAAAGGTCACTTTTTATTTTAAAAATAGAAGCTTAAAATGTGGAATAAAACAGTTGAGTTGGGTCTCCCTAGTTGTGTTTTAGTTGTGAGATGTTCTGTAAAGAGGAAGGTACTTTGTGAACTTGGTGATTCCTGCCACATGGAATCTTTATTGTTGGCCTCTACCCCTCTTGTGCTGTTATTTGCGTTTCACTTAGAAGGTTTTTGAAATATTTTTTTTTTTGTTGGTATGTAGAAGGCCTGGGCCTTGTGTCTTGGCTGTGTGGTCTGGCTAAAAATATACACGAAGTGTATCTGTGATACCTTGAGAATGGGCATTCATTCTTTTTAAACCTGATGAGAACTAATAGAGTATTAAGTACTGGTTGACTCACATTTTGACAGTGGAAAAAGGTAATTAAGATTGCAGACACTTCTACCCTGTTCACCCTTGCATATTTTATAGCAGCTTGCCAGGAGAAACTGATTTGCAGCGGTGGTGCAAAAATGCTGTTTTGAGCTTGCTGTGATCTAGAAAAGATGTAACCCCTGCAGTGTTCTCATACCTCAGGCAGCTGGGATCCAGTGGGAAAAGCACGTTCTGTGCTGGGTTACCTCTGTTCTGGAGCTCAGGGCTTCTGGTGGGGGGAGCAGTGCAACTCCAGGGGCCCTCTCAGAAGGTTCCAGATGGCTTCAGCCTTAGTGATTCTCTTCACTGTCTGTATTTTCAATGTCTGTATCCTTGATTTTATTTAATAAAAAAGGCTACCAAAAAAAAACCCCACCCAAACCAACCAACCAAACAAGAACGAAACATCCCCCCCAAAAAAAACCAAACCAAAAAAATAAATGGAAAGAGCAGTTGGTACTGTTCTGAATTTTAAATGCAGATTGGTACCTAAGTAATGCACTCTTGTAGATTGAGTCTTGGAATTTATTCTTCTTAAACTTTACTCTTACAGTGTACCTCTTAATAATGTAACTCTTACGCTTTTACACCTCCCAAAAATGTAGCAGGCAGTAATTTAAAGGATTTTTTTTGCTTTGTATTTTTTTCTGGCTAATCTCAGAATAGTTAGAGAACACTTACATAGTGATCAATTTTAGCTGTAAGCAGCATGTTCTAGGGTTGAACATTTAGGAAGGTGCAAAGAAAAAATTACATTTTTATTAAGAGACTCTGTTATCGTGCAGATCAGAATCTGTAGTTGCCCATAGATTTGTACTGATCTGTATATTCACTCTGCAGAGTATTGAAAAAACAAATTTTCTTTTGGTGTAAGAACTGAGATTGACAAGGATCTCTGAAAGTTGAACTGCTTATTGTCAGATAAGTAATCAAGTCTTGTTTCATTTTTAAATT
This sequence comes from Petroica traversi, assembly GCA_025920805.1. NCBI lineage: Eukaryota > Metazoa > Chordata > Aves > Passeriformes > Petroicidae > Petroica > Petroica traversi. The sequence goes on along the minus strand of JAHLSL010000024.1, from coordinate 6,481,914 downwards.
TATTATTATTATTATTATTATTTTGTGTCTTACTGTTTACCCAGTTATGAATCTTTCCTTGTGTATCTATGCAAATTTCAGGATAAGCAGCACTAGATTGATTTAGTGTTACTCTAAACTAAAAACCTCCTAACAGTTTAGAACTCCTTAATTATGCTTTTTAAAGATAAGGCAATTGTTGATTTGTCTGTGTTCTCACAGATGCTTTTAAAATCTTAAACGTGTGAAATAGTATTTAAAAAAGTAAGAATCTTGGTAAGATGAATGTTGTCGAGCAATTAATTGGACAGAAAACAAAGATCTACAGTGTGGTTAAGCTGGTGTTGCCATGCTCTGCTTCTAAGTGAGTATAATGCATTAGCACTGGTCTTCATAGCTTGTTAATGGTCCAGCCAGTGAGTTTTGATTAAAAAAAAAAAAAAGTTAAGCTCTGCTTTGTGGGAGAATGTGCATCTGTTGAGGCAGAACACTTGGTGCCTTTAGCTGCTGCCAGGCCTCCCGACGGTGCTCCCGGGCCGGGATGTGCTGGGACCAGAGGGCTGGATCAGGACCATGTGCCCTGCACTCAAAGGGGGAGCCTTCTCTAATTAAAAGAGCTGAAGCTCAGGTAGATGCTTTTGATCCAAGTGACTTTTATATTATAAAGAAATCCAACCTTGCCATCATCTGAAATAAAAGTCTGATCAATAGTAATGCTCCCAGGGCAGTATATTTTTGGCTGTATCAGGATGAAGGTGAAGTTATTTGATAGGCTGGCTAGTTGATATTTCAGTGAGTATATGAATTTAATGGTCATCTAAAGTATTTCTTTTACTCAGCAGTGCCTTGAACAGCATTTCAGACATGAATTGAGGAATGCTGTTGATTAGATGACTCCTTCTAGATTTACCTTCTTGAGTTTTGAAGAAAATTCTCAATACCTGTAGTACTTTGGTGTGCTGCTCTAGTTCTGTGATGTCCTTATGGGAGGAAGGAATGTGGCAGTTTGCAAAATAAACATGAATCATATTGTGTTGTTTCAGCTCTGGCTGTAGAGCTATAGTATCATCAGTAATGCTCTTCCACTTGATTTCCAAAAACGTGCAGTGAAGAATCCCTTGTGTTGATAGCACCTACTCTGTAACCTTGTAGCTGCTGCCTTTATTCCTTGTGACTTTTCCAGCCATGCTGAGTGTAGGAAGGGAGCAGAAGGACAGAGCTGGGTTGAAAGTGTATTTGGTAGGCTGAAAAAGCAACAGGCACAGTGAGTAGCTGAAAATGTTTGATTGGCTCCTCCACATTTCAGCAGTTGCCCTCTCTGCAGTGTTTGGATAGGATGCACCTATAATGGCATTTCTGAAATGACTGCTATGCTGCTGCACAGGAACATGGAGCCTCTTGTTATGCTTACTGTGCTAAGGCTGCAAACTGTGATTACTTTTGTATTCCCTCTCCATTAAGCTGTTGTGTGAAATGTAGCTTGTTCTGGTTCAGCTCTGTACTGAAATATCTTGGCTTCTCGAGTGTTCCTCAGAAATAGGTGCTTTTTTAACTGGATGGTGTTTTTCTATTTAATTAAGAATGCTTTTTGGAACAGGGTGATACCACGATCTCTTTGGTATTTATACTTTCCTTTCTTCATGTGTTTCCTTTTATCCTTGTGCAGGAGAAAGTGCAGTGAGGGTAACTGTCAAAATACATGAAATACTGTTGACCAAAAAGCTAAATCCAGAGATGGATTGAAGCAGGAGCAGCAGATAATAAATAAAAAGGTAGTGTAGGCTTTTTTCTTTCTGCTTGGCATTATTATCCCTTGGTTCCAAGCAGTTTCCAGCTTTGAGTTGTTCATACAGCATCTGCATTTGGCTTTCCTACAGAAGGTGCTGCTTCTCTCTAAATGCTGGTGTTAACAAAAGGCCCCGGTACTGGTTTTGTAACTGGAGCTTAAGAACTTCTCTGCTAGTGTTTTGCAGGGGTGCTGCAAATAGTCTTTAAAGATTATTTGAGTTGTTCTTACATAAAAGTCTTGAATTCTTCTTGAAGGAAGTGTGTTTTTATATCTTATTTAATGATGAAGTCATCTTGAAAGGACAATGAACCCCATGGTGTAGTTTGACTGAGCTTGTTTCTTTGATGTTTTTATTTTAAGGTTTAATGGAGAAATGCTTCTTTCTATACAAGATGAAATTTTTTTTTGTGTAGCTGACTGCCTGTAATAAAAACTGCAGCTTACATACTGTGCTAGAATGTGGTTTTGGTCTTGTTCACATTGACTAATTGTGCTTAAGAAAACCAACTGGTTTCATCTGTCTTTAGAAATTACTTAGTCTGATGGGTGCAGGTACAGGAGAGTTCAGCTTAGAAATGTGCAGTTGAAGGGGATCTCCTGGGCATCTCAGTTCCCACTGCAGGGCCTGGATTGCTTTGAGGGGAAGTGAAGCTGGAGGATGCTCCCCAGGCAGAGTGCTGAGTGTGCAGGAGGGGCCACAGTGTGGCTGTTGTGTCCCAAGGACAGCTGCCCTGTCTGTGTGCACTGCCTGTGTGCAGGACACCTTCCCTGCTGTTTCCACTGGGTAGGGAAAAACAGCGTGGGTGAGGGGAGAAGAGATTCTGTGTTGTCAAGGTACATAATGTGTCACAGAGAAAAAGGAAGAATTGTGCTGCCCAGAGCTGGATGGAGATACAGGGGTGTGCGAGTGGCAGCTTTCTGCTAAAAATCTGATGTCACAGTGTATCAGCTCTGTGGGATCAAAGGAATCATCTGCTCCAGTGTCTTCTTTTTTAAAAATGTGTTTTTTCTAAAGATATTTTAAAGCAGTTTATGCTTCTGTGGTCTCTTGGAGACAATTTATGTATATTAAACTTCTGTGATGTTTTATTTGACTGGAATTTAAGTGCTTTTTTAAAAAACTAAATTTTCAGAAAGTCCCCACTGGATTTAAAGAAGCACTTTTGATGGATAGTTTTCAGTTTGAGTGTCCTACAGAAGCAGCAGACATAACTTTACAGGAAGAAACTATTAACTTACTGTTCACAATACTTAGCCTTAACACTCTGGCCTGATACTCACTAGCTCTGATGTAAGGAGGACCAAGTGATGCTTCTGTAGACTCTTCACTGTACTTGACTGCTCTGTGGGATTATCGAGGGAGTAATTTAAACCTGTGAATTGGTTACCTGCTGAAATATGCTCAGGTGAGTGCTGGGAAGGAGGGTGTTTGTTGGGCAGGTCTCACAGCACACAGCAGTGCACACCTGGAGCAGGCAGTGAGCCCTGGCTGCTCCCTGCACTCAGCACCGCCCCATGATAAGCTGATTTCAGCCCTGTGTGCCAGGATCGTTCTGTGCTGGAGGTGTGCTGATCTCAGATACCAGAGGTGGGTGCTGTGCAGCTCTCCCGTGCCAAGAACAAAAAGAATTGATCTTGGGAGTTTCTTTGCTAAGGGCAGTTAAATGCTGTGCAGTGACTGGACTGGTGTGTTGCATGGAACAAACCAGAGAATGGACGTGCTGAAATGAGAGTTCTGCAGCCCAAGGTACAGAAAACCTGAGAGCTCTGTTGCCTCAAAAATGGCATTCATAAGTATTTGAAAGGGAGTTGGTCTGTGTCTCTTAGAGCTGTTTTTCTGCCCCATTTGCACAGACAAACATTTGTGAGGATGAAATTAGTAGTTGATTAGTACATCATATGATCTTGAATTATTTTAGGACGTGAAAAATGTTAAATAAAAATGTATATAGTGTTCATATGTAGTCAGTGCCTTTCTTCTCCTGTGTGCTATTTTTAGCTAGCAAATCTTTTGAACAACAAATAAAACACGTGGGGGTAGCATGGGCAAACACATGTACTGACAAACAGCCTTACCCTGTCCTTCCTGGGCAGGGGGACACATGGGGACAGCTCCTCTCCCTCTCTCTGTGTGCTGAATTCTATTGGAGCAGAACTGGGGTGACCAGGACAGTTTTTGCTTGCTAAAACTGCTGTCCCAGACTTCCCGAGGCAGGGAAGCTCAAGGCTACACAGGAGGTTATTCCCTGCTGCAGAGCCCTCTGAGCAGTGCTGGGGCTGGGTGCAGGAGATTACAAAGAGGTGAAGATACTTGGCTATTTGGGAAGCAGCCCCTTGCATTGTAGGGTGTCCAAAAGAATAATTCACTTCTGTACTTGGCTTTGGCTCAGACATGAACTGGTCTGAGTTGTGATTATGTGTACAGTCACCAGTGAACAGAAAGGTAATTTAAAGATGAATCATTCTGGTGATTAGGGGAGGCAAAATGCTCTGCTGGTTTCGCTGTCTTCCAACATTACTTGGGAATTTCATAGCAGAAGTGGTTTCACATTTCATCAGCTGGATTTTCTTTCTTAACCTTTTTTTTCCAAATGATTGCCACTGACAAGCTAGGATGCCACAGGCATGTTGTCTTGAGTTAGTCTGTTTTCCTTAATAATAGCTTGAATTATTGAGAAACTTAAATACTTCAAATAAGTTGTAATATGTGAAATACAGTTGTTCATTTTACGGAAACATTAACAGAACTCTTAAAAATCTGTATGTTTGACTAAATATTGAGTACTTACTGTTGCACAGGCTGTTGGGATTGGCATGCAGGATTGCAAATTGTCTTCTTGGAAGATTTAGTAATGTTGGAATTTTTGAACTAGATCTGAAAGCAATACAGTGAACAATAAACTATACAGTTCAGTCTTACAGCATTGCTTATTGGAAACATTAAAAAGCAGCCTCCAAAACACCATGTCCCTGGACTTCCTGAAGCTGCTCAAACTGGGAGCTGCTTTGGACCTGGAATTCTTGTGCTTTAATGCCCAGCCTTTGGCTCTACCCCTTTTTTTACCAGCTGACCAAACTGTGCCAAGAAATAGTTGGAAAGAATAAAAGAAAAAAAGCACAGCACCAATCAAAGCCAGAACAAACCAACAATGAACCAATAAAAAAACCTACAATAAGGCCAGTAAACCTTACAGTTAAGCCAGTGTAGCTGAGATTAAGATCTGCGTGTTACATGTGTTCAAAACTTGGTACTGTTTTACTTGTATGTTGATGTTGCCCCCTTGTATATGATAAAGGTGGGGTGGAGGGGTTTGTTTTTGTAACTCCCACTACAGCATTTTATAAGGTTTTCTTTCTAGTCTCTTGCAGCTAAAATCTTCTTTTTCTCCTAAGTCTTGAAGATCTTTTTAAGCTACTGACTCTGACCGAGATTTTCTTTTGCTGTTCAGCTTGGTTCTTTTGATGTTCACTTAGTCCTGATTCTGGTTGGTCTAAATAAGGCTTCCTTTTCTTCGCTGGATTTTTCACCTTGGTCTTTGAATTCTCCTTAATCTGGGCCTTTCTCCTGCCGAAATAAGCTGGTTTGACCTTACCTGCTTCTTGAAGCAGCTGAAATACTTCTGTAGCTGTGTGGTGAAATAGAGCAGGGCATGGATTTGTCTGAAAACTAAGTCACCAGAGAAAAATGTTACTTTTTAAGTATGTTATTTCTTGTCAGCATGATTTGCTCGCGAAGGCCAAAGCCAGGAGCTGGAAGGTGGCGTGATGCTTCCAAATCTCTTGGTGGTTTGTAGGATGGTATCCAGAGCTTGCAGAAGGCCAAATGACATTGCATTTTTTCCTGTTACTGGCATACACAAAAAGGGTGAGATTTTTGATTTTAGTACTTGTTTTTTCCTAGCTGTCTTTGAAAGTCTTTCAGTATGTGTTTAGAGTCTAAAATTATTTGTTCACATAAATTATCAAAGGAAAGGCCAGTAACATACTGGCAAGGTAAAGCCTGCTCAGATTGCTATTAATAAATTCTGAGCATAAAAGTGACTAAGTTGGAATGTTATATTGAAGATTAGAAGAAACTACTCTCACTGTTCAAATTGGTTCATAAACAACTGAAATAACTAATACTCAGTTCTGACTTCTTAGTTACTGTCCTGTAGAGGATAGGTAGTTTTGTGGAATATGTTTGTATTTGATCCTTTAAGGCTGTGGGGTTTTGGTTGGGGGTTTTTGGTCACTAGTATTACTCCTGGCAAATAGGGCCAGTGTTTTTTTGTTTTTTTTTTTTTTTGTAAGCAGTGTTAGTGGAAGTATTTTGAATTTAGGAAGGATTATTACTTAATCACTTTAACGTGAACTCACTGTGCATCTGCTCTGTGTTGGTACTTGACTCTCTTTTGCTCTAAGGATGTTCCTGCTGTATATGTGGAAAGGAGAATGTTCTTTGGGGCAAGAGTTTTTGTCCCTGAAATACATGTTTTCATTATATATATTGACTTGAGTCTTTCTGGAGAAAAACATTTTACAGAAATAGATCTTTTGACATTGATTTAAGTGTTTTTGGTTCAAGAATCTTCTTTTGCAGATAAGGTAGAGAATACAATAGAATAACTAATCCGACTTTTATTTAGAGCTGGATATGGAAATCTTGCATTTGCTGTTCTTGTTCTCGTTATGAGAAGTTCTCCCATTTTAATCTTGTTTATATCAAAGGTATGGTTCTCCTTGGCTTTGTCTTTAAAGATCCTATGAGAGCTGTAAGATGAAACATAGGTTTCTTGGACAGCCATTGGTGATCTGCTGCACCTTGTACCTTCAATTCCCTACTTCTGCCTGGGGAAATGGTACATATTTTATTTTGCAGGCAGTTGACCACACTGCAGCGACATCAAACAGAGAGCTGGAAGCTGAGCAAACATTTTCACAATGGGAAAATAGCAGAATCTCCAAATATCAGCGAAGAATCTTACTGTTTATTTTATAAAGAATACTCTTAAATTCATTGGAGTTTAAATCAAGAATTGTAGACTGGGACTAGTGTTTCCTTTGTAAATGTTTTGTTCTCCATGTGCTTTTGTAACAACGTAACTCAAATGGTCTTTGCTGGAAAACACTTTTTGAACTCCAGCCTAGCTGTTCCCAAGAAGCTGGACTCGTTGATGGATGTTTTTGCCAGAGGAAAGAGAGCAGTCTCACATACACTTACAGAATTCAGGCAAAACAATCTTCGTAACTGTTCACTTAAATTGTTTAAGGGAATCTTTTTTTTAGGATAAGACAAATCATGTTGTTGGAATTTGGTGCTATTTTGCTCTGAAAAAATACCATTAACCAAATCACTTTTACTCCAAAGCAGTGACCCTGTGCTTGCACTTCATTTTTGCCTTGAGCTGACCACAGGTGTGGGAGGTTGCTGTGGCTCTGCTGATGACATGCTGTATTTTAAGTTGTGGGGGTGTGTGAGTGTTGATGGCTTTTTGTTGGGAATTATCGGGTTCTTTTGAGTTCCAGGGCAGTTTAATCATAAAGCTGCATCAGTCCTGCTGAAAGTCTGTTCTTTCTTTGCACCATTGCAGGGTGTTCTCTGTTGTGTCCTTTGCATTAATCTCAAGCTTGAAGAACTGGTTAAGGGAGCTAAACTTGACCAAAATGCTTTTGTTGAATTCTCTTATGATAATTCTCCATTCTGAAAAGAAACCCACCCAGCTTAGGCTTGTCAGCTCAGCAAAACTATTGATCACCACATGTCCCTTCTACTCGATTCTTATATTCTTTTACGGCTCTGGACATGTCTATCCTAAGACCATTTACAGAGCCCTCAGTGTGTACCAAAGGTTGGCAGTGGGATATAGCTTCTTAAAAAAGCACAGGAAAATCCTGTCCTCTCGTGTTCCTGCACAACTTGGCACAGTCAGCAGGTGGCTGCTGCAGAGCCCAGTGCACAGAGGAGAACCTGCTTCACCTGCAGGATGTGTTGCTCAGAGATTTTCCCAGCAAAAGCCAGGCTGTCTGAAATGATCCTCTCCATGTGTGCGTAGCTGGGATTCCTGGTGGAGCACGGGAATGTCTCTGGTGCCAGTGATAGTGAAGAACTGCTTGCTTGCTACTGGAGTGCCTTGGAGAGTACAGTGTAATAGCAAGGCTGAGAGTTGTGGCAATACCCAGGACTTTCAAGTTTTGGTTGTCTTAGCTCAGGCATCTTTAAATCCTGTACCAGTTCCCTGTGAGCTGCTCTTTTCTAAAATAGCCTCCCAGCTGTGGGGAAGGGTATGAGAATCACACTTGTGGGGTCTTACCAGAGGGTCCAGAGTGCTTTGTTGGACTGATCCATCCTCATCACTTGTTGTTCCTTTGATCCCTAGGCTTTATCAGCAATAACTTTTTTAAAGAACTCCAAAACTTGAAGCTGCTACACTGAGACACTCTAAACAGAGATTTGGTTCTTATATAGGGTGTTTGCAGCCACTCCTTTTTTTTCCTTCCAGCCTTAATTTATGGAAGAAAGGACAGAAAGGGAATGGGTATATACCAGAAGGGGCAGTGACATCCTGCTTTTATTTTGGTTTTACCTTTGCTGTTACTTTGGTAGCTGCATTTCTGATTTCCAAACTTGGCAGTTTCTCCTAAACAATACTCATATGCTAAATCAAAGTACTTCTATTAACAGCATCATCTCTACAGCAATTTTCATGGTGATGCAAAGTTTTTCCAGTGCTTGGCAGTGTGTGTTTCTTGAGTCTCCCATTGCAGGTGAAACCATGTTTCACATCAAGTTGTGCACATCTGCATTAGGTGTGTGCAGCATGTAAATGGTGCGGTGCATCCGTTAATCAGGAATAAATTAATTTTTATTGGGAAGAGAGATAAATGCCAACTTGCAGTTGATTGCAGTTTGCTGCTGGAATAACTAATAACTTTTTTTGTTTTATGTAACAGGCTGGATGGAAGGAAAACCACGCAACATTCATGAATGAACTGAAAAACCTACAGGCTTCAGGACTAACAACCCTTGGTCAGGCACTCAGGTCATCGTTTGACTTGTTAAATCTCAATAGATTAGTGTCTGGAATAGACAATTATGGACAGGTAACAAATCTATTTATAGTCTTCCCTCATTTATTTTTCTTTTTTTTACAAATTATAGTTGGTGAGGGATTTTGGTGGTTCAAGTTTGGTTGTGCATTTAACTTTTTTTTTTAAATGTTGGATAGCTGTGTGTAAAACCTCGAACTGGGAGCTCTTTTTTTTTCTAATGGCTTCTGAAATCACCCTGGAAAACGCTGGCATTTTGTTCCTTACTGAAGTACAAAGAAGCAGAGTATAAATGCCCCAACTGTAGACACAGGAGTAGCCCATCATGTGTAGTTCTGTGTGGTACCACACCTATTTAGAAAATGACAGGATTATTTTAAAAGATTGCTTAACTTACTGTTTATTTTATAATGACAAAAATACAAACCTCTAAGGCTGTGTGTTAAGGTTGCCCTTAGCATTCTTGTGCTTTTGTCTGTAGGGAAGGAACCCGTTCTTTTTGGAGCCATCTATTTTGATTACCATCACAGACGGAAACAAACTGACAAATACAGCTGGAGTCCAAGAGGAGGTAAACTTGCATTAAGTTCTTTCAAGTTATGATTGTGCAAGTTGGTGCTATGCCAAGATGAATATTAATTGGTTTTTTCCTGCTAATTGTACTTCTTCATCGTTGACGTGTTTTTATAGAGAATAGAAGGGAGCTGTTCTGTCACTGCTCAGCTCCTAAATTCAGTCTGTAAGGGTTTTGAGATGAGAACTTTAGCTAAATTAGTGGGTTGGAGAGAAATGGAGTCTTCTTCAGATAAATGGATGAATTTGGAAATCATGTATTTAGATGATCTGTCAAATACTAGAAAATATTCTTAAACTCTTTTTACCAGCTTCATCTTCCGTTGAATTCTCCTTTGCCTGGAAGTGAACTAACCAAAGAACCATTCCGTTGGGATCAAAGGCTGTTTGCTCTGGTACTGCGTTTGCCAGGAGCTGCATCTGCTGAACCAGAGCAGCTTGGGAGTGTGCCTACTGATGAATCTGCTATCACACAGATGTGTGAGGTTACAGGAGGTAACTGGATGCTTTTTTGCTTTGCCTTCAAATATTTCTTTTCCTTTAATTCACCTTCACCTCTTCCTTTTTTCTCTGTCTGAATTACTCAGTGTCCATGTGAATCCGTGTGGTGCTTTCTTGGATTCCAGTATAGCACAGGAGAACCTTAAAATAAAGCAATACTCCTATTTCAGATCTAGATGTGAGAGCATTTTCTAAATGCAGTAGGTTTTGGAAAATATCTTTGGTTATTCTGGAGGTGGGCTTTGCTCATCATGAGTTAGTTGGGTTTTTTAAAATTTTTTTTTAATTTAAGTGTTGAATTGAGCAGGACTGCTATTAGTGAGATGTTAATTCTGCTGCAGGGCTGATGAGCTAAATTTAATCTTAAAAGAATTCATTCTGGAGCCTATTGCTTGATGTGTTGATCAGAATTTTTTTTTTAATTGGTGCTTGGAGAAATTGTTGCGTGGGAGGAGGAGGAGGAGGTTTGGGTAGACAAAAGCAGATAGATTACATAGCCTTGGTGAAATCAGGCCTTCCTAAGGGCCTCTATAAACTTGGCCTTGGTCCAGCCTGATGAAGCCTTAATGGCCTCTTTTAGTAACAAGTAAAATCTCAGCAGGTTGTGGGGTTTTGGTGCTTTTTCTTGGTTGTATTGCATTTGCAAAGTATTTTGCCTTTTACATAAACTAGTTTAGAGTTTGTTGCTATTATTTTGGATAAAATTGCAAGCCTTGGCAGTGTGACTTAGGTAATAAAACATCTTCCTTAAGTAAGATTACTCAAAACTTGCTTTTCTATTTCCCCATGTAATTTCTCTCTTGCACAGGTCGTTCATACTGCGTTCGGACACAAAGAATGTTGAATCAGTGTTTAGAATCTTTAGTTCAAAAAGTCCAAAGTGGAGTTGTTATTAACTTTGAGAAGTCAGGACCAGACCCAGCTCCGATTGGAGAAGGTACAGTGATTGTTGTTTGGTTTTTTCCCCTCCTAATGTTTAAGACAAAGTATTTTGTTTGTGTGTAGATGTCCCTAAGTGTCTTCCATGTCCTTCCTGCCAGCTTTTTCCTGTAGTGTACAGGATGCATTTTTTACGAGTGTTAGTTTGATCCTTTGTAAGTTAAATGATGCCATATGTCTGCACATGCTTGTATGGATCATCTACTGCTGGCTGGCTCTGTGTCACTCCTTTTGCCTCTTTTTGGATGGCTGAGGAAAGTGAATGTTTGCAGGAAGCGTTTAAGTTTGAATTACAGTGTTGTCGAGACTGTACTTAAAATAATTAAATCTAGCAGTCATGTATTTAAACACTTGAACATCTCTAAAGCAATCTCAATGCTTAATTTTCTGTGCATTTTCATTCTGCTAATTGATCACAGAACAGCAAGTTTTAGGTGAATGTTCTTGGCTGTGAGTGAAAAATTGTGTAAAGAACAAGGAATTACTTTGCTCCCTTTGTGTCAAGTGCATAAGAAGAAAAAACAAAGTGCGCTCCAGATGTGAAGCAGTTCTTCAGATTTGCAGAAGTTCATGGCTTAAAGGAAGAGGAGAGGGCTGACCAGTTCCAATTTAGGAAGTTAGGGTCCTGGAATATCAGAAAACATAATAGTGTTTAGCATCACCTGAACATTCTAGCAAAGCCAGCTTTATTCCTGCTTTCATTCTGGAATCAGCTTTTTCTATGTTTGTTTTCTCCTTTTGCTTATTTAAAGAAGGCTTTCCTGTAACGCTGTGCTGGGCAGCACAGCACAAATTCCCATGTCTCTGGTGGCTCAAATGTTCCCTCCTGTGTGGCAAAATGACTGGGGAAATTTGGGGTTTTTTTGTTTACTTCATTTTTGTCATGTTTGAATGGGATGGACTGTGGATATGAATGTATAAAAATGTCAAGACATTTCATCTCTATGGGAATTGAGAAAGTCCTAAATTGGAGAGAAATAAGATAGGATTTTCCCAAGCTGTAAAAATCACTGTTTTTATAATGCTGAGAAACCAAACTGATGTGTCACTGAAACATGGTTTCCACAGTATTCTTCTCTAAAGCAAGAGAAGCTAGTAATGTAAAATCTTTTTAAAACAAAGAAGATTGTTTGAATGGGTTATCTCTGCTGTGCTGTGTGCTTTGAAAATGAGTGGTTACATCTGTAGTGCTACAAAGTTCTGTCCTCAGTGTGCAGGGGGTCTGTGCTGGTGCTCTGCAGTGGGCTGGCAAGGAGCACTGGCCTTTGCAGCAGCCTGGGGGCTTTAAGTGATCTGTGAATTGTTGTAATAAAAAACGTGGCAAAATCTGCCTCCTGCAAGGTGCATCCAAGTTTTCCAGGAAACTTTGCTCCTCTTCCAGTTTCCACTAGTGGCAGCATCAGTCAGTGAGCGTGGCAGCTCACATAGAAATGTAAATACCAATTCTCAGCCTTCCCAGGTGCAGCAGGACCAGCAGCAGTAGCTTGGTGCTGCCTGTGGGAGCTGTGTCAGACAGCTGAAGCAAATACATTTTCCAAAATACGTGAGTGTGCCTTGCTGCACTCACTGTGAAATAGCTGTGCCACAGGAGCAGGAGGGAGATCAAGTGTTGTAATTATTTCTCAGATGATTCTGTGATAATCAGGATGTGTAGGTTATTTCAGCCTCTGATGTAAAGATCTGTGTGTCTTTGGAACAAGAGTAATGAAATGCCTTACTGGCTGCTAATACAGAAATTTTGCTAGCAGACAAATGCATGCATGTAGCTTTTCATTTTCTTTTTGTTTGTTATTTTGCTTTGTTTAAATTTTAGATGGACTTGTTGATTCATCCAGGCCCATCAATTCATTTGCTTCTCAGCCGTGGCATAGTTGTCATAAACTCATTTATGTACGGCCTAACCCTAAAACGGGTGTTCCTGTGGGGCATTGGCCAATCCCAGAATCTTTTTGGCCTGATCAGAATTCACCAACACTGGTAAGTAAAATAAGAACTGAAAAAAGGATTCTGCAGTAATAGTTGAACAGACTGAAAATAGATAATGGATAGAGTGGTTTTTACTTCCTCTATTTATAATATGATGTGACTTTGCTTTAAAAGGTTAAAACTGCTTTTAACAGAGTGGTCTGCTCTAAGTGGATACTGTAACCTGTGACATTTCTTGTATCCAGAAAGTTCACTTCCATGTATATGGTTAGTTAATTTGCTGAATGATTTTTAAAGGTTACAAAATTGAACTGTAGGTTACTTCATGTACCACAAATCATAGTGAGCCTATTAAATCTTAATCAAAGCTTTATAAAATTCATTTTTATGGAGAAAGGAGTATTTTTTTTCAAAGAAGATCAACCATGGGGTTTTTTCCTTAGTATTATTTGATGTGTGGACTCTTCTTTCACTAGCAGGAAGAATTAAAACTGAAACAGAAGAACTACTCCCTGCAGAAAATGAGGAGAAAACTGTAATAATTTCTCCTTTTCTTACTGAAATGATCACACATTTGGCATGCCTTACTAGCCTTTCTAAACAGCCCTTGTGTTAGGCATGTTCTGTTACTGCACTTTGCAAGTGCACAAGGTACTGTCTGTCCATTCCCCTTTCTCCCACCTCCTGATTTAAGAGGGGAAAAAAAAGATTTGTAGAGAATTCTTTCAGAGATTCTTCGCGAATTGTGTGGTCTCACATCTGTTTTTCTGTGAATGTTGAGCTGGGAAGAAGAGTTGAAGTTTTCCTTTAAACCTGTCTGTAGCTGTAGCTTGGTTGACATGAAGACTTTTAAGTATCAAGATAAATAGTGGTGTATGAACCATGTTTTTCTCTTGGTGGGAAAGAATGATCAGTGTAGGAGCATTTTTTTTCAGTTAGGGGAATACCTAATCTAAATTCTGTTATGGGAGCTTGTATTTTATTCTCTTTGAAGCAATATTGTGAAAACTGAGTGGTTGAAGTCTTACAGGATGATAAAATACCTGCTTATTGCTGCTTTTAAGATAGTTGGTTTGTTTTCCAATAAAATGTGCAAACTGATCCCCTTTTCCCCCTTTCAGCCTCCGCGCACAGCTCACCCCGTGGTGAGGTTCTCCTGTGTGGATTGTGAGCCCATGGTCATAGACAAACTTCCTTTTGACAAGTATGAGCTGGAGCCTTCACCCCTCACCCAGTACATCTTGGAACGAAAGTCTCCCCATACCTGCTGGCAGGTACTGGCCCTTTGTTTGATTCTACAAATGCAATGGCTGATCTGAGGCACTTCAGTCTTTGCAGGGCTGGAGAATTGGGGTCTGGTTCAAACTCTGCAGCAGATGAGAAGAAACATGTCAAGGTTTCACTTACCTCCTTTCTAAGAGAATTAATCAAGAGTCAGAATGAGTGTTCCCTCCACAGGCTTTGCAATCTCATTTAATTCTCTTTCTAGGTCCATCTCATTTTGCTAAGAAATATGCCCCTCAGGTTCCATTTTTGGCTAAATTGAAATTCTCTGCAGGCTTCCATTTGCTTACAGGGAAAATCCAGTACTAGTTTCCATCATGTTACCTAATGAACAGCTGCAAATCATTTTCACTAGATGGCTGGAGCTGCTAGTGGGAATTGAATGGAAGCTGTTGATCCTGTTGACTAGACTGGCCTTGAAGAGGTCAAAGTTCTGTTGCTGAAATCCTTTGTCACATGCTCCATTTGTAATTTTTTATTTAAGTTTTATTTAACCTCTGTAAAATGAGGTTCCCTTCTTGATGGTGTTATTTTTAATAATAGCTTAATGTGTGTATCAGGAGTATGCTTGGTATGATGCTTTAGCTGGAAAGGTGAATGTGGAGGTGTCTCTGCTTTTGTAGCCCTAATAAATGGCACAGCTTAATTGAAAAAATGACATGCATATTCAGAAGAAAATAAAAGTTACTTTAAAAAAAACTAATTTCCAAAATGTCCTTTAAACATTCACAGGTACATTATTTGCCTGAGTTACTAAAATTACTCTCCTGTTTTTCAAAAACTGCTTTTCTTCTCCCAGCTACACATCAGACCCTTACAAATCAGAGAAATAGGCTCATTGTCATAGAAACCATGTAACAAACCCAATTCCTTGTGCCCTGAAAAAACAGAGGAAAACCACTTGCTATTTGCTGCAAGGTTTATTTTTTCCTAGGAAAACTATTTTTGACTTAGATGTGGGTTATTTTGTTTGCCTCAGTCGAGAACATCTACCATTTTTATCCTGATACATGTTTACATGTATTGCTTTCTAGGGTTAATATATGCACTTTAAAAAACAGTCAATTTTAAGAATGTTGGCACTGGGCAAAATTCTTGAGTGATTGTTTGTTTTGTTTAATTTCTATGCTTAAAAACGTTTTGCATTTCTTTTTATCAGTGTTGTAAATAATAGTTGTGCTTTTTTTGAGTCAGAAGACTAATTTGAAATAGCTTGTTTATTTAATATTCCTTCAACAGATGTCCCCTAACTTCTTTTAAATAATTTCAGAAACTCTTCAGGGCATCACTTCACAGTAGTCTTGCTAAAACTGTAAAAATAATTCTGTGAAGAGCATTTCCACACTCACTGGCTGTACACTAAATGTTGCATGTCTCAGTTTTCTGACTGGGGAATATAAGTCCATACTCACCCTGATGTGTTCAGATTTGTCTGTTCTGATCTTAATGCAGTTGGATTCAGATTGATTTGAATTTTTAAATGCCCCATGCTTGGTACTCTTCATGTTCTTCATTCTAATACAGTAATCTCTCTTGTTCTTTGTCAGGTATTTGTGAGTAGCAGTGGAAAATACAGCGAACTTGGCCACCCGTTTGGGTATTTAAAAGCAAGCACTACTTTAACCTGTGTAAACCTCTTTGTGATGCCTTACAACTACCCTGTTTTACTTCCACTGTTAGGTAGGTAACACATCTGCACTGGACTGCCAGTGCAGCTGCTTCAGAGTAAAAGCAAAACAATAATGGTTGGTGTTCTGCCTTAGTTTGAGACGTTATAAAATAATGGAGATCAGAGAGTAGAGAATGTTGCAAACTCTTTTAACATACTTTGGGAGGAGAGGATTTTCATACCCCCTCTCCCTTTTTTTCTCTCCAGCAGAGGAGGAGAGCTACCTGCTTCCAGTGCATGTTTGATGCTGTTCACCTCCTAGACACGTAGCCTCTTCCTTAACCTGGAGTAAGCTTCAACCTCCATTCTTTTCCCTCATTTAGGGTGTGGTGTATCCAGGTTTTGCAGTTGCTCTTGTAGCAGCTTATTTTTTACTGGAAGATGAGATGCAGTGTTTGTCATGGGTGTTGGGAAGAGGGAATTCCCTAATGCAGTTTAGAGCAGTAAGAAGGATTTGTGCAGTGAAACAGTCTGCATTTCTTTACTGCCCAAAGGACCACGTTTTGGTTTTGTTTTTTTTTTTTTTTTTACTCCCACGATGAAATTATTTTCTAAGGAAAGACGATATGAAAAGGTGCTGTGTGAATAACTGCCACAGTAATTGTAGTTGGTAGGGATCTGGCATAAAGGTAATGGCAGAGAGGAGTTTCCAGGGTGCCACTAACCCTTTCAGCTGCAGATGCTGCAAGGCTTTTTTTGTTCTAGTTTTTGTGGGTGTGCTTAGTGATACAGAAGAACCAAGACAATGGAGTCTTACTGCCTTACACCGGATTTTTCCATTCATTTCTAGGAAAAAAGGAACAGAGCACAGTTCAGGAATGTTTTGTCATAATCCTGGTCATAACCAAAAAAGAAGAAACTTGTGCTTGCTGATAATGTGTCTTTTATGGTTATCTATGTAGCCTGATAATTGTCCCAAAGGGAGCAAGGAGGATGAGAGTTTGGGTGACTTTGTGGTTCCTGAAACACTGCTGCAGATCTGCTAGCTGAAAAGCCATCACTGATCCTAAATTAACTTCCCTGTTCATTTTGATGTTGACATTTGCAGTTCTGCTGTGTCTTCCGTGGCAGCTCTTGTCTTCCCCCTGCCTTTTTTTTACAGGGGTGTAAAGCTCTTCCTTCTCTTTGAGGAAAGGCACTTCTCAGCGTGTGTATGCTGTTCTGCCATTTACTCACCCAGTAATTCCACTTCTTCCATTTCTGAAGGCTTTCACAGGAAAATGCAGAGCTTCCACATTGCCTGAGCTGTAGAGCGGATGTTTTCTTGAGGGCACAAATCCCATGCGTTCCATATTGTTCACACAAACACACACAGTGGTGCCTTCAGATCTCCTTCCAGGACTTTGTTTATCCTTGCCCTCTGAGCATGGTAGAACTGAGTTGCATGGGATATACATTGAACACAAAAGTAGAGCTGGGCCTTTTCTACTCAGCAGCACAGAAAATGAGTGAGATGATAAGTAAATTATTTGTAGATGTTTTTAACAATACTGACTCTGCATTTGGGCTCTGTAGGTGGGTAGGAAGATGCCTTGTGTCTCCCTTCATATATGCTGGTAGTGGATACTGATGGTTCAGCAGAGGACTGATTTGAGTGTGTAAAACAAATTTTTCATTACTCTCACCCAGATTTAAAAGGATGTGAGAACTCCCAAGACCAGGAGAAGTCTGCTCCAGTAAGCCACTACCTCCCATACTGGTGCAGCAGTGCAGTTCTAGTGGCTCCTGCCCTACTGGTAGAATATTGTGTTAGGGTACTGGTTGGGACAGTACCATGGATAATCTATCTCTATTCCTTCTGGTGACTCTTTCAAAGATAAAACCACTTTACAACTGTATATTTGTACTGTATTATCAAATGTGTTCAACCTTATAAATAGATAGTAAGATGCTGAAAGATATTTTTGCTAGCATTTTTGTTTTCCTCCTGCATTCCTGTGCAGGAAAAGTTTTAATTCTCATTTTTAAAAATAGTGTAAGACAGCCCTAAAAACAGGTAAGACAGGCAGCTTGCAGGTGCTACTTGGGCAAACTGAAACAAGCTGTAATGCTGTGTGGCTCAAGGAGGTAAATTGTACCACATCCTACAGCTTTGGTGATTTTATGTCGTGGTTTCTGCAAGAGTGGATTTGGGAATGCTGTAGCTTCTCCTGGCTTTTAACTTACAGAGCCTGGGTTCAGAAACTTTGTAAGGGAAAGGAGCCAATTAATAGGACTTGGTAAAACAATGAAGCTGCACAGTCTGTGTATTAAAGGACTATGCACTGTTTGGTTGTCTGACAAAAACACTGCTCTCTGGTCTGTTTCCAGACAGATAATGTGGAATGTGAGCAGCTCCAGTTTGCTCTCAGAAAGCTAGAGAGAAGTCCTGACTAGCTTGGTGGTGGTTTGCTCCCAGAAATGAGGAGGTGGGGAGCAGTTCTTTCTGTTCAGTGGGAGGCAGCTGAAGGCAGAGCTTTTCACAGGCAGATGCTGACGTACTTCAATGCTGAATGCTTGGCCCACAGATGATAGAAATTTCCTCCTAAAGGGTTGTTGCAAAGCTGTTGTACTTCAGGTGCTGTTCTGTAGAAAAACGTTTGTACAGCCAAGTTCATGAGGCAGAAGTTGGAGAGGTTTTAGGGGGAGCTAAGTAAAGGTGAGGTATATTTCTAAATGTTTCTGCCTTGCCCAAGATGTTTCCTTGGCTCCTTTTAGCTGCATGGGTGGGAGGGCAAGCACTGCTGGACAGTAGGGGAGTGCCTGTTCATTGGGAGTGTCAGCAGAAGCAGCAGTGAAACAGCTATGCAGGAAATGCCTTGAGAAGGTGGTTAATACCCTTTTTCTGTGGGTCTAAATAAGCAATAGGATGAGCATTTAGAAAATGTCTGCCTGTGAAGGACTGCAGCATGGACAGTTCCATTTGATGCTTTTACAGGCTCTGTGAGAGAACCTGCAAGTAATGATTTTGGAAACGGAGGGCTGTGTTCTCACCAGTGTGAGCACAGCATGCTGTGGCTCTGGCAGGGACAGCCAAATACATTTTGATGTGTTTTGTATCAGTGGGGAAACAGTGACACAATACATTTCTTAGTTAATGGTGGGTGCTGTTTTCCATTGCAGGACCTTATTTTTGGCTAGATGGTTTGCAGAGAAGGATACTGTTTTCTGTGAATGTAAAATCATGAATCTACTACCTGGAATAGGGGCATGTCTCTATTAGTGCATAATTAGGAGAATTACAGGAGTCAACAGGGAATGATGGTGTACTTGCTTAGGTGGAATTTAATATGACTGCTGATTTTAAAAAAAAAGTTAAGTTTTACTTTGGGTTACATGGTGCATGAACCGTTGTAATTCAGGCTCCAGCTGAACTATTTAAGTTACCTGCTGATTTTTCTCTCTCTCATGCTCTATTTTTTTTAAGTGTTCACTTATCTTAAAAGGTGCATCTAGCCCCCTTCTGTAGTACTGAGTGTTAAAGGTGTGTATTGCTGTCCTGTTTGTCACAGTTTGGTTGTTTTGTACATTAATCTGAAGCAGATAAAGACTTTGCAATACAGTTTTCAGTTAACTGGTCTGTGTGGTTTTACCTGATCCTTGAGTTATTGCAGCTTGCAGCCCTTTCCTAATTGCTTTTCATACCATGTTCCCAATTATACAGTGCTTTTATAACTCTCTCTGAGTTTAGAAATAAAAAGAATTTTGCATTAAGTGGACGATACAGAAATTAGTATCTGAAAATAATTAGGTAGAAGTAAAACTAAATTATGTAAAGATTTTTTTAATACTTTTTGATTTGTGTCTGCAACGGTTTGGGGTTTAGTCTGTGAAAGACATAGTTAACTGGATTATTGTTAGTTTGCTTACTGTGTAAATCATCATGTGCAGCCCAGGGCACAGGGGAAAAAGTGCCTTTCAAGTGCCTGTGTTGCAATCTGCTTGCAGTGTGTGTCTCAAACTCTCGAGGTAGAGGCAGGTAAGATGCTGATGGTGAAAATCCTTGAAACTTGTGGCTGTGTTTACCACCCTTTTGAGAAGGTGGCAGTTCCTGCAGTGAGTTTGTGCTGTGGGGAGACTCTAATTTTAAAAGGACAGATCTTTGCTGAAGCTCTGCATAGGTTTAAGAACTTTCTCCTTGGATACCAGAGGTCAGGGAGCTGAGCATTTGATGTCTGGGAGCAGAGCTGTGCTGTGGATGGGGACTGGCAGCTGGCTGAGCTGAGGAGAGGCTGTGCCCTGTCACAGTGTGCCCTTGCTGGTACAGCCTCACAGTGCAGCATGTGAGACTAATCAAGTGCTGAGAAGTGGTTTAAGGTTCAAGCTGCACTCAACCAACTCAGACTGTAAAGTATTAGAACATACTATGGTACTGAACATCTTGCTTTTTAAGGTATTTTTTTTTATATTGAATTTTGAGAGGGGTGTAGTTTAACTGACATTTGCTGCAAAAATGTAATAGGTGTATGAGATAAGAATGGATGCTATTTTATATTTGCCATATGTCGTGATATCATCCCAGGTTCTTTTGGATAATAATGCTGAGCGTGAAGTATATTGAGATTTTAAGTGGAATTTTGCTTTGTCTTTTCAAACTCCAGCCCACTTTCTTCAGGCCAGGGAAGAGAAGTAGCATCTGTAGTGTGGTTTTTATATGTAATCCAGAATTCATTTAGATTGGAAAATACCTATAATTGAGTGTGGTTTGTCTGTGAGAACTTGGGAAGTAGTACCATAACATCTGTTAAATTTGTGCAGAGTACTATGCAAGTCAAATTTTCTTCTCCGAGTATGTCTTCCTGAAAACTCAATATGGATAAAACAATTTTCTTGCTGCATCTGTCTTCTGCACACCCTCTTCTGTGCATCTCTGTCTCCTGCAGCTCTCCCCAGTTAATTTTTGGCCATCCCTTTCCCCAGACCTGCGTATCCTTCCATTAGCCTCACTTTGCCAGCGTGCTACAGTGCTTCTAAGAAGAGCCTTTATTTCAGTGGACAATTCATAACTGCAAGTGGTAAATTGCAGGATGCTGTGTTTGGTATAGAGACCTCAGTTCATAGTGTGCACAGCAAATAGGTCCATGCTTGACCTCAACGATTCCTACATGGCCAGGTGCACACCTGGAGTGAGCAAAGTGCCTCTAAAACAGCACCCAGAGGAAAGAAAAGTCTGCTTGCACCTCTCCTAAACAGCAGTTTTTGTAGCTAATTTCTGTCTCTTGTCTGTACCTGTGGGAGACTTTGCTGCCCTAGCATGAAGCAGGTGTTGTGGCTGGAGGTAACCCCTTCTCTGCCAGGTGCAGCTGCTGCTGTTGGCAGCAAGTCCAGCAGAGCAGGCCAGAAGGATTCCCTGATTGGATTTGTTTTTTTTTTGTTCTTTCCCTTTGATATCAAAGAATATTTTTACTGGAGACCAGAATTCATCATGCAGGTTGAACAGAAGAAAGCTGGTTTGAAAATGGAAATTGAACCAAATTAATGTTGTTTGATTTAATCAGATACAGGGACTCCCTGATGTGCAAGAGAGAGGCAAGGGAGGTGAAACTCTTTAACAGGTGGATCTTTTGCACCTTCTATGCTGCTGGTAGTTGTGTGCAGTGTTTAAGTCTGGTGTACCTTGTAAGTTTGCTTGTACTGGGGACTTGCTCTGGATTACCTACTGCAGCTAGGACTGGGGATTCCCAATCCTTCACACCTAAGGTTGAGAGCAGTTTTTGGGGGGAAGCCCCATTGGGAAATGGGTGGAGGGAGAAAAACGGGGGGAAACCTGGCACGTACGATTTCGGACAAAGCGAAAGGTCTGGGACTGTATAAATGACACTTTCTTTTGTTGTTTTCCTTGTTGCAGATGACTTGTTTAAGGTTCACAAACTTAAGCCAAATCTGAAGTGGCGACAGGCTTTTGACAACTACTTAAAAACAATGCCTCCTTACTACTTACTGGTATGTTCCACTTCTCATCTCCTCCTCCGGGGTATAATGGCTGGTGTGACCAGAGTCCTTTGCACCGTACATCTTCCTAGTAAATTTTTTTTACATAAATCTGATGGCATTTTAGGTAGTTAACATTCTGCCTTTCAAAGGTGTGTAGATTAGAGCAAGCATTTTTAAGAATTAAAAATTTTTTTAGAAATACTGGGTAGTAGTAGTAGCTATGTTAAGATATTAAGTGTTTAATAAATGTGTTTTCTGATCATTAAATATTAAATTAATTTTGATCAAAAATACTTCAGAACGTCCAGAGAAACCAAATTTGGCATTATTTTTGTAACTGGATAAGAAAAATGCAGATTAGGTTGTTGATTCATATGGGTGAAGTGCTAGAACTTGGGAGGCTGATGCTGACTGGGCCAAATGAAGGGTGGGGGGAGGCACTGTGTCACCTTTTACGTGTAGCTTGGACAATGCACCTCAATATGGACTTGCATCATCCCGGCTATTCTGGACCTGAGCCTTTGAGTGGAAATTGCCAGAGGCACCACACTGTGTGGTGTCTTGGTGATGTGGCATAATGTCCATTGTGAGCTAGTTAGACACCAAACTCATGTCACATGTTACCTGAATAGACTTGAATTTTAGTGGCCAAAAGTGGAAAAGCTAGAGCACTAATCTCTGTGCCTTAGCTTCCTATAATTGAGCTTATAAATTTCTTTTTTAAATACTTATTCTCTTACTATTGTGTATTTTGTTTTCCTTATAGCCATTAAAGAAAGCCCTAAGGATGATGGGAGCTCCAAATCTGATATCAGATAATTTAGATTGTGGACTTAGTTACAGTGTTATCTCTTACCTTAAAAAACTCAGCCAACAGGTAGTATTGATAAAACCTTTGCAATTAGAAGTGCGTTGATTATTTAGTTTGTGGTAATCTCATTATAAAGCAGTTAATCCCTGTGGGAGTTCATATGGGTGTGCAGCATATATTATAATTGAAGATTGGTGAGCATTTTCACTGCAAATTCGGGTGAATCCAGTGTGGTTCTGTAGCCAGTGATTGTGCCTTCTGTAAGTGGTGGAGAAGAACATAAAGGAAACCTCTTCAGCTATATTTTAAATATCTGCTAGACTTTTAAACTCCAAAGTTAATCACTAATTGGATTTATGGCTGCTCTTGCAGTTCTTCACGGCTGAAGTCAGAGGCTTGCTTTCAGTCTCATGTTTATTTCCAAGTGTCCCTTGGCAATGTGTGTTAAAAAAAAAGTGTTTTTGTCCACGGGGAGTAAAATCACAGTTCAGGCTTTATATCTGAGCTTCCTGTTTTCCTTCATGTCAAAGTCATTCTGTGTGTTAAGCGTGACCTGGTGGGAAATAGCCCTACTTACGTTTTTCTGTTTGCCAAGACTGCCATTCCAGGTGTAAGGGCCTGGAAGTTCTCCTCCTTAGCATGAGGGGCTCTTACACCAGCAGTTCCATACCTAGAAGGCAGTGGGGAAGCAGTGCAGCCTGTAAAATTACAAAGAAAAAATCCTCCCCCTTAAAGAATGCACAAAATAAATCCCAGAGCCTCTGAATGACTGAGCATCTACTAGACATAAAACTTCCTGTGGTATTTTGGTAATCTAATGATATGCAAATTCATATTATTTATCTGCACTGTGGAGTTGGAATGACTCGAGATGGCTGCTGTGGCTCTTAGACATTCTCAGCACATGGAACAGTTTGAATGTGTGGAATGCATTATAAGCTCCTGCACAGGCACAGAATTCCAGAATTCTGCTGTACTCCTGCTGTCCTTAAATTCAGTTTCCCACAGATAATGAAGCAAACTCTGCAGAGGAGGAGATCTGGGGGAAGTGGCTTGCAATTGCAGTGGGTTTTGGGGTTTTGGTTGGTTGGGTGTTTTGGTTTTTGCTTTGGAGGTATTGCTAGTGGGTAAAAAAAACTATCTCTGAATACAGTTAGAGCTTAATACAGTAAAATTCTCTGTAGCTGTAGTAAGAAATCTGTACTAATTGGAGAAGTGATACGTTTTTAGAAATTACCTCATAAAACAGATTTCTTTTACAACTTTTCTCCATTACATTGTTACAAACATAAAGGGCAAACCTTAGTTCATAGGTTGCTTCAAAAAGAAACAAATTATATTACTATATCTGAATAATACTGTTGTTTTAGATGCAACTTTATTGTAACCTAGGGCATCCTACCTTCCATTTTGTTTTTTCTTTCCCTTTAAAAATGGTTCTTCAGAAACACAAGAGAGTCACAGACTTGCAGCAAAATTAGGGATATTCACAGACCTCCTACTGGCATAAATTTAGATACACTGGCTAAATATTTTTCCATATGCTAGCACATTAGGATTTCTCTATGCTTGAGATCTAATCTATGTAATCCAATATATCCCTGGGTAGGTAGCTGGGAACTAAATTTGTAGTTTTTACTCTGCTAATGTTCTGTGTGTTTTGTACTGGAAATGTGCAGTGCCTGCTGATTCTTTAACTCGCGGTGTGATTCCATTTTAGACAAAAATAGAATCGGAACGGATAATAGGTTCAGTGGGTAAGAAAGTTCCACAAGAAATTGGAATAAAAGTGAAAAATCACTCCAGTGGCCTCTCCTTGGTACACAGTAGGGATTTTAAACAACTGCTGCAAGGGATCACTGGGGAATCTCCACTGAGACTCTCGGAAATGAATGTTAAAGAATTTGCTGGATTCCACATAGGACTTTTAAACAAGGTAAACAGCACTGTGATCTTGCATGACTAAGCAGTTAATCTCTTCTGTTTTAAATGGGTAACTTTTATGGACTTAGGGAAGAAAGAAGAACCTTCACTAAACTGTGATGAGTACAGCATAGACATCAAGAGGGAGAAGAGTAAATGCAATTTTTTTGCACTTGATTTTGAGACACTGTTTGAAAACTCTGTGGTAGTAAACGAAAATTACTGTGTTTTAAGTGCCAATCTCTGCAAAACACAGCTATTGTTGTTCATCCACATTAACGTGTTTACTCTTAATGGAGCTGAAAGCACTAATGCTGAATTGGGTCGTGTTGAAAAGACAGCCCCTGAGCTTGTTGTAGCCAGTTACAAACCTCTAAAGTTACTTAAGAATGTTCTTTAAAAGTTATTGGTATTACAGTTCATAGTGGAATTTCTTCATGCATGAGAACTGATGGAAAGTTACTTATTTTGTTACAAAACTAGGATTTGAAGCCACAGGCATTCAGAAATGCATATGATATTCCTCGTCGCAGTCTTCTAGACCAGCTAACTAGAATGAGAACCAATCTTCTGAAAACACACAGGCTTATCTTGGGGCAGGATGAAGGTAAGGAGTCACAGTTCTTCATTAAGAGTTTGAAGAGAATACAGCTATTTTTGTGATTTCCTTAAGGCAGTGTTTTTTGTCTGGTGTGGGAGCACAAATGGCCATTGCATCTCTTGCTGAGCCTGACAATGTCCTTTGCTTGGCTCTGAAGGGAAAGGACGGACATTTTTGCTTTCTGTCATGCAAGATATCATGCCTGCTTTGAAATTTTAAAATAAGTTTCATGGGAGAGCTTTCACATGCACCAGGGTTCAGTAGACATGTTACAAAGTGATGGGGGCTTAAGGCAGAGAGGAGCTCTGTTTTTTGTGAGGTGCTGATGGTCTAAAGATGCAGTTGTCAGCATGAAAATTAAACTTGCTTATTTTTTCTTCTGCTAATTAAGCTCAGCTCTTGCCAGGCTTATTTCCACGATTGTAGTCTTTAGCTCTTCGTCTGTAGTGAAAAGAAATACTCAGTTCTAATTCTTAAATGCTGACACTTGAAATTGAGGTGTGAACTTTGTATTGCCTTAATTTGGAGACTAAATTAAGATCTTTTTCTGTTGCAGACTGCCTCCATAGTGTTCCTGTTGCTCAGATGGGAAATTACCAGGAATACCTGAAAATGATGCCTTCACCTCTTCGGGAAATTGACCCGGATCAACCAAAAAGACTCCATACATTTGGCAATCCATTTAAACAGGATAAGAAGGTAGGAGGGGCCTTACTGCCTGCTGTGCCTTCTATGTTTTTAACACAGCTTGAAATAATTTGTGAGTAGAATTTCTCCCCCACGACTACAATACCTTGCTAACCTGTGCAGCCTGTGGGAAGGAGGAATGTCTCCCATGTGCTCCAAGAGGAAAGTGTACAGAATCCTGCTGGTTTGCAGTTCCCAGAGAGGCTCTCTCTGCTTACATCGAGTATCTCCGTTCCGAGAGCTGTCAAGTGTTCCCAAAGCCACTTGAATCTGAACACAGAGGGACTCAACTACTCAATAGCTCGGTGAAACAGTTGCTATTTCGTACTGTTACCTAAATGATACTTTCTTTTTCAGGGTATGATGATAGATGAAGCTGACGAGTTTGTGGCCGGGCCCCAGAACAAGATCAAGCGGCCGGGGGAGCCCAACACGCCGGCGTCGCTGAAGCGGCGGCGCAGCCTGTCCCCCCTGCTGCGGCGCCCGCAGTCCCCGCCCGTGGTCACCAACCACGTGGGGGGCAAGGGGCCACCTGCTGCTCCCGGCTCCCCGTCCTACCTGAGCCTCAAGGGAGTCCCAGCAAATAAAGGTAGGCTGAGCTGGGTGCAGCAGCTTGGCTGGTGGGGGGTCTGGGGAAGGAGGGGAAAGGTTCTGCCAGCGCGCCGGTGCTTCGCTGTTACGTAGGAGTGGGTTTCTTTTGTTGGCCCACATAAACAGGCTGCTGCTACAGATAATGGAATCTGAAATAAAAAAACGTGTTTGGAGATAGGGAGTATCAGATCAGCGTTTTGTTTTTCTTTTGTGTATTCTGGGGCGAAGAAGGAAAGGTGAAATGTGGTTGTTTCATTTCCCACAAATAGGAGTTTTCATACCCACCTGTTGCAACAAATGGAGTCAGAAGAAAACTCTGTTAGCTGGGTTTGGGGAAGAGAAGGAAAAATTGAGTTTACTTAGGAGTCATGGCATTGCTCTAAGAAACAGAACATGGTGACTTCATGATAGTGATAGGACATAAAATATTCCAAAGGGGAAGTATTCCCTTGGTCACATCCACAGTTGAATAAAAGTATTGTAATGTTGTCCAGTGCTGTCAGATTGCTACACAGCACTTCAGACAAACAGGATACAGAACTACTTCTATTTGGTTTTTCTGATGTTGCACTTGTGCACCAGTAAGATATATATTTTTTATTTGTAGATACCAGTAACAGTCTTGTCCAAGATGGCAATGGAGAGAAGAAAGCAGAAAATTGTCAGTCACTGGAGAAGCAAATTGATGGCTTACCTGTGCAAATGGCTCCTGTGGTTCCAGCTGCTGTGGGAGAGGATGAGATGTTACCCAACGACTTAGACTCCCTACCTGTTGAGTTCAATTGTATAAGTGAAGATGGGTTGGATCACAAACCTGGTACCAACGCACTCGTTCGAGGGCCTATGAATTACAGCGTGAGTGGAGATGACCAAAAGAGGGCCATGGAGTCTACTTCTGAATCTGTGCCAAATTCCTTTAAAATAACACCAACCATGTTGGAGGGGAGCAATGCTGACATCAAAATTAAAGTGATGAAAGAGGTTCGCAAACCTGGAAGAAGTAAGTTATTTGGATTTGTTTATTTTGAAGTGTATTTTATGTGGTGTGAGAGAGAAGACTTTTCCTTGAAGGAAGAGGAGCTATTTTCAATATACACACAACTTCAGGTTTTGAGTAATTTCTAGTTGCTCATAAATGAGCAGGGGAGGGGCAAAAAAGGAGGAAATGCTGGGCAGGTGAGTTGAAGTTTTAGATGTGTGCTTGGGAAGTTGAGTGCCAAGTCACCCTGTTTGCCCTCAAAGACAGGTTAATGGGTAAAAGAGGAGCCCTGTGAAAGCAGACTCACTCTGCCTTAGGCTGCACTGCTCCTGTGTACACAAAGTGTGCTTGTTGCTCTGCGCCCATCAAAACTCCATTTGAGGGACAAAGGCATATCTCTGTAAGGGTGCATCTTGGAATATGCTTGAAAGGGAATATTAACAGTTAACAGCAGAGTGATTTTTCTAAAATTTTGTGAGACTAATTAGTGATGAAATGCTGTTGCAAACTCCTAAGAACTGAAGACTAAAATTGCATTCTGCAAAGTGGGCTCATCCAAAAGTCATGCCTAGTTAAATGGTGATGTAGAGTAAAGCAGTGTGTTCAGTGTGAGTCACCTGTCTTGCTGCAGAATTCAAGCAGTCATTAAAAAAAGAAGCTAAACTGTAGTGGCTTGATAATGTACATTTATTCAGAGGACTGACCATTTATGCTCCCTCTGCCTACTGCATCACTCTGAGCCAACTCTTGGCCACAGCACCATAAATGTATTCATACTGGGATCAGCTATGGGAAATAATGAAACAATGCAGGTTTAAAATTTTTGTCCAGTTTAATATGTCCAGTTTATTCTTTTGCAGTGGACATATTCATGTTGTTCCAGTGGGACAGTCTTCTTGTGCTCACACTAAGGGTTGATAATTTGTCTTTCTAGAGATCTAATGGCAACCTCTGCTTTCAGAAATGATGGCTCCAGGGCAGATCAGAGTTTGGTGGCCCTGTGCATGTTAACTGTGATCATGGAAATGGGAGGCTTCTCTCTACCCAGCCTGCATTTTCTGAAGATAAATGTTCCTGGCTGCTGCTGTTTAAAGAGAACCTTAATCTTTGGTGCCACATTTGAGTTCCAAGATGATCAGTATCTCTTTAAATTACTCTATCACCTGTGCCCTGCTCTTAAAGCTAATGCAGGTGTTTTTCTTGCCTTACCTATTTTACCATAAGAGATACATGAAACTGGGCTTTGTTTTTCCTTTTTAGCTCTTGAATGTTTCTGAGATTGCATCTGAGACATTCATTTTTAATACATGGTTGAATTTTTATCTCTTTTTTAGATTATGAAAAAATATTTTCTCTTCTTGAGGAGGTGCAAGGACCTATGGAAATTCAGAAGTATTTCATTGAATTTGCTATCAAGGAAGCAGCAAGGTTTGTATAGATAGAAATGACTCGGAGTCATAAATTAAATATTAATTTAGATAATGTTAGTAAATAATAAACTTTATCAGTGCTAGTATTTTGATTTCTGTTTTGACATATTTAAATTGTAATTGTTTTAGTGTACAAACTACTGTTAAATTTTTATGTAGTAAATGGTCTTTACTTAAAGTTTAAATATGAATTAGAGAGATGTTGAAGACCAGCTCAAAATTTCGGTGGGTTGGAGAGGGGCAGATGTATTAAATTAAATTTTCTAGCCATTCTAATGCCAGAAGTAAAGAAGGCTCTTCCCTACTGGAAGCAGAGAGCCTCTGGTAATACTGCTTGTCATGGCTGAATATTCTTGAGCTGTTCAATTGTGTTTTTGGAAGAAGAAACTCTCATTGCTCTCCCTCTCTTCTGTAGGTTTAAAAAACGGGTCTTAATACAACACTTAGAGAGAATACTAGAGGAACTAGATTTCACCAGCCCACCCAACAGAGTTAATCATGTCAACAGTAGATAATAATGCACCAGCCAGAGGAATGCGGACCAGGAATGAGTTTGCTGTGCCACAGAAGAGTGGAAGAGGACGGAGCTGCTGCCCTCACCATCTCGGCAGTCAAGTGATTTTACTGTCACAGTCTGAGAAGAAGCAGTGGAGCTTTAACTTTAAGAGCCTGATTCGGCCGAAGCTGGGCTATAACCTTAAGGATTTGCTATGAAAGGTGTGGCTTTTTCCTGTGGAGGGTGCTGTTTGCTCAACAGGCGGAAGAAAATAACCATTGCTGCCCCTCCTGCAGGTGATGAGAATTTACTCATTTGAACGCTGTCATTAGACATTTACGTGCTATAGGCAGCAGGTTGCACTAAAATGGGGCACTGTCAAATGCACACACTGTCTGCATCGTGGAGAGAGCCCGTGTGTTCCCAAAAAAACCCTCCCAGAAACACCTGCACTGGTAAAATTGCATGTTGCCACCACAGAGACAAGGGTCTTGTTCCCAAGAACTGCTAGCCATGCCTTTAAACTTGAGATTCAGTGTAGATTGAGAGTAAAGAAACTGCTATTGTGTTAATGAAAGCTAAAGACAGCCCTGTGACTGTTACCACCTGATGGTCACTAAACAATCTACCTCAGACTCTCTTCTGTTTTGTCTGCAGACATTATGAAAGTGCACCTGAGGCTTCCCAGGTCCCCGACTTCAGTTCTCTTTCATCCTGTGAGGAGGACGGAGATTCTTCAGGTGGCCTTGGCACACGCTGTGCTTTGGAAGCACTAAAAGGAAACGCTTTTAAAAACGTGTATTTTAATGTTCATACAAAAGAGATTATTTTGAACAGTATTGTTACCAGATCACTAATTTGATATTTTAACTGTATAAATTTTTTGGAACATATGTATATATAAAATAAACCATTTTATTAATTTTTAAGAAGTGCTAATCTGAGGAGTCTGTAGCGGGCAGCACTGAGTTCCTCCAGTTGTCTGTTACCAGCAGTCTGAGGATATTTTTGTAAACCCAGCTGAACCTGGTCTTTCACTTCCTCAGACACAGCTTGTGTTAGCTGCAGAATGTGTTTGTACCCTGGAGCACCTGCCCAGGTGTCACTCAGTTTGGCCTCTGTGGGGTGCACATTTTTACTCAGTTTTGAGGGCCCTAAGTTGCAGTTTACCAAACCCTTGGTTACCTGAGCCGGTGTCCTCTCCTCCCTTCCTCTTAACTATTTTGTCCAAAGGCAGTTCCTTATATGACAGAACATACAAAGAAGACTGAAGCCGCCTGCATTAATTCTTTTTCTCTCTAAAGCAGTACCAATAATATGCCAGTATTAAGTGGCTCTTGGGATGAGTGTGTGTTTCCAGTTGTTACTCATAACCTCTGATCCTCTAACAGCTTTCTTTAAAAGACAGGTTGAAGTTGTGCTCGTGGTAACTTGTGCTCTTGGCCTCGTATGGGAAATATCTCAGGGATTCCAGTGGACTGGCCAGGCAGGGAAACAGATTCTTGGTGTGAGCCTGTACTTCTCTGTTCCTGCTGGTATTTTTAGCACAAACCAGCCTGTGAGACATCTTTTCCATCCGCTCTGAAGCAGTGGCCTTGGTTTCCTTGGAAGATGCAGTTTGACCATTGGAATGACACCAGTGAAATTCGAGAAGGAAATGAAATTCAAGAAGGAAATTAAATCCAGCAACAGCAAATCTCTGTCATGGTGTATATGAATGAAGTGATATAGGGGAAGGCATTACTATAACTGTGCCCTGATTCTTAGAAGTAACTTTTATTCATCTGTGCAGATGAATAAAATGAATTTTTTTTTTTAAACCCACAAAAAGGGGGATTTACTCCTTTGAATTTCACATGGCAGCTGTTTGTCACTGTGATGGGCCCCCCATGCCAAATGTTGGACTCTTAAAAGGGATTTTATTTACAGAGAGTCAGATATACTGTGCATACCTCCATGTAAAATGGCCTGGTTAAATGCAGCAGGTTGCACGTAATGTGCTATTCTTGAAATAGTAGGGGATAAGAGACAGCTTTCTTCCTTCTAGTTAATGGCTGTTCAATTTTCCATCACTGATTCCAGAGACATTGATCATTGTGTGCCTGAGCAGGGGCCATATTTTTGACTAGTGACCTGTTAGTGTGTAAATCTGCTCTTCTGATCAGATGCAATTGGCTGCCCAGTTGGCTGCAGGGAGCTGGTAACTTCAATTCACTCATTTGGAATCTTGCACCTCAGAAGCTACAAAATACTCTATTCTAAAGTGCAAGCAGTGAGAGTTTTGCCTTACCTCACCATTATTTTATATGAATAGGTTGA
Organism: Petroica traversi; assembly: GCA_025920805.1. Classification (NCBI taxonomy): domain Eukaryota; kingdom Metazoa; phylum Chordata; class Aves; order Passeriformes; family Petroicidae; genus Petroica; species Petroica traversi. The sequence continues at coordinate 6,450,475 of JAHLSL010000024.1, read as the reverse complement.
ATTTAGGTTAGGATATTGGAGCAGCAGAAAACATACAGTGAACTGGGCATGAATCTTCATAAGAAGGAAGGAAGCAAGGAAGGAAGATGTCCTCAGGGGTTATGTCAGTGCAGAGATGAAGAAAAAGGAGCAGCAGCAATTGATGAAGAGCACACACAGCCCTGAACTCCACATGGACATTGCTCATTTAGGAGGAGAAAATGCTCCACAAACGGGTTAAGAAGATTGTTAATGGAGAGAATTCCTTGTGAGCCAGACCACAGTGCTGGATGTGGGTGGACATGCCTTGAACAAACAGTCCCAAGCTGTGCTGGCACTTCAGGGACAGCCAGGAGGGGCATGCTGGTGTCACACCTTGCCTTTCTGGTACAGACCATGGCCCAGCAGCAAGGGCTGTGTCCCCAGGGCTGTGTCCTGTGTGAAAGGCAAGCCTCTCACAGCAGGAGTGTCCCTCAGCAAGGGCTCAGGAGAGAGGAGGGCTCCACTGATGCCTCCTGGAATTGGAAGTTGCTTGTGCTTTGCTCAAACTTAGATTTTTGAGCCCTTGTTTATGTAAGGTTAAAATAATGTGGCACAGTTGAGTGTTGGGAAGCAGAGAAGAAATACAGCTCTGTGTTTTCTGTAAGGAGAGCTGTTTAAGAATCAAAATTAACAAATTTAGCGCTTGCCTTCCTTGGGTAGAAGGCCTGTGAGGTGCTTTGGAGTCTGGATGCCTTGTGATTTCTGCTGCATCTGTTTTCTGACCCTCTCTTAGCTAGACCTTTTCAGGGCATGTTACCTTTAGTTTTTCTCTTGTAGACAGGAAGGGATTTTCCTCCTAAGCCATGCAGCTCCCAGGCTGGTCACTGTGGCAGGTGTCTGTTGGGTGCTGCTGCTCCCAGTTTGGGGGCCCAGTGAATTTGTGGTCAGCATGTGTGCTCTTGCCCAGGTTTAGCCAGCACCAGAGAGTGATTGCCATCTCCAAATAGCAGATGCAGAGGCTGTTACTGTGCTGTGGTCAAGCAGTTGTGTGTTTCCCTTTGCAGGAAACTGTAAAAAAAAAACAAACCCAAACCTGGTTTTTTGGGTTTTTTTTCATCTGATAATTTTCTCCATGCTCTTCCTCTAAACTGCCTGGCTGAAATGGCAGCAGCTTAGGCTGTTGAGTTTGATTTCTTTTGGTCTGTTCTTCAGTATCTACTAAGGAACTTCTGATGGAAAAATACAAGAAGAAATGCATTACCTAACAGAAACAAATGGTTAAAAAAACCTATAAAGCTCAATTACAGTATTTCATACTGGCAACATGGCAACATCCCACCTTTAGCAAATGGACTTGAGAGTGCTTGTCTTGAGAATGTGCAACCTAGTTAAGCAGAAAACAAGGCCAAAGACACTTCAAATCTGGCAGAAAGGAGGTTTGGCAGAGATCTGAAGGAAGGATGTTAGTCACTGGATTTAAAAGGAGCTGCTGCTCGCAGGTCTGCAAAAACAAGTTGAAGTCTATCCTAAGTGGAAAAGGAACAAACTGGAGAAGAGGAATGCCTTGGGATTTAGCAAAAATCTTCTGGCCTGCAGGAATTGTTAAGCTGTATTCTAAATCTAAATCTTGGGATAATTTCAACAGGACAGACTAGACAAAGAATGTTGAACTACCTTGAAATTATCCATTCAGTTGAGCTGCACCCTGGCTTGTTGTTTCATCACTGAAAGATTGTTGGCTTGGCTTTAGCATTGGTGTTTTTCTTCTCTCAGTCTGTGATGTGGTATTGTCTCTTGGTTGTGGCTAAAGCAGCGTGGCAGGGGAGCCCTGTGTTGTCCCTGGAGCTGGGAGTGCAGGCAGGGGCTGTGGGAAGAGTTGGTGGAGAAGGCAGTTGCTGCTTTTGTGCTGTGGGAGGTGGTTCAGCTTCACCTTCACATCAGAGCCTTCATTTTGAAAGTGCTCAAGATGCTTCTCAGGGCTTGGGAGCACAGATCTGGTGCCGTGAGCTGATTACTCAGAGTTCCAAGGATGCCAAAGAAGGAGTTAAATTGTAGAGACTTGCACAGTGTGTGGTGAATGCTGGAGGGCATTTCCATAGGCAGTGGAAGAACTGAGCTGCACATGCCTTCAGCCACATGGCTTTGCCAGGAATGGGGACTGCTGGTACCATGTAAGGAAAATTGCCCTTTACCAGGAGCTGGGACGTGCTCAAAGCAGCTGCATATTTCTTCAGATTTTGAGCTCGGGATGATGCTCTCAAACAGTTTATATTGAAGTCCAAAAGAATAGTTTAACCTGGGAAAAGTGGTGGAATGGAAACGTCAGATGTGATTTTTGTGGAGATCTGATGTTTCTGAGAGCTTAGGGAAGTTTTATCTTCACATCTGCAGTGGGAATTTCACAGCTATTTCCTAGTCCTGGACCAGCTCCAGCTGCAGTGGAAGTAGCTGGATCCTTGGCATTTGTATTTGCTTGCTGTCATCTCAATCACTGTCACTCCTGTAATGCAAACAGTCTTGCATAATGTCCCTTAAAATATTGGACACCTCTGGCAATTTGCTGGATCCCAGTGCTCCACTTGCCACTGCTGAGCAGCTGGTAGGAAGGATGGAGCTTTTTGGGAATGATCCCCACGGTGTGTGCTCATTTACAAAGTACTTGGAGCCCTGCAGGATGCTGAACAGGAGGAGAGGTTTATAAAGCATTTTGGTAGTTACTAGGGCTAAGCTCTTTTTACGTGGTCAGTCTGCTTCTTGTCGTTCATTCCAGAGCAGGTGTATATTTTAATGTTAAATTGTATTTGTAAATATTTAATATGTAGAATATATCAAAGAGAGGTTCAGTCTTTTGTAAAGGATGGAGTTAGAAGACTTTCCCCCTTGCTTCATGTGCTTGAGCAGAGGTGGCCCTTGCAGGGAAAGCTGCTGGGCTGAGCTCAGGTTTTCCACAAGGAGGGACTGGTCTGGAACCATCCCAGGTCTTGGATAAGTGACAATAGGCAACTGGAGCTGATTTTTGCTGGGTTTATGGAAATGCACTTATATTTTCTTGAGTTGGTGGTAGCAGTGTGAGCAGGTGCTGTCTGGGCACAGCTTTCAGAGCTGAGGAGGCTGTCAGGGTATTTGGGGTTTGAGCAGCCACGGGTCTGGCCAGGGCACGCTGCTGTAGTGGCTGCCTGTCCCTTGGCAGTGGATATCTCAGGGATCAAGGGTGCTTTCTTAAGTAGGACAGAAATAAAAATGAGCCCTGTTCCCCAAGACTAGAAAGTGATTAAAAAAAAAGGCATTTTGCTGATTGCAGATGATTATAATGCAGCTGCTCGACAGTGACATCCCAGCCATGGAAAAATAACATTGATTCTTTGAGCTGTTTTCCAGTCTGCACAGCATATTAAAACCCTTCATGCACAGCTGGCACATTTAACTTTGATTATGTTGTTGAAGTGACTGATCTGAGAGCAGCCTGGATCCCAGTTGCTTGCAGAATTTGAAAATAAGATTGTTCCAATTCATCTGCAGTTGGTTATTTTGGAAGAGAGACAAACTATCTCAAGCACTTCTAGGGCTGCTAATTAAAGTCTTGTGGCTCTCCTCTGAGAGAGTCCTCAAAGATGGATGGAGGGACTTACCCAAGGTCATATAGTGTGCCACTAACAGAGATTATTATAAAATCTGTGCCCTAATTTGGTTTTGCACACTTGAATTATTTCCCTGATGTGGACAATCCCACCACAGACCAACCCACTGGCTGCTGGGCTCTTGTGTCAAGGGGTTCCTTTTTCCTTGTACTCTCCCACCTGCCAGCTGGGTCTGCCATGGGAGCAGCGTGAGGTGGGGACAGGGCAGGGGTGGCTGCAGTGGGTGCCTTTTGGCTGGAGTGTGCTTCTGGGGCTGGAGAAAAGCAGGAGCTTGGAAAGGAAGGTAGGGAGAGAAGCAGAGAAGCTGCCCAAGCCTGCAGGCACTTGTGGTGGTGCTGCCTCTTCGTTGGAGTTTGGCTTCTGACCGGAGCTGCTCCAGCATCTTTCCTTTCCCAGCCGAGTGCAAGCGCAGTTTGAAATTCCGCTGGCATCCGTGGGTTCAGGGCTCCTCCCTCTGCACACACGGCGCTTAAAAGCCGCTATCCAAAATGATCATTAGTGGAAAAGGAGACGGTGGGGGACTCGGGAGCTGTGGAAGAGGCTGTTTTAAGTGTATGGCATCCATCAAACCCTCTCTCAGCGGTTCTGTCAGAGAACAGGAATGCCGGCGTGCGGCGGCAGCAGCGTTTGGCTCGCTGGGAGCTGGATGTGGGCAGGACATGCCGGGGCTCGGCGAGCTGGGGAGGCTCTCACCGAGCTGCTGCTGCTGCAGCCCCTGCGGCTTCCAGCAGGTGAAACCGGGTCAGAGGACTCCTGGGAACTGTCTGTGAATTCCCTGCAGGAAAGGCAGTTACTGGTGAGTCACGGCCCGGGCTGTGATGGGAAACGGTTGCTGGATAAAAGGTTGAGTGATGGAGATGGCTTTTCTTCACACATAGGACCCTGAGGAGGCTCTGACCTCGTGGGGCAGCTGAAAGCTGGTTTTTGCCTGGGTTCCAAGTGGCCAAAACTGAATTCCTGCAGATGTAGATACAACAGGCTCTCCTTCCCGGGGTCTGCCATGTCCCCCGGGCTTGGTGTGCCCACTGTTGAAGGGAGAAAGGGTTGTGAAAGTAAGGAGATGAAAGGGACAGCTCTTGTCATGGTAGGAACCAGAAAGAGGTTGAAAGCCTTTCCCCATTGATCCTCAGGCACGAGGTGGGAGCTCTGAGGGATTGACCAGTGGTGAATTTGGGAGGTGCTCAGTGCAAGGCTGGTCTAGGGCTCTGGGAGGGGGTTTTGTGCTCTGCTCTGTCTGCAGTTCATCTCTTGTGACTCGGTGACTCACTCCTGGTTTCACTGCTCCTGTTTTAACTTGCACTTCATCTCTGTGGAGCATCCATTGCTCTGCTCACAGAACGTGGTGGGGTTGAGCCTCTGGTCTGCCCCTTTCAAGCTCTGTGCTTTCTGCCTGAGCACAAGAAGCAAAGGCAGAGAAGGGAATGCCCTGCAGAGCTCCCCTTCCCACTGCTCCCCTGCTGGGAGGCAGCTCAGGCTGTTTCCAAGCTTGTCCTCCTTGGCACCAGCAGCCCTGGTGCATCCTGTAGGATGTGGGTCCCTCCCATGGGAGATGAACATGGGCCTTGCTCTACTGTGGCTTTTCCTTTGTGATCTGAAGCTTCTGTATTTAATCAGGTATGGAACGAGCAGCAAGCTTCAGAGTGGTGGTGACTGAAATGGTGCCACTGTCCCCGAGGTCACTCAGCAGAGACGTGTGTGTGACAGGAGGCTGTAGAGCAGCGTGGTGGCCTTGGCAAGGAGGGGGCATTATTTGGCCCCTTCTCTCCCACCCTTGTACTTTGCATTGTGCTGGGGAGGTGGTGCCTCACTGGGGCTGCCCTTGCTGGGGACTCCCCAGGCCTGTGGGTGCCTTGGAGGCTTCAGTGATGTCCCAGGGAGTGACAGACTGCTGTGGATGTGGGGAAGGGGAGGCCCTCTTTGGAGTGCCTGCCAAACTGGCTGCTCCAAAACTGCTTTGGGAAGCATCTTGTTTTGTGCACTTCTTCATCTGGACTGGGGGATAAATCACTGGTTCAGCATTTGCTGTGCACACAGGATGCTCCTCCTGCATCCTGCACTGGAGCAAACTCCTGGGGCAGAGATAAGGGATTCTGGAGCAGTCTGGGGCTCTGAGGACATCAGCACTGGCCTTTTGTGGCTGGCCCTGAACTGCTCTAAAATACACATCAGAAATACCTTGGGGGAGGAGGGGAATATTTTCTTTCCTTCTATTTTTTTTTTCCTTCTGAAATCTAAAGTGGCCCTGCAGCATGCCCTGCCTCTGGCAGATCCTGGGGAAACTGGTTCAGCCAGCACCAGTCTAGGCAGGGAGGGCACTGCCCATGCTGGGAGCTCTGCCTGGCAGCACTGGGACATGAACTGGCAATAAACAGCCCCATCTCCCTGTGTGGGGGGCTGTGGGTTCCCCGGGACCACTGGCACAGGATGAGCCATTGGTAATCCAAATGTCACCTTTTAATTTTTTTTTCCCATCTCCCTTCCTATTAAAATGGAGCCTGGGAAGCTGTGACACCACACAGGCTGGGCCCCTGCCAGGGAGCCCTGGGGCTTGTGTTCCTGCTCACGCTGCCAGGCTCCCGGCTGCCTCGCTGCTCTGTGAACTCCCATTTGCCTTTCTTGGCTGGAAAAAGGATTAAGTTAGCAGGACAGGAAAATTAATTAGCTGCCATTTTAAGGATGTAGCTTTCGTCGCAGTCCGAAGTGTTTTGAAATGGCATTGTGTCACTGAGACCAACCTGGGCTTGATTAAAAGGCTTTTACCTGCCGGAATATCAGATTTATTTCCGCCAGGGTTCTGCCCCTGGTGATTATGGCTTCAAGGTGAACCTCAAGGCCAAATCCAAGGAGTGTTTTGCCTTTGCTGTTAGTGCTGGCTGTGGAAAGCTGGTACCAAAGTCTTTTCTGCTTGCTTAACATTCAAAATAGCTTTGCTTTGCCCTTCCCCTGTGCAGGCAGCCTGCCAGCCTGGCACAGCACAGCCGGGACAGCAGGGAATTGCGGAGCTGCAGCTTCCCTGCCTGGCTGGGGGCTTCCCTCAGGGAGCCTGGGGGCAGCACCGTGGCCCTGGGTGCTGCAGGGTGAGCCTCAGCCCTCCTGAATTGCCTGGTGGTGAATTGCTGCTGTTTGGTGCAGGTGGCCCCAAAAGGGAGCAGAAATGGTGCCACTCTTGGTGGGGGGCTGTGTCCAGCTGGAGGATGTCCCCACAGTCAGTCAGTGTCCTTGCTGAGGCATCAGAGATGGAGAAGGGCAGATCTGCTGCAGTGTGGTGAAGCTTGAGAGAACCCAAACCACGGGAAGTGAGCCATAAGGAAGCCAAAAATCATTTTAGGGTTAGAAATCACCATTCCCTGCTTTCTCCACCGAGGGGCTGTGGGTGCTCCAGAGCACCTGGAGCTGTTCACTGCCAGCTTTCCCGAGAAAGCTGTGCTCCAGCTTTGGGCAGCAGTGGGGCACTGAGCACATGAGTCCTGGCACCAGACTGCAGCAACGGCTCCATCTGGGACACACAGAGGGGCACATCAGATGTGTGACCAGGAGGGATTTCCACACGTGGTGCTGCAGTTCAGCCCTCAGTGACCTCTGGAATAAGGGTTTCTGCCAGCTGCACTCCCATTCCAGCCTCACACAGAAGGGCTGCATCAGTGACCAATCTCTGACACAAACCGTGCTCCCCATCCCCTCCCCTGCAAGACATAAACGACTCCTACCCTCCTTTGCGATTCCCCACTGAGCTCTCACTGGAACAGTTCAAAAACCCAGCAAAATTAATGCAGATTAAACCTGCTACTTCAGCAATGAATGGAAATTACCAGCACATATTTTTTATTTTACTATTTAATGTAGCAGAAATATCACGGCTTGTAGCCAAAGCAATTCAAGATGTGATGGCTGCAAATGTGCATTGGGCGAGGCTGGAAACTCTCCAGTCTAATTGAAGAAACTCTTGGCTCAACTCTTGCTTTGCTTTTGAAGAAGAGCAGCTCATCTGTGAGGAATCCTACACTGCAAGGTAGGCACGAGGTGGCTTTGGGTGCTGGTTGAGATGCCCCTTCCCTAAACACTGAGTTATTGGTGTTTTACCCTCTCATATTCATTGCAGAACTGCAGCAGCACAGAAAGCAGATGGTGCAATCCTGATGGATGGTGCAGTTGAGCAAACTCATCCAGTGCTTTGTTAACTTTTCAACCTCCCCCAGTGGAAAAGCAGAGCAGGGAGTGAAAAGTGATCTTGCACAAGTCCAGGATTTTAACTATCACCAGCCTCGGGAGCAGCCTGAGCGTTTCCCCCAGTGACTGTTGCAATACCAGACCTTGCAGGAGCCTGTCCCGTGGGCTGGCAGGGGATTAGCACATGGTAGAAAAGCCTTTACTGTGGTTAAACTGAAGACAGAAAATATGTCAGCTCTGCCAGAGAGGATGACGAGGAGCCTCAAAGGCAAGCAGATCCTCAGGCTGGTAATACTTCCCTCCTGAATGTTTTACTCAGCTACTTGCAGCTATTTTGATCCCCACTTCTGATCTTATCTCCCAGTAATGAACACCAGGCCAGACAGCACTTTCACACAGAGCAGCCATAATTAAGGCAATCACTTCACGTCAGTGCTGGGCAGTCACTCACCAGAGATTTGCTGCAGCAGGCTCCAGGATGGTCAGAAACAAACAAGCAAACAAACACCTTAAGGATATCAATTTTTATTTGACATTGTGAGATCAATAAGAAAAAATAATTTGTACAGCTTAGTGATAGAACCATTGCTGCTGCAGAGTGAGGCTACTCCTCATGAGAAGGGCCCTGACACAGCCACAGGGTGCTCCCAGCAGGACCTGCTGGGTGATGTTCTCCACCTCCCACCTCGGGCAGGTCCCTGTAGCCTTCCAGCAGCACAAATGGGGCTCCTCAGACATTTCGTGTGAGCAGCTCTGCTCTAGGACCCTCTGCAAAGGGCTCAAGTGCAACCACAGCTGCAGGACCCATCTTCTACTGCAGTGGTTACTGAGCTCCTGCTATGCTGCTTCTCTCTCTGCTACTTCCATCTCTCCTCTGCCCCACAAGGTCACCTGGCCCATGTTCAGCTCCCCCTGTGCAGCAGCTGTCACACAGCAGCCCTGCTCCCCAAGGGAACAGCTCTGTCCGCACTGGAGAGATGACCCAGTGCTATTTCTGAGGCCTTTGGTGCTGGCAGGAGCTGATTTGTGACACCAGCAAGAGGGGAACCAGGACACTTTAGGAACTAATCCTGCAGCTCAGATGCTTTCAAGCTGGCAGAGTAACCCTTTCTAATCAAACCCAGATGCTTAAGAGTGATTGTAGAGCAGCAGCCACGGATATTGCTCAAGCACTGGGGCACCCACTCCATAGGACGGGCAGAGCTAGAAAAAGAGGCTTCAGTTTACATAGGATTTTTGCCAAGCTTTTAGCCTTTGTCAGTTCTTAACAGTTTAAATTAAACCCCAATAGAACTCAAAAAATGCCAAGACAAAAGGCTGAGTTTCCACTGTGCCAGTGAAACATCCTCAAACCAGGCAAAATCCTCACTGGCCCCACCAGTACCTCAACCTCCCCTCCCTCTGCTGCATCAGGGAGGTGAAATGCCAGACCAAGAGAGATTTTAGCGTTGATTCAGCCCCTGATGGGAGTAAGAATTTAGACATAAGTAAGAGTTAAGGACAGTATGATCAGTTCTAATACATGAAATCAAGACAGTGATTTTAAATCAACGATGGGCTCAGCTGGAAAAATCAAGGTGAAAGGCTCTGTTGGCAGAAAAGGGGTAGCAGTCCTGGATTAGTGCCAGCAAACAGAGCAAGCTGCTGGACCCTACCCCTGGATCACTGACAGGAAGGGACAGTTCTCACTGATACTTAAAGATGAAGAAGACTTGGAGGTTGTACCTGGTGCCAACTCCACGTTCAGAACATTCAGAACATTCAACATTCCCCAGTTCAGCCGGGGAACTCGGAGTGTGGCAGATTATTTAGGGAGCTGCCTCCCCCAAACAAGCACCAATGCACAGCCACAGCCCAGGCAACCTGGGGCAACTTACATGGAACGAAAGAGGGCAACGAGGAAACAATGTGGTAATGACAAACCAGGAAAAAAAAATACCCCTTCACACAGCTGTTTTTCAGCATTGTAAAAAAATAAAAAGGAAAGCAATTTCTTTGACTTCCCCTGCCACACCGTGCTGGAGTCCCACAGGCATTCTAGGATCAGATGCTGCCCCTTTTCTTGCTGTTCAGTGATGCAGTGCACACAGCATTTCTGAGGGGGTCCATAGACTGTAGTGCAAGCAAACTGAGAAAATAAATACACTCAAACATTCCCTCCTGTCAAAGAAGATTAATTGCAGGAAAAACTAGCTTGCTTTTCGTTTTAACTGAAGTTAAGTCAGCTGCAACTCGTTTTAATATCTGAAACTTTGAAGATGTGTTTCACAGCATAACTGTAGAATTTACACTGCATTGCCAATCCACAATTCGGTCATTCTCATTAACAGTGTACAAAGAAGGTCATTAGTTTATATATATATATTTATATATATATATATTTTATAAAGTCTGGAAGATCAATATAAATACTGCTCCAGAAATTAAAAAAGTGTTTACATCCCCGACTTGAATATTACATCTCAGTGTCCTGGGTTATTGGTATCATCTGTAAAAGTCTTAGCGGCGCAGAGATTCAAGTTTTCGAAATTTCAGTGCCGAGCTGGATGACAAAGCATCTTGGTTTGAAGAAGAATTCACTGTGTCTGGGGACTGGAACAATACTCTACCACGATGATTAAATACATAAAAAGACGGATGGTTCCGTAATGTGTCAAATGTCCTTCAAAATAAATGTAAAAAAGCCAAGGTTAATACTCTCTCAGAGCAGGGAGTTTAGAACAGTCACTCTGGGGCATAATGACTTCAGACACAGAAATACAAGTTTTCAATCCAAAACTCTTGCTTGCTTTTAAGTTTCCTAAACTAAAACACTGAGGCAATACACAGCCAGTTGTGAAGAAGACCACAAGATGTCCACGTCACAACTTCCCCTTCCTTGCTGGAGCTCTGTGGGCAGCCTGTGGGTGCTGCCTGCAGTCACTCCACGTGCCAGCCTTTGTTCAGCTGTCACTTGTGTTAGCACCTTGGTGACGTTCAGCTTTCCATCCCCCTGGGGCCTCACGCTAAAGGTGAACACTCTGAAATACAGTTATGTCAACTTTTTTACTTTCCACACTCCCATGCAGTTTTGGAAATAGCCAGAGAGGCAATGTCTGCCCATCCAATTTCCTGTCAGAATCACAGAATATTCTGAGTTGGAAGAGCCCACAAGGATCACTGACTCCAACTCTGAAATGAATGGCTCACACAGCAGTTGAACCTATGACCCTGGCATGCTCTAGCCAACTATCCTCTTTAAAATCTTGATCCAAAATCCCTTATTTTCTTTAAGTCTTTCAGATGTCCTGCCTTGAAAATACTGTGTGAGATTCAAGTGACTCAGACTCTCATGAGGAAGCAAACACAAGCAGAGTTTGAGCCAGGCCCTGCAGTCTGAGACCATGTCACACCAGCAGGAGGTGATTCCTGAGCTCTGCTTTCCACGTGCACAATTCATTCCTCTACCAGCTCTGCACAGCAGGGTTTCAGATGAGGAAAAGCAAGAAGTTTATTTGATTTCTGCCTATTATCTAACTCTCCCTAAAACTCAAGGCACTACTGGCTTTCCCCAGTGTGGCTGCTTCCCTTGGGTCACTGCCTACAGCATGCATGGAAGGGCTGAGCTAAACATGAGTGATTTCAGGGTGCAGTTTGTACA
>JAHLSL010000024.1:6325501-6434069 GCA_025920805.1 Petroica traversi | reverse complement strand
GACGTGGGGCAGCACAGACCTGCTGTTGCACTGGTCAGAGACTCGGCACTGGTCAGGAGCTTTGCATCCTGCGTTGGATGGGACTCTGAGCAGCCTGGTCTGGTGGAAGGTGTCCCTGCCCATGGCAGGGGGGTTGGAACTGGATCCCCTTCTGACCCAAACCATTCTGTGATTCTGTGATCCTGCATGCTGCGGCCAGAGGCTGTGTTTTCACCCTGTGTTTAGAGCATCCAGATTTCCAGAAGTTGTCCAGGAAGAATGGAAAGGCTGTTTGGGCGATTCTCCCACCCTTTGCTGTGCTCAGGGACGTGCAGCCTTTCATCCTGCAGCCTGGGGACCTGTGAGCACAAGCTCCTACCTTTAGAGTTCCTCCTGCTGTGACAGGAGCTCTTGGAGAGGAGTCCCATGCATATTCCCACAAGAATGGAATGAGGCTGTGAGTCAGTGGAGTGGGGCTGTAGACATTGAGTTTTTAATGGTGACCTGTGGTTTACTGAGGTGACAAGGCCTCGTGAAGTGCTCTGAACCACGGTGTGGAGGAGCCATATGTGAATCTCCCTGGTATGACTTGGAGTTCAACCAAAGCAGGACTGGGAGGTGTGCTGGGGAAGGGATTAACACGGCCATGGATCCGTATGTAGGGAAGATTTGTGGAATTCAGGATTGAGAAGGCATCTCCTGCTGCATGCTGTAGTTACTGCCTGTCCTCAGTGTGGCCCTTGCTGCCAGGGGTGATGTGTGACCACACAGAGTCAGATGTGGCTGAATCCCCCACCCAGCAGAGAGCTTTGATCTGAAGGCTGTGACTTGACCTGTTTGGGCCACTGGCTTTTGTGATCCCAAGTTTCAGTTAATTGGAAATGTCTCCAAATGAAGGGGTGGGGACACTTGCGTCAGCCCAGAGGCACAAAATGCTGCTCTGCTTTCTCGTGGGTGCAAAATACTGCTCTGCCTTTTCAGGTTCCTTCCAGCCACTGCTCAGAGGGGTTCAGATCTTTTTGGCCTCCTGTCCAGGGCAGGGATGGTCACCTCCTGGGGCAGGAGCTGTGCTGTGGGAGGACGTGATTCCAGCATGAAAGGTGTTCCCTCTCCTGCTGCCCCAGAGCTCCCTACATGCAGCTTTCTATTCCTTTCGTGCTTTCACATTTGCTCTTCACCTTGTTCTTCCTCTCCTGGACATTTCTTCCTCTTGATTCTCCTCTCTCCCTGACCTACCTGAGTGCTCACTTTATTCTCAGAGCACAACCTGGGTTGTTTCAGTCTCCTGCTGATCCGTAAAGTGCACCTTTTCTGTCTGCTCTTCTGCACACTGTGCTTAGAGAATTGCTGGTGAAATTGGAAATGTCATGCAGAAAACCCCAAGTCTGATCATGCAGAAAACCCCAAGTTTTCCCCAGTATCAGGGCTTTTGGCATTTGCTTCTCAGGTAGTGGCAGGTGCCATAGGAAAAGGGATGTGTAATTCCCAAGGAGTGGTGAGATGCTGTTGTTTTACACTGACGACTTAAAAGTCTGCAGGGAAGAAAGGAGGGATCACTGTCCTTGGTGCCCTACTCCTTCCCAAGGAAGTTCCCTGAAAATGTGGAAGGGCAGCAAAACAGACCCTGAAATCTGAGCAAGAGAAGCAATTTGCAAAAGCTTGTCTTTTTCTGTTTAAAAAACTCCACTACAAGTTAGTCAAATAAAACTTTTGCATATCTCTCTTTTGGCAAAACATTTCGATTTCCTTGTTGACTTTGTTTTTACTGAAAGTGTTAAGCTCTTACTCCAGGTGGATTTCTGTCTCGCAAATCACACTGTCAGCTCAGAGCTGATGTTCAAGAACTGGGCACTAGCTGGAGTAAATTCACAGTGATAGACAGTAGGTGCTTAGTAGTCCTTAAGCTTCATTCCAGTGTTTAAAATGAGGTTCCCACATCTGAGGTGCTCAGCATTTAGGATGATTAATTGAACAATTTTGTTTCAGTTCTTCTCAGAGTGTGATGGTGGATGTGCAGGAGCTTCTCTAGAAGTTCAGTTTCCTTGTACTTGTTCCCACTTGGCCCCTGGACTGTGTGTGTCTAAACTGCTTGTTGTCAGGATGTCTTCAGCTGTTACATTTTTCTTTCCTTTTGGTGTCCAGATTAATGCTCGCCTGGGGATCCTGTCTGCTTCCATTGTTGTTAAGTGCTGGGTTTGGTAATATATTAGTCTTCATTTACAACATTACCTCGGAAATGTTCAACAGCACCTTAAAAAAAAAAGCCCATGGGCTTGTGTTCTTTTTAATGAAGTCAGGAGAAATGCACTGAAAATAATCTCTTGCACTTCGCATAAAAGAACTCAATTAATTTGCTGGCTTTGCCTTCAGCTTCTCAACTCCTTGCAGCTTTTGGCTGGCAGCTCTTTGGTGTTGGGTTCACTCTGCTCAGCTCAGCTCAGCTCCCTCCCAGGGCTCAGTTTTGTAAAACTCCTGGCTGCAAAAGCAAGTCGATACTGGCTCACAGGTTGCTGCTGGGGCAGCTCTGTGAGTGCCAACAGAGTCTGAACCATTTCCTAAGAGCCTGTTGGAACCAGGAGCACCTGCAGGGTCCCCTGGGCTTGGTCCAGGGAGCTTGAGCTCAGGACTGGACTTGGTGTCTGGAAAACCTTGTCAGGTTTGTCCCAAGTGCCTCCCATGAGCATCGTTGGGTGGGGAGGGTTGATCAGATCCCACTGTGGGGCAGGAGGGGCTGCTGGTTGGAGCATTTAATGTTTGTGGAATAATTGGTTTCCAGCAGAGCAGCAGGATGGTTTCCCTGCAGGTGACTCTGGCAGTGTCTCTGTGCTGGGGGCTGCTGGCAGGGTCACACTCAGTGCCCAGGAGTTTGTGCATTTCTGTATTTGCACCTGGGTGTCTTTCCCCACCTGGCAGCCTCCCAGGCGGCCTGTTCTGAGCAAGACAAAAAGTCTGATTTTGGGACTCCCAAACAGGGGTCTTTGGCAGATATTGTAGGTTTATCTGTCCATTTCCCCTTACCCCATTCCTGGCCAGGGTGGGAATTTGGCCCTGTCTGGAGCTTGGCTGGAACGTGGGGCCAGGAACAGCTGCCTGGATAAGGAGATGGCAGAGGAGCAGGGCTGCTGTCAGCTGTAGCACTGCTTTGGGACAGGGATTAAGAGTGGAGAGGCAGACAAATCAGGATCCCTTCTGAATTCACAGCAGTGACTCCTTCTGTCTGTCCCTTCTTCCTCCTGTGGGGCCTCTCATCTCACAGTGCAGAGCCCTGGTGTTAAAGGGGTTCCTGGGTGGGTTTCATTTCATCTCAGCAAGGGCAGGCAGCTGCTGGTTTATTATTCCTGCATGAACCTCTGAAATAATTTTTTTTTAAAGAAGAAACTTTATAGAAGTTGCCCCAGGTGGTTCTGGGGGGCTGCAAAGTCTGGTGTACCTTAACAGCCATAAGCAGATGTAAATAACCCTTTGAAACTCAAAACCCAGTGAAGGGTTTTGGTTGTTTCCTGTGGTACCTCTGGGATTGTGATCTTCTGGGTGAAAGGAAAATGGGGTTTTGTCCCAGTGCTGTGGTGCCATGCAGGCACTACCACATTCTCCTCTAAATACATGCTGTGGCATCTTGATGTGCTTGACATACTTGCTTTCATTTGATACTTTTATTTCTGGAGCACTGGAAGATCACAGGAGCAGAGGCTGGCAGAAAAGTAAGCTGAAGAATTCCTTTTGGTGTCCCCTCTAAGTGATGGTGGTGCAAAAGCAGCTCTCAGCTGCTCTGCACAGTGTGCCCTGACCTCTCCTTGCTGGAGCTGACGGTGCCTGGCTGTGCCCAGAGGGAACTCTTGGGGTGATTCAGGGCAGGGTAAAGCCCAGAGTGGTGAGCACCTGGTTGATGGTGCCTGGCTGAAAAGCATCAGTAGCCTTTTAGCTCACCTGTGCTGCAAAGTGCTGTATTAGACTGGGATTTGGGTCTGTCATCCCTGAGCTGAACTGAAGTGGGTCAGCAGTGTGTGCAGACACCTCCTCTGCCTGTTCTGTGCCCTGGGTGTGTGCTCTGGTGGCCCTGCAATGTGTGACACTCCCTGGGATGGGGCGTGGGGGTTTTGCTTCTGGCCATCAGAAAAAACCAGCAAATCTTGTCCTGGAAAAACTGTGGCCAATGGAGGAGAAGTCCAAAAGTGGGTGGCAGATCAGGAACTGGCTGCAGGAGATGCTGCAGGAGATGCTTCAGTGTCCTGCCCAGGCTCTGCTCCCCGAGAGGTGGTGGCAGAGGAAGGGTTGGGTGTTCCCGTGGGTCGGGGCTGTGCCCTGCCTGTAGGAAAGCACAGAGCAAGGCCTTAATTAAGGCAGCAGAAAGGAACAGGAGTGTCCTGGGAGGCAAAAGGAGCAGCTTTCAGAGTGCTGCGGTCTGTGTTGAGTTCCCACGTGGCTGAAAGCTTTTCATAAATGTGTGGTTCAGAGATGGGGTTAGGATCCAGGATTTCTGTGGCAGCTTGGGGCTGCCTTAATCAAGGAGTTTCCAAACCCTTTTTGTGCTGAAGGCTACGTGGAAAGGTGTCTTGTGGGAAACCCCTCTTCCCCAGCCTGCAGATGTCAAAACACTCTGCCAGGAGAGCACTCAAAACACTTGAATCTGGATTCGAGACCTCAGACAACAAAAGAAAAATGCCTTATAAATTGCTGACTTGCAAATTAACCCCAAAATGCCCCTACTTAGCAGCTGAGCTGAAGGTAGAGTTGTCTCACGGGGCTGCCCTGGGGCTGCTGCTTGTGGTGCAGAGCTGGAGTTTGCAGGGGCAAGGAGCAGATCTGGGTGGTCGGTCTGGGTTGGGAAACAGTTTTATATGTTTATATGTTAGTATTTTAAAATGTGGTTTTATAAAAACAGGGAGGGCTAGGAGGAGGCTGTATGGTGCTTCAGCACCTTAGGAAAGATGCTTGCCAACCTCAGAGTATTCAGGGTTGTTGCTGAGTAGCATCTTTAATCCCTGCCAAAATGAGTTTAATGTATCAATGCCAGGTTTCAAGGTGCAAGGGGCACAGTTTGGGCAGGTGTGAGCAGCACCTGGCCCAGCAGTGTGAGGTGCTCACCCTAAAAAACCCAGCATGCCCTCGATGCTGGCTGTTTGCTGCACTGGAGTGAGGGTCTGACTGATTTCTGGGGAGCTCAAATCCTTCAGGACTTGTCCATAGCTGTGTTAGAAACTCCCCATGAGCACGGAGCTTTCACCTGGCTCTCGGGGCATGAGGATGGTTCAGCTCACACGGGCAGTTATTGGGTTGTGGTTGTGTTCAGCAGCTGAGCAGGGGCTCAGGATCCTGGTGCTGGATCTGTGCTCAGGGGGATCATTGTGGGAGTTTGCTGTGCTTTGTCTCTCACGGCCCTGTCCCTCCCCAGGTGTCCTGGTTGGTGTGGTCCTGCGCTACGGCATCCACGTCCCCAGCGACGTCAACAACGTCACCCTGAGCTGCCAAGTGCAGACCAGCCCGGCCACCCTGCTGGTGAACGTCAGTGGGAAGTTCTATGAGTACACCCTGAAGGGGGAGATCAGTGCCCAGGAGCTCAACAACGTCCAGGATAATGAGATGCTGAGAAAGGTAAGGGAGGCAGTGACTGCAGAGGTGAGCGGTCCCCCCTCCCTGCATGGGGACAGGTCCTAGATCTGCTGGATTAAGTGTTTTTATTTAGTTCTTTTAACTTGTGACTGTGATGGGCAGTAATTTATATGTTGAACACAATGTAATGAAGCTCTGGTTTTAGCTCATCTTGTTTAGACTCTGACATTTGTCTCCAGAAGATCCCAGACACATCCTCAGTGTTGACCCAACAGATTGACGTGGTGGGAGTACAGGGCTTCCTCCATGTATTTCTTATTTGTGTTTTGTCTTGCAAAGTTTTAACAAATCGTTTTACTGTTGAATCTTTTTTTTTTCTCTTTCCTAACAGGTGACTTTTGATCCTGAAGTATTCTTCAACATTTTGCTTCCTCCTATTATATTTTATGCAGGCTACAGCTTGAAAAGGGTACGTGTCTTTACAGTGCTATGTTTTTAGTTCCTCTGCCTCCAGAGAATTTTTAATACTTGTGAATGCTTTAATGCTTGCTCAGCAGGCTGAGGCTGTGGGGGTGGGCTTGGTTTTCCCCAGCAAATGTGGGATTGTGGGAAGCAGAGCTGAGAGTGCCCCTGTCATTCTTGTCTGCCCCTCTGCCCTGGGAAGGGTCAGCAACTTCAGCCATTTCCAGCAGGGCTTTTTGGGGTCAGCCAGGGCATTTCAGCCATCCCAGCTTTCCAAGCACATGGGAGTGTGGGAAGGTTTTAGAAAGCAGCAGCTCTCTGAAATGCTGACTTGGAAGGAGAGGAGAATGATGCAGTTTAGCTTGTGGGAGAAGGAAGGAGGAATGCTGCTGGGTTAGGAAATCATTCCCAGGACTTGGAATAGCACCTTATTAAATGTCCAGGTATGAGAAAATGGTACATTCATGTTTATTAATGCTGCATTAACTGCTGGTCTGGCACTGGGCTGTGTTGGGCACTCTCTGCCTGTCCAGCTTGTGGTGTCTGAGCTGGGTCCAAGTTGCTGTGGACACTTTGTGGGTGCCTGTGCAGGCTTGAAATAAATTGTTAGCAAAATTTAATTCAGTTTTTGGTTTTTTTCTCCTGCTAGAGGCACTTCTTCAGAAACTTGGGATCCATCCTGGCATATGCTTTCCTTGGCACTGCCATTTCCTGCCTGGTGATTGGGTGAGTAGATGGAGCTGGTCTGGTTCTTCCACAGGGGTTTGAGCTGTGGGAGAAATGCTCTGAGCCTGGAGCTGAAGCTGCTAATCCCAGCCCTGAAGGGTCTCACAGGCTCTGCTACTGCTGCTCAGCAGCAGCAAATAATGCTATTTACTGTCCAAACTTCTGCTGCGTGGGCAGGGTGGTTGCTGTCTAATTGTGAAGTGCTCTCTCAGCATCTCAGCATCCCATGAGAACAGTTACTCATGACAAGGAAAGTTTCACACTTCAGAGAAGATTGTCCTGATAAATCAGCAGTTTCAAATTATTGAAAGCATAAGCCCTCATAAACTTCAGGCACACGAGTAAAGGGCAGGATCATAAAGGTGGGTGTCTAGTGAGCACAGATGTATTTCCAATTATTTATTCCTCTGTGCAGAGGCTGCTGGATGATTCCCACTCTGGATAGTATCACACAGGCTGACATAGGGTGTTTTCCACTGGAGTCCAGTGGGTTCAAGCCAACTCAGCATCTGCATTATCTGCTCCTCACTGAAAGTTTTGGCCATTTCAGAGTCAGTCCAAAGTGACCTCACTGAACTGTGTTAATGGACAGCACTGCAAAGTGATTGTGTGACCCCATAAGCCTGGTTGATGCTTTTCTTCAGCCATGCTGTGGTCCTGGAGGAGTTCTGGTCCCAGTTCCCTGCTGGCACCAAGTTTGTGCTCCAGTTCAGGGGGTGCTTTGGTGTGTGTGGTCCTGCACTCACCTCCAAGACCATGGCCCTGGGGTTTCACCAGGCTCAGCCCATCCCATGCAGTTCTTTGGTGTTTTGGCATTTGGACAGCTTTAATCTGGTAAATTCAGGGAAATCAAGCCCATAAGACTCTTGTTTTAATGCCCTGCAGAGATGTTTAACTGCTCTTCTGATCCCCAGCTCTGTCGTGTACGGCTGCGTGGCGCTGATGAAAGTCACGGGGCAGCTCGGGGGAGATTTCTACTTCACTGACTGCCTTCTGTTTGGGGCCATCGTGTCAGCCACTGACCCAGGTGTGTTACATGCTTTCCCTGCAGCTTGGCCTGGTTTGAGTTGTGGGGCAGAGGGGAAGAAAGACTGAAACCCCTGCAAGTTCCCTCCTTCTGAATTTCGGGGCTTAATTTATTTGTGACATTCTCAGGGTCAGATTTGTCTCTGTGCCTTATAATTTACTTCAGTTATATGCAATACAACTTCCAAACCTCTGCTTTCCTGAATCCTTGTTTGCAGTGAAGTCCTAGGCAGCCTCTCTCTTGACTTTGCTGGGGTTTGGCATTGTGTCTCTGCCAGCCTGTGCCAGCAGCTGTTGGAAAACAAGATGTGTAATGTTGGGAGAGTTCTGCTGATAGTTTTAGTTAGTTTAGCTATTTTCTCCTGCTTTCAGTTTGGTTGGATTTTGGCAGGGGCTAATGTAATTGAAATAAGATTAATGAGCAGTACTGAGGACAGTACTGACATCTTGGTTTACTGATAAATCAAAACTGAAAAACATACCTTGTCCAGCTAAATTGAACTTAGTTCATGATACTTTGCATGTGGTAGCTGTTTACTTGCATGCTCTCACTTCATGTAAAAACACAGGACCACAAAAAGGCCCCTCTTTGCTCCAGCTCTTTGCTGAGCAGGGCTGGAAATCTTCTAATGCCTAGGAATGCTGCAGATGAGCTGTCCCTGCTTTGGGCTTGAAATAGGAACAAGAAGACTTCACAGGTAGAAATGGAGCATTTCCCTGTGCATAGATGGCCCTGAGTGCTGTTTGAAAAGACTCACAGAAGTTGGTTGGAATTGGCTCAGCCCTCAGCCTGGACTGTGCCTGATGCACCATGTGTTACCTCTTGCTTGCCCTGGATGTTGTGATGTTCCTGCCAGGCTGATGTGGAAAACCTGCTGCTTTCCATTATCTTCTTGGAGCTGCTGGATCACGGAAGAGCTTGAGGGAACTCTGATCTCTGCCATGTGGCTGTAAATCACAGAAACCCCCACACGGGGTTTGAGCTGATGCCTGGCTATTGCCAGTCAGGTCTGAAACATTGTGTGTCTGTGCTGGCACTTAGAATGTGTTGAATCCAAGGATTTCTCTCAGAGTATCAGGAATGGAAAGAAAAGGCAGTTATCATTCTGGACAAGCCTGATCCTTCTGGCCTCCTGCAGGAGGAGGAGGGCTCTCCCTGATGCTCCAAGCTGGTGGCATCCCAGCAGCTGGTGGCTCATGCCAGCCTGGTACTGTGGCCCAGCCATGAGCTCCCACCCTGGGAAGCTCAGAGCAGAGTTTGTTTATGTCTGCCTGCAAAAGATTCGATAGGCCAGGATGTGTTTTAGTAAAAGGAGGAGGGAAATGATGAATCAAATTCAAATCTGAAAGAGCAGAAGGAAGACTCTCAAAGGGAGCACGGGGGCAGCTGGCACCGTCCTAGCAGTGGCACAGATGTGCAGGAAGGCAGCTTTCTAAGAATGGACATTTTGTCTTTGATTACATCGAAATAACAGCACCTTTTTGAATGTCTCTCTATTTTTCTATTTGTCAGTGACTGTCCTTGCCATATTCCATGAGCTCCAGGTCGATGTGGAGCTGTATGCCCTTCTCTTTGGCGAGAGCGTCCTCAATGATGCCGTTGCCATAGTGCTGTCCTCGTAAGTGTCTTCTGTTTTTATTCAGAATTGTTTCATGTGTTTCGTGTCAGGAGTTCAGGGGAGCCACTCAGCCTTGCCCCTTAAGTGCCCCAAAAAGCTGTAGTGACATTCTGATGCGTGTCCTCATTGCTTACCACTGCTTGGGATTATGGATGGCCCTTACAACTTCCCCCTGCATGATGGATAGTTTTATTCTGCTTTTGTGGTCAGTTGATCTGTCCATAGGGAAGTTTTTATGTCCCTCTGAAACAGGAAAGGCACTATCTCTGCTTTTCAGCCACAAGATCCCACTGAAACCCCTTGCTGTTGGCTTTGTTCTTACCTGCATTGCTTCCCATCCACAAATCCCTGCTTTTGTTTAGGTGGAAGTGGCTGGTGAAGCAGCTGTTTCCTTTCTCTCCCCACTTTGAGGATTTAATGTCCTTACAGCTGGAGTTAATGCCCCTGACTGAACACACGGGAAACTTGCTGCCTTTCTAAAGAATGTTTTATATTCTTTAATATTTTATGTCCTCTGCATGCAGAACGTATTTTATCTGCATTTTCACTGTGTTGTCATCATGGGAATTTGTTCGGGAATATATAATACCTGCAATGGTGACAGCTTAACATATAGCTAAGACTAATGGAGAAAATATTTCTGGAACACTTGTCACTCCAGCGTGCTGGTTGTGTGGGTTTCTCTGGAGGCAGCAAGTAGCACACTGTGAGCTGTGTGTTGTATTTACTGAATTGAATGTTTCTGTTGAGGTTTCTGGAACTCTTTGTATTGCTCACTCTGGCTTTTTTGCTGGATGTGTCACTGCTGGTGCGAGAGGAAACGCTGCACAGCCAGACTGGGTTTCAGAAGTGATCATGAGTGAGGAGGGGATGGGGTTCTCCAGCCTGTGCTGGTGGGTTTTGGGTGGGAGTGGGTGGATTCAGAGATGGAATCTGTGGTGGATCTTGGCACGTGTGGGTGAAGGCACCGCCCGCAGTGATTGCCTCTTGCACTGCTTCACTGCCAGCTCTGTAGCTGCTGCTCTGATTTCCTGCTTTCCTCTCTCCACAAGCTGAGCTCAGCCCACCCCCTCCCCAAAACAGGATAATTTGCACTAAGGCAGCAGCTCTGAGTTCACTCAGCAGTTATTTTATTTTGCCTCAGCACTGCGGGCAGGGGGGATGAGGAGCTGGGGTCTTTGGTGGCTTTTGCCCCATCTGGGTGCTCCAAGGTTCCTCTCCTGCCTGCTTTCAGCCCTGGACAAATGTCTGATCCCATGCTTAAGGAGTAGGATCTGTGCCTTTCTGTTCCTTTCTGTTCCTGTCCTGGCCTGGTGTGGCTTGGCAGCAGGAACTTGTTGCAGGATGAAGAGGAATTGAACCCAGAAGTGAAAGCTGGTGGGCAGTGAGGTGCCAGGGCTGCAGTTTGGCAGCAGAGGGATAAATGCAGCTGCAGGGTCTCTACTTGCTTCTTCAAAGGGAGGATTTCCAGGGATTAAACACCACAGGGAGCCCCATGGGCAGTGACAGGGGAAATAAAAAGTAGCTGGCAATAATGTCTTAATGGCAATGCAAAAAACAAAACCAGAAGAAGAACTGTTAGAGGTTAAGATGCAAAACCAACATTCAAGGAGTTGGTTATGGCGGGGAAGTGAAACCAGTCTGGATTAAAAAAAAAAAAAGAAACCTGAAACCCCAGAATTAGAATGTCGTGGTGAATGAGAAGTGTAAGATGGGATTGATGAAAGGAATTAAATCACGGAGAAATCTGCAGCTTGCAGTGTAAAAGGCAATGCAGAAAAATGAGATCTATTAAAAGCAGGAAAGTTTAGCAAGGGAAATTACCTGTGATGTGTTGAAAAGGGGAGGTTTGTCATTTGTGTTGCAGAAAAATGTTGGTGTATAGTTAGGGGAGAAAGCTACAGGATGTGTGTGCAAGGCAGTGTCTGTTCTCAGCAGATTAAACTGCAAATGTTTAAAGTTCACATCCAGGAGTTTTAACAGAGTGAGCCAAGGCATTGCTAACTAGGAAGTTACTGCTTTTGGTAAGTTTACATCAAGGAAGGTGATGTAAGGAGTGAATAAATAGGATTTAGGAGCTGGATGAGAGCCCCCCTGTATCTCAGCCTTTCCAGGTAGAACAGTGGAATGACTGATGCAAGGCTCAGCTCATCAGGAGTTAGGAGGGAGCAGATTGAGAGATGGGATCAGCACTGCAGACCTGTTTGCCTTCTCATCACAAAGGTCTGCTGAGGTCTGGTGGATCCAGGGAATGATATTGCTGTTGTGCCTGGCACTGTCTGCCTTGGCTGCCCTGTGGAATTGCACTTTGGAACTCGGGGCAGTGCAAAGTAAATGTGGTGCATGTTAAATGTGGCAGAACAGGAGCAGTTACAGCTCTCCAGGGGATGTTCACATGGAGAAATGGAGGTTTCCTGCTTGAATGCTTTGTGGTCCCACAGTGCCTGGCATTACAGAGAGCTGGTGCCAAACCCCCCAAACACCTCCCTAAATGAGACATCACATGAGGCACAGGCTTTGGTCCACTGCTCTCTGGTGTCCAGGAGTAACAGCAGAGCCAGGCCTGGGTGGGGTGGCTGATCCCAAAGTCCCCAGGACAGGGAGGGTGTGCTGTGATCCCAGGGGTTGCAGAGTGTTGTGTCTCCCTGGCTCCTCAGGCTTGGGGTTTGTAGCACTTTGCAAGGCTCTTGTAGCTCTGTGAGGTGCCTCTCCCTCCAGACTGAGCAGTTTTGTTCTTGTGCTTCCCCTTCTCTTCAGCTCAATCGTTGCGTATCAGCCAGCGGGTGACAACAGCCACACGTTTGATGTCACAGCAATGTTCAAGTCCATCGGGATCTTCCTGGGGATATTCAGTGGATCTTTTGCAATGGGAGCAGCTACTGGAGTTGTGACAGCTTTAATATCCTTTTCACTGTTTGCTTTTTTTCCCAAGTGTTTGCATAAGCTTCCTTATTTTTTGCTGCACTTCATTTCACCCAGATGTGTAATTTTTTTTTCCTAGATTAATGAAGGGCAGTACCACAGCTTTTTTAGGGGCGAGCTGTGTAGCTGTGACACACAATTTAATTTGATATGCTGTTAGCCTGCAATGTCTCTCCAAATTGTCCTTAACCATCTGCAACGTCACCAAGTTCACCAAACTGCGGGAGTTCCCGTTGCTGGAGACTGGCTTGTTCTTCCTGATGTCCTGGAGCACGTTCCTGCTGGCTGAAGCCTGTGGCTTTACAGGCAAGCTCCAGCCCAGCCCTGCCTCTGGGATGGAGATCTGCAGGGGTGATGGGGCCACTGAGTTTTGCTTCACTCAGTATTGATTGTAGCTGGGATCTCCCTCTGGTTGCAGAAGTTTAATGATTCTGGGTTCTGGGGTTACTGCATTAAGTTCCCTGCAGTCCTGGGGTGCAGCTCGGCTCCCTTTTCCTGACCAGGAGTTTAATGTGATGCTCTGCTCCCCAGGTGTGGTGGCTGTGCTCTTCTGTGGGATCACACAGGCCCATTATACCTATAACAACTTATCTACAGAGTCCCAACACAGAACTAAGCAGGTGAGAAACTCTTCAGACCCCTTCAGCCTCTCTAAATTTCAAATTCAATATTTTTTCCTTCCTTCTAGTCAGAATTAGGTGCATCTGACTTCTTACAGCTGCATTTCACTAGGGTTGCTTCTGCAGAAGTATTTATTGCATGATGGATGGGCTAACATGCTTTTCTTGTTAAATCTATATTATGTCTAACTCCCTTTTAATTTGTTTTTCTCTTTCAGTTGTTTGAGCTTCTGAATTTCTTGGCAGAAAACTTCATCTTCTCCTACATGGGACTTGCACTGTTCACCTTCCAGAACCATGTCTTTAACCCTACTTTTGTGGTGGGGGCCTTCGTATCCTTTGGAGCCCAATTTATAACACAAAGAAAGAAAGAAAGGGAGAGATGCCTCATTCCCAGTTTGTGTTTTTCATTCAAATGAGTGGGTTTGTTTTTTTTCAATCAGTCTGGCTTTATTTTTAAAAGGGGATTTCTGCCATGTAGTGGTGCCTTTGCTGGTTATTTTAAGAAGACAGAGATGCTTTTTCCAGCTTTTCTGTTATTTTTTTCCCACTGTCTTCTCTCCTCTCGTGGCCATCTGAATCAGCTGCTGCAGGGACTTGTCATTCAGTGTGACCCTGATGGCAATGCCAGGCGTTGTCATGTGGCACCAGGAGGGGCTTTGCAAAGGGAGGCTGCCTGCCTTAGCCATTAATTTCCTCTTTTCTCTGCTTGTGCACCCTGAAAAAAGCCTTTTTTTGGTCTAACAGCTACAGTAGAAGCCTCTGAATGATGTCATGAGAAAGGATTTCCTGTTCTGCAGGCTGATGCTAACGGGAACAAGGGCCCTGGTATGTCTCAGAAAAACAAGAATTTTGAAGGAATTTTTTTTCATGTCACAGGGAAGCCAGTTAAATGTGCAGAATTATTTTCACCCTTTGCCAGTGCTAAAGCAAGTTTATACTGGTAAACAAAACAATTTTGCCAGTGCTGGCCCATGGGTTTGCAGCAGGCTCATCTGAATTTCCCTGATCAGCTTTTGTGGGGTTGCAGTGGGGCAGAAGGGGTGGAGAGCAGAGAAATGCCATTTGGGCTGTTATATTGGAATTTCGTGCTGTGCCTCCTCAGTGGGAACTGGCTAACTCGCTGATGAAATAGCTCATTCATGAGAGAGATCATGAAATACGTCTCTTATGCAAATGGTGATGTTCAGGAAGGAACATAAAAGCTAGAAGCATTTTCCATATTATTCAAGGCTGTGCTGAACACTGGCTCCAAGATTATTTTTGCCATCTGGGTGCTGGTATTAAAAGACACAGCTTCAAAGATAAAAAAGCAATATGAAGGGACTGGTGATTCTTGTATCTCGCAGGCTATGAAAACAGAAAGAGTATTCGATTTTTAATTTTTTTCCCCTTCTCAATGGCTGCTGCTTTCATTTTGCTGAATAATCTTTGGGAATGGGACTTGGCTTAAAGCTTCAAACCCAGCTGTGAAGTGTGGCATGCTGGGGAATGTCAGAGGGGTTGTCATAGCTGTGATAACTTGAGCTTCACAAGAAGACAAATAATTCTTGGGGTGCAAAATAGAGAGCACACTGTGGGAAATGGTGGTTTTTCTCTCCTCTCACTTGTCTAACGTGTCCTTTCATCATTTCCCCTGTTTATTTGTGCTTGTCTCTGTATGATATTCCTGAATTGCAGTGTGTGCTGTGTTTCAGCAAGGCTGTAGCCTGCCCTTCCCACAGTGCTGTACCACTCAGGGCTGGGTTATTATCTTTGCAGCCAGAGCTCCGGCGTTTCTGCGGCTCCGAGTTTCCCTTGAGCAGCTGAAACTGGCTCTGTGTGCAGGTGGGGATGTGATGGGAGGCACAGGAAGAGCAATTTCCTTAACATGTGCAAATACAGCTTGCTATCTTCCTAGGAAGAGCTGCCAATATTTACCCATTATCATTTTTACTGAATTTGGGGAGGCGAAATAAGATTGGAACGAATTTGCAGCACATGATGATGTTTGCTGGTACGTTACCACATCCTTCCTCTGACCACGTGCCCCACTGGCACTTCCATGCCCCTGAGAACGTGGAATATTCCTTATTTGACTCTAAATCTCTTATGGGCAATGTCTGGAGCGGGGGGGCTGGACAGGAAGGGGCTCAAGGGTTTGAGATGTAGAATGAGCTCTGAGCGTGGGCACGGGGAGGGAGGAGGCTCAGAAAGAGGGACAAAACCACTGTTCTCCCCTGGTGGTGGGTGTGCCAGCAGAAGGAAGGGAAGGTGGCCATGGGGGTGGCCTGTGCTGGGGCTGACACAGCTGCTGGGCTGTCCCTTCCCTCAGGGCTGCGGGGAGCCATGGCCTTCGCGCTGGCCATCCGCGACACGGCCACGTACGCGCGGCAGATGATGTTCAGCACCACCCTGCTCATCGTCTTCTTCACCGTCTGGGTGTTCGGCGGGGGCACCACGGCCATGCTGTCCTGCCTCAACATCCGGTGAGCTGGGGCTGCCCTGGGCCTGCTCAGCTCAGGTGCTGGGTTTGAGAGCAGAGGCACATCCTGTCCTTCCCCCCGGATCCCATCCTGCGCCCCTGGCACTGGGAGTGTGACACTGTGACACTGGGACACTGTGACACTGGGACACTGTGACACTGGGACACTGTGACACTGTGACACTGGGACACTGTGACACTGGGACACTGGGACACTGTGACACTGTGCTTGTTCTCTCCTCACAGGGTCGGCGTGGACGCAGATCAGGAGAACGTGGTGAGTGTGCACTGCTGGGCAGCTCTGCAGAGGGATCTTACATCCTGACCCTGGGGATACCTGTCTGTGCCCTGCTTCCTTCCAGCTGCAGGAGTTTTCAGCTCCCCATGTGAAAGGGTTTGCAGTCAGTGGGAGTCACAGCTTTTCTGTGCTCTCTGGCTTTCGTGAGCCTTGTTTTGACTCGGCTGGAAAGAAGAGCACAGAAGTAATGCTGGACTGTTTAGTCAGTCCACGTGGCTGCTGCAATAGATTCAGTCTCTCCCTTGCTGTGTTTGAAATAAATCCCAAAGTGAGCATGACATGCCCAGCATCCAAGGCAGTACAGAAACACCATTTATTGACTCATTTTGTGTAGCATCTTCTGCCCCACTTTCACCCATGGGTACCCTCAGTCCCTCCTTACCCCCTTTTCCTGTGGGTAGTTATGTGGCAGCCTCAGAAACACTGGCTGCACTGAGATAAATGCTGGAGCCCCACAGTCTTGGGAGTTTTCCTGCCTGGTAGTTCCAGCTGTCTCATTAATGTGTCTGCAGCCTGATCATGCTGTGGCTGTGGCTCTCCATGGTTTTGGTGTGGATTCTGCACCTTGGAGATTCATTTTATTCAGAGCCACTTATTGGACTGTTCACCTCCTGAAGGAAAGCATCAAATGTGACAGGCAGCCCAGGGCCATAAATCTGTAAGCCAGATTTCTTTGAAATATGTAATTGTATTCATAGTCCCCTCCAGTTTTGTATTTTTTTCCCTGACCAAAAGGAAGCCTGGAGTTCCCATAATGCACAATTATTTGCATACAGCAGTGTCAGGCGAGATCTGCTGGAGATTGAACCTGTCAGTCACCATTAAATGTGATGTCTGGGTGCAGCTGCTGGCTCTGAGGCACTTTAAACCTCGGGGCCAGACACCAGAAGGGTTTAGCAGCAAAATGGTCACTCTGTGATACCACCACCTGAGGTGGTTGAATGCTGTTAAATGCAGCCTGTTGTGGTGTGAATCTCCTTACACACATGGCACCACAAATGCTTCTTCTGAAGAGGCAGTGGGAAAGTCTGTGACTCTTTGTATCCCCTGGGGGTAATCCAGTGTCCCATGGGGTCTTCTGGCCCTGATCCAGGCCATGGCATGTTGTCCTGCCCCTCTTTAATGTTTTGCTCTCCCACAGGGTGTCCCAGAGAGCGAGAGGAGGAGCACGAAGGCTGAGAGCGCTTGGCTTTTCCGCATGTGGTACAACTTTGACCACAAGTATCCTTGATCTGCAGCTGGTGTGAGCTGTGCCAGGTCCCACTGCAGGCACCTCTCACTTGGACCATGGTTTGCTCCCTGCTTAGCAGAGGAGCCAGTGCTTGCTTTCCCGTGACATTGCTGTGTTTTAATTGCACCTGCTCGTGTGTGTGGCTGTGAGAAATGACCATTTCCACCCACTGTCAGTTCAGTTCAAAGCTGGGCTCTCCAGACTTGCAGTCCTGGGGGTCCTCAATCCCAGGGGCAGGTGGGCAGGAAGGGATGGGGGGTTTTTTATTTGCAGTCCCTCTTGGTAGATCTGTGCCTCTCCTCCCTTCCAGATGCTGTGCTGTGAATTAGTGGAGGAGCAATGTCAGGCTGAGGGGCACAGGGTGATGGGACAGGTGATGCTGCTGAGCACCTTACCAGGACTGTGTCCTACTGTGTTTGGCTGCATTTTCCTTGCACACCATTACAACCTCTGTGCTTCCACGAGTTTGTGTTTCTTTTCTTTCTGTGATTTCCTCGCAATGCTGAGTCCTTCAGTGCTGCCCTCCCACCCCTTGGCTCACGGACATGGCCTCATTCCTCTTGTTTCCTTAACCCTCTCTATAGCTATCTAAAGCCTCTCCTGACACACAGTGGTCCCCCACTGACCACCACACTCCCAGGCTGCTGTGGGCCTGTTGCCCGGTGCCTGACAAGCCCGCAGGCATACGAGGTGAGTGACTTAATGACCTGTTTGTCAGTGTTGTGGGTGTGATGTGTTTATGTTTCTCTTTTGGATGTTGCTCTGCAGCATCAAGCTTGGGAGCATGAGGGAAATCAGATATTGGGGCTGATGGGTGAGCTAATTCCCATGAGCATTTTGCTTTCCCAGCCTGCTGCTGGGTCATGAAGGAGTTTGTGGTGTATTCATGGTGGTTCCTCAGTGAGTGGCTCAATGAAGATGTCACAGCTGCCCGTCCCCAGACCAGCTGGGAATTCACACAATTCCCTATCCCCTGCTTCCTTCCAGCCCTTTCAGCTGCGTCACTAACAACCAGAAGGGTTGCCAGCATTGCCATGCCCAGGAG
Source organism: Petroica traversi (assembly GCA_025920805.1). NCBI lineage: Eukaryota > Metazoa > Chordata > Aves > Passeriformes > Petroicidae > Petroica > Petroica traversi. Next base: position 6,416,127 of record JAHLSL010000024.1, on the reverse strand, counting down.
ACCCTTGCAGTGGCAGCTGTCCCTGCCAGGAGTCTTCTTGCCCTGTCTGCACAGTATTAGCACCAGTTTCCCTGATACCAGAAATGGCTGTGGTGGGTCAGCAGTGCAGTTCCTGTGCTCATGAGTATTTGATCTGGCCGAAGCCACTCAGTGCTACATTCCCCCTGTACCTGGCTATGGCACCAGAAAGAAGAGAGCTGGGAGAGCCCTTGTAGGCACCTGTGTGGTGGAGTCACCTGGGCTCTGAGATGTGTATGTGCCACGTCTGGTTCTGGTCAGGGTGCAGGAGAGCCTGCAACTCAGTGCTTCTGTCTCTGCTCAGCCACCATCACCATGCCATTGCAAACAGCCATTCTGGAAGAGTTTTCCAGCACTTCCCTCCTATTTATTCCCCAGAACCAAGAGCAGCTGAAGGATGATGACTCCGACCTCATTCTGAACGACGGGGACATCAGCCTGACGTACGGGGACTCCACGGTGAACACCGACTCGGTGGCGTCCAGCGGCGCGTCCCGGCGCTTCGTGGGGAACAGCTCGGAGGATGCCCTGGACAGGGAGCTGGCTTTTGGGGACCATGAACTCGTAATCCGGGGGACACGCCTGGTCCTGCCCATGGATGACTCGGAGCCCCCCTCAAACGTCCTGGATAGCGCGAGACACGGTCCAGCGTAAGGTTGCTCGGTTTCATTGACAGTAATATTTGCATATATGATCAAGAAGTATGTACTACCTAAAGTCTAATGCATGTCTCAAAATGTCTAAGCTGTATAAATATTATTTATATGGTGTCAGAAGAATATAAATATTCTCTGCCAAGCACTTGTAAAGAACAAGCTGCAAATTTAAGTTAAAAACTGTGTTGACTGCACTATGTAGGGTGGAACTGTTTTAGCGTAAGAGTCTTTTGCACACAGTGAGCTTCGTTGATGTGTGATTTGATGAAGGGTTTAGTTCCCAGCGGGTGAGTAAAGGAGCTGTGACTCCCTGTTCATCCTTTGCACCTGGGAGAGGAGGGTAGGGAGTTGCTGGTGAGCATTGGAAATCGCTCTCTAGTCCGACGAGGATTGTTGAGTTTCTTTTGGTCTCTGATCTTTGGATAGTCATGTTTGAAATATCAGCAAAAAATCTGCCCACAGACCCTCTCGCCAGGCAGTGGATGGTGATAAACTTGTTTCACTGTGGGAACCTGGAGACTTTCTGCTTTTTAGAGACCCTCTGCCCAAGCCCTGCTTTAGTGGGCTCATGGCAGACCCCGGCCAAAGCTGACAGCAAGGGCTGCGGGTGTCCGGCTGCTCGGATGGGAGCAGGAGAGAGGGATGGTTGGTGTCTGTAGTTGTGTTCAGGAGAAGGAGGTGATCCCACAGAAAATAACACCAGGCGTGCACAGATTTTAGGTATGAGTCCATCTTTCAGCTGTGGCTCAAGCAGCTTTCCAGAACCAGCCATCAAATCCTCTTTTGGCAACTAAACTTCACTTTCAGGAAGCGGCCGTGTCTCCGCGCGGGCGAATCCCTGTCCTGCAGTCACAGATGTAGCCAAGGTGTGCAGAGCAGCTGCATGTGGGGCTGTGGAGCCCAGCCAACCTCAAACTCGAGCTTTAGGGCTGCAGATCCACACGGTACCTCCGGAGCTCTCCAGGGGCATCCCACTGGTACTGAAGGGGAGCCGTCCGTCCGTCCTCCCGCAGAGTCAAAAACCATTGCACTTTGTTTGGTAACTCCTTAGCATGCTGTGTGTCTGCAGTCCCCACCCGACCTTTCTCGTGTCTCTTATCATTTAATGAGAAATGTTTGTGAGTTGATTTTTTGGTTTTAATTTACGTTTTTAGTTTTCGAGGAAGAGCACAGAACAATTTGCGATTTCACGCTAGTGTTAAAGGATTTATTCTGTAGTTATGGGAATGGCTAAAGGTGCAGTGAAACTGTTAACCCTGACATCTTTTTTCTCCTGTGAAGGGGGAATCATGGAAAAATGTATGTAATTTTATTGTCTATTTTATCTACGGTTTTGCTATACAAACCTTTCAGGGTTACTAGTGCACTACAGGCCCATTCTGGAGTTAACCCTCTCCACAGGGATTAAACAGAGGTATTTAAAATGAACATACATGAAAGAGAGCCAGGTGAGTCCCAGCACTCACAACTCCCATTAGCTGTCTTTGGAACAAACTCTGCATCTCTCAGGATCTGACCCTGAGACCTCAGAGCACTGTCCCCACAGCTGTTTTCCCCAGCATCACCTGAGAGTTGGAGGAGACAGGAAATCCTGAAGTTTCAAATGTATGTGTATAGTTGACAAAATAAATCGACGTGATTTTTCTTTTTTTCATTTTCTCAGGTCTAAGTAACATTGCCTTAAATTTATGGATGTGAAATGATAATTATTTTGGCAGTTCATCCCCAAGAAAATGCTTTCTTTTTCCTTCTGAACAAAATGTATAAGTGTTGCCATAGGACTTCCCTGGTAGGGGGGTAATGCTCTGTTTATATTTGGATATATTTGGGGCATCTTCCTTGCACCTGTAAATGGCATCCCGCTGTTAACAAAGCTGTTGGATTAGTGCTGGCCTTTGTTTCCTACTATGCAGGAATTCCATAAAGTGAGTGTGCATTTTATATAATGTCTGTAACTTAACTTCATGTGTTTAAAAAAACAAAAAAAAAAAAAGAGAAAAAAAAAGTAGGAACCTGTTGATTTTAGGTTTACTGCATCACTTCTACATCCTGTTTTTTGTTCGTTCTGCCTTTTCGGAGAGGTATGATAAATAACTACCTCTTGTTTTTTCCTGTAGAGCCTGACTATGAATTCAGTTTACAGAGTTGGTGCAGCTGGAGGTGCAGGACAGTTCTGCTGCCCCAGAGCTCCCTCCCAGGCATTCCCAGCTGAGGTGCAAATTTGCTGCGAGGTGGCCACAAGGTGGTATTTTCCCATGGCTGTGGTAGCATTTCTCTCTTCCTCTGACCCCTTGACTTCAGGAATTTACCCACTCACTGTAAACTTGCCAACACTATACCCATAAGTCTCAACTTTTGATACCAATAACAGTTCAGTTAGGACATTAAAGGAAAAAAAGTTAATCAATGATGATTTTATGGATTACCTTATGATCCATAAATAGTATAACCAGATCTGTTTTGAATAGCCTAAGTCAATGAATGAATCCAAGCTGAAATTCAGGAGTGATTTAATAAATGAATGGGATTCATCCTCAGCTGATTATTTTCTGTGCTGGGCTGCAGAAGAGCACAGAGGAATGCCTGGTGTGCAGAGGCAGAGCCCTGATGCTTTGTGCTGCAGATGGAGTTAAGGGTACCTTGGAGAATCAGGGCCTGAGACCTTTTGCCAAATAGATGAGACAGCCCTGAGGAGGCAGTTTACAGCCCCCACAAAGATTTAGAGAAGGTGCCCTTCTTCTGTAAATTGAATTTTCATGGTTTTTGCACATGAAAAAGCATCGTAGGTAATGTTATGATTTGTACTGGTACTGTCGATTTGTGTGGTAATGGCATTAACCCCGTAGCTATGGTGTTTGTGCAGCTGATCTGTGATAGCTGATGATCACTATTGGACCTTCTGTTTACACTGACTAAATCCTTTACTGTTGCGTTGTACTGTGAAAGAAGGATTATGGGCCTATAAAAGATTATTTTTTTTTTTTGGAATTGTGTGTACCGTTTCATTAATTCACACGGAAATAAATCTGTAGCAAAGTGATGCCGTGCCACTTGACCTTCTGAGACCACTTTGTTCATGGCTTTGGCAGCAGCCACAGGTCCTGGACCCTGAGGGCTGGAGAGCAGCTGGGCTGGGTGCACACTCTGCCTTCAGCCCAGCTCCTCAGCCCACCTTCCCTGCAGGAGCAGCACTGGGGAGCAGAGCCTTGCTGGTTGCCAAAAGCTCCTCCAGGAGCAGCAAATCCAGCTGGGATAGCACTGCTCACTCCCAGGCCTGGGGCAGTGAGTGGACCTGCACAGAAGCATCAGCATGGGATGTTTGCAAAATCAAGGTTCCTGAGTTTCCCAGATTTTTCTATCCCCTGGATCTGTTGAATTTGCAGCTGGGCTCCTGGCTGGTCATTCTGCCCTCTGACTCCCACCTGTACCATTCTGTTTTTGTGCCATGTGCTGAAAAGGCAAGTTGTTCAAATGCTTTACAATCCCTCAGTGCAGAGAGCACCTCAGAAACTTCAGGAATCTCTTTCTGAGAGCTTTGGTTCACAAAGGAGAACTTTCATCCCTAGAGTGGTGTAAAAGCACATTGTTACAGCTCTGCCTCACTGGGGAGTGTAGCCCTGACATCAATTTAAACACACTTCCCTCCCACCCACAGCAGCAGGCAGCCAAGGGGGTGTCTGTGCTGCTTTCCAAAAGGACAGTGGCCTTTGTGTGGGGTGGTGAATCCTGAGCTGTCCTGCTGGGCTCTCCCAAAACTGAGACTGCAGCTCACAAAAACTGTGAGAGGGCTTGCCTGGTGTCACTCTGGTCGTGGGTGGCCTGTGCTACTGGAAATCACAGCAGTGGCACAGGAGACAAAGGTGTTACATTATTTTCTTGCTATGAATTGATGCTAATTCCACTGTACCCTCACACCTCAACATCCTGACAGTCAGAATAAACACACTAATCCCACTGGATACGTGCTGTCCAGCTTGGGCTGGACTCGGGCATGTAACTAAAACAAACAAGGACATCATTTAGCAATTAAACAAATGCCTTCTGGCAGCTCTTCACCTTTCCAAACCCTCAGAAGAAGTGCAGCAGACCCCTTCAAATGGATTGTTTCCTTGAAACAAGGTACGATTCAGGCCCCTCACCAATGCTGAGTGGTATCCCCAGCACCCAAAATGCAGCTGGGACCCTCTGGTGTGCATCCACCCTCCCCTGCACAGGCAGCTGCAGGTGGGCACCCACTGGGATGGGCTCACTGTGCCAGGAGCTGCCATCTCATATCAGCCATGCAAACATATTTTGGGTAAGTGCTGTTCAGAGGAACAGAAAGCAGGGCCAAGGCAGTTCCCTGCATGGTCTGGGGAGGGGGACTTGCCCTCCAGGCAGTGCACAGAGCTGACATTTGCTGATTAGATCCTGTTTTGTTCTGTTCAGTTTGAGCAGATGAGGGGCAGCTTTCAGTCAGTACCATCTGTCCCCCTTCGTGTGGGGATCAGCAAAGTGCTGGGAAATGGGCCAACGCTGGGTATCTACAGCCTCAGAAAAACCATGGGGCTGTTTTTAGAGCAATCTTGTACTGCCATGCCCAAAGCCATGGACAGTTCTGCACACTTGGCTCTGCATCCCCACATCACGCTGGGGTAGCATTTATATGATGAAAAATTAATAAAACCCAGGGCTTTGATTCTTCTTCCTTATCTCATCATGGCCTGCAAGAGCTCTGGTCCTTGCTGGGTCCTCTAGATGGCAATATTGGAAAGGACAGTAATTGTCCACCACCTCTGTGTCCCTGCAGATCCAGGCCATGCAGAGCTCAGCCCTCCCAGCTCCAGAGACCTTCCCCATGCCCTGCTGGGTTCACACACCTCCTGCACCATCCAGCTAAGTCCTTGCCAGCACAAAGGAGGGGAGACCCTGCTGCAACACTGCTCTGACCCCCTGAGCCCCCTCAAAGGAACCACCACCTTCTCAAACACCTGGAGTATGGAGGTACTCACAGACATTTCCCCTGCTCCTTGTTTTCCCCTTTAAGCCCTGCTGCTTGTTGGCCATTTTTTTGCCTATTAAGCTTTCAGAGGAGTTTAAGCCCAGTGGCCACAAGCTGACTTCAGGATGAGTTTTGGTCAGGGATGAGCTGTAGCCCTTGCTGGAGCTGCTGATGCATCTCAGAGCTGGTTCAAAGCTCCCCCCAGCACTGAGCCCACAGGGGCACCTTCCCCCACATGCTCCCCGTGTCTCACAGGAGTGTCTCACATCACCTGGGCACCAGGCCATTCCCAGCACTGGGCTTTGCTGACATCTGCAGCCAATTTGTGGTCACCGTGGCTGTTGGCACTGTTGCAAGAGGACTTTCTCTTGTCACAACTCCAAAACAGTGCTTCTCACCAGATGTGGGGAGTTTTATGGAGGAAACTTCTTGGTGAGGTGAAGAGGGGAGCTGGGGGTGGAAGTGCCCTTCACATGCCAGTGGGCCCAAATGTCATCTCACAACAGCAAATTGCAAAAAGCTCTTTTGGCCACGTGTCTGTGATTGGAGAATAATTGGAAGATGAGGCAAGAAGTGGGGAAATGTGTCTTTGCTGACAATCCCAACAAAATCTGCCAAGCTTGTGAGGGATCCCAGGGACCGGGAGGGTTTGTGTACTCCCTGTCCAGAGCAGGTGTAGCAACACTGCCCAGCACAAACACTGTGTGTGCCCCTGCTTTCTACCTCAGCTGGGAGTGAAGTGTGTCTCATTTATCCCAAAGGCTTTTCCAACCCTCCTGCTGCCTTCAGAGCACCATCAGAGGCTGCTTTGCACCTTGCTGGCAGGGGCAGCACTGGGACAGTGTGGCTCCTGGTACCCTGCTCCCTGCCATGGCTAAGCAGGGACTGGCAACTCTGCTGTCCCTGAAAGCTCCTGGACCTCAGATAAGGAGAAAAGCAAAGTCTTGCTGTGCTGTCTGCTGCAGAGGTGAAGTGTCAGGGTGAGGCTGTGATTGGAGAGCTCAAAGGCAGGGAAAGCAGAATTCCAGCCTGTCACCACTCAGTGCTGCCTGAGGGCTTGGGGTTTGGGGACCAGGGGCTCTGGAGCACTTTCCTTTGGGAGCTGCAGTCCCTACACAGCCCCTCTTGGTGCTTTCCTTTCTCCAGCCCTTACAGTCCCTGCTCTGAGCACCTGGGTCAGAGGCTACAAATCTCTTAATGAGTGCAGGAGCCCTGTAAGATTCAGGACTCTGGGGTAGCAAAGCTTTGAATCTGTTGCCCAATATTTAGACATGTGTATATACAAAAGGATTTGGTCTTTATTAATTGTCCTTTCATAGGAAATTCCACCAGCTGCCCTCCTCCCAGGGGTGCCAGGGATGCTCCAGCCCCAAGGAGCCCATATATGGTTGCAATCTCCTAACCCTGCATGTTCCACAATAGTGTGGTCATGGCTACTTTTAAGGATATGTGTGACCATTGCTCCCTTTCCTGTGTGCACAAGCTCCCAGGAATGTGGGGAAAGATTAAAAATGTGCATAAAATAAAGCTGTCAGCTCTGTACAGAGTGTCAGCCCTTCCACCTGCAGCAGGCAGCTGTGCTGGGCAGGGCAGGCACTGCAGGGCAAAGGATGCTTGGGGAATAGGAAAACACCAACTGGCTGAGCATGGAAACACTTGGCAAAGTGAAAGTGCCTGGGCTGAGACAGCAGCAAAGATTTTCTCTTGCCCTTCCTCCTCCCAGCACTGGTCTGAACCAAAATGCACCTTTTTGGGTAGTAGCTCCAAGGGTATGACCTTAAAAACAGCAAAGGAGAGCAGGTCTGCACATCCTTACAGCATCCTCGTTCTCTGCAGTGCCTTGAAGTGTCTCCTCTGCTCCCTTTGATGATGGATGGCTGAATCTGCTCTTTTGTGAAATGCCTCACTCTTAGAATTCCCAGAGGTACCAGAGGAAAGAGAACAAGATGCAGCTTTGCTTGCTTTTTCTTTTTCTCAGGTAGTTAATATTAATCACTCTTGCTTTGGATATGTTATGTGAATTCTCTCAGGTTCTGAAGCTTTTGACATCTGCAATAAGAGAGAATTGGAAATGCCTGTGCCTCTCAGTGGCAGATGGGCCAGGTTTAATACAAATTTCTTCCCTTCTCCATGTATTCTGACATTAATTGTTAGCTTTGAAATAGCCCTGAACATCCTAAAGCTGTTAAGCTAAATGGTCTGAGGTCACTCTGTATTGGTGTCCATTTCTCAAAATGCAAAATCAAGGATTCCTCTGACGAGGCAGCTCAAGTGACACAGTTCTGAAACTGCACAAGGTATGCCTGGATTATGTTTTCCACCCTGGGACCCCAGAACAAAAATGTCCAAATTCTTACAAAAGGCAAACACATTTCCCTTGTGATTGGCTTCTCCCCTGCAGAGGCTGGAGTTTTGATGACATATTTGCTGTTGATAAAAGACTCTGTTCTGGTCAGGTGCCTTAGAGGGCTCAGGGCTTTTGTCCTGCCAGAGAGAAGCCAGACCAGTGGTACTGTGGCATTCCTAAACTCAGCTCCATCAGAGACTTGTTGCTTCAGCTGCAATCTGTGCTCCAGTGACAGAGCTGATAATAGACTGATGGTGCTCGTGACAAGGGTTGAGAGAAAAAAATCCCTGGAAAATATGGATCATCCTGGCTTTACAGATATTCAGTTTGAGATTCCATCGCTGGCATTTGGCCTCGGCAAGGCTGGCAAGGCTGAATTCATTGCTCTGGGGAGGAGAGCCCAGCTGGGGGCCAGGCAGTTCTGCCCAGATGGCCCTGGAGCAGTTCTGTGAGCAGCAGCACCAGAGCTGGGAGCAGGGGCAAAACTTCTGCCATGGGACACCAACCACCAGGGAAGGATGCACTGGCTCCTCAGGCTGGGAAAAGGAGCATCCACTTTATTTACCAAAATATGGGTATTGATCTACTATTGATACCCAACTAGAGACAGACAAAGACTCTCTAACAGAGCTGTTAGAAGGTGTGTGTTTATTTCAGGACTGGGCTGCTGTGTGGGATAGCTCCCTAATGTGCAGAGCAACGTACAAAGCAATACAAGGTCTATTTATTTGCAAGGGGTTTTGAATATTCAAAATACAAACACACATTAATCACATTAATACCTCCCATTCCCCGCTCTGTATGGTAATTAGCTGAATAGTTATTAAGCATGCATGGTTTGTTCTTTAAATTGAGTCGGTGGTCACATAATTTGAGGGGAGGGCAAGAATGATGAAGTAAAACTCGTCTTCCTCCCTTTGACCTTTCTACCTCTCTGCTTTCTGACAATACAAATTGTTTCTGGGAAACTCCTATGTCCACTAGTCAAATGAATCTTCTCAGTAAAATGGTCAGTACTCACTGTTTCTCATTATAAGTACAGTTAAACAAATATAAAATGACAGGCAACTAATTACCTATACTCTGAGACTTATCCTAACTTAATTCTTCGGTTAAACATTAATTAGCTCTAGTTGGGTTTGCTTACTGAATCTACTTTAGTTGGTTTCTGCTATATTAACTTTGTTTAAAATCCTAATTTTTAAAGTTACATATTTCATCCCCAGGAGTGGATGTGACCCAGGACACTGAGAGGAGATGGTGGTGCTGCTGGAGTCACAGTTAATACCTGCACTCTGCAGCCTCTGATGCAGCAGAATGAGTCGAGCTGGGGCGCAGCGTGTAAATATTTATAGCCAGTTACCAGGTTTCATATTTGGCCAATCCCTCTGTCCCTCCTGGCTCCCACCACTCGATGTTTGTGGCTCTGAGTTGCCAAGGACACTGGCAGGGCAGGATCCTCTCTGCAGGGAGCAGGGGCAGAGCTGGGGCCAGAGCTGCTCCTGGCTGTGCTGCCACATCTCAGCAGCACCCACTGCACCCACCAGCACCTGCACCCAGCCAGCAGCTTTGGGAAGGGGGACAGGAGCCACAGACCAGGCCCCCAAAGTTGGCCTGGCATTTTTCCCTGACCATTCAGGTTTGCTGGAGGGAGGTGGGAAGGGAATGTGCAGCACCCAGAGCCCTCTTTGTCTTGGGATGTGCCTCTGTTCCCCTCATGGGAGGGAGCTGCTCTCCCGAGGGGCTGCTTCATCAAAATCTAAGCAGTCTGTGCACAATTCTCATGTTCTTCCCCCAGATCCAGAATATCTAATGCCAAATAATTTTCCCTGCTGTTGGTTCAGTTTCTTCTTCTGTTCCCAACTCTCACTTGAGCTGCTGAGGGGGAAAAAAATCCCAATCTGCTTTTACTGAAGAGATTTATTTCAGTTTGCAAGTGGCAGGAAGACAGCTTTGCTGTAGCCATGCATATGTCTGAGATCTTTCTCTTGGGTCTCAGTTTGACTTCAAATCATTGTTAAATCACTTTTCTTCAGCAGAACTCAGCAAAGAAGTGAGTTCTGTCATTTTTACTTAAGAGATGATTCCCAGAAAATTTGGTTTACACCAAAGGCAACACACCCATGCTCCCTTCGTGCCAGCTAAACTAAGCCAGTTGAAAATCCCACTGACTGGAAGGAGAACAAAAGTCCAGCACAGACAAATCTCCTTCACAGCTGGATATCAAGTCTAAAATCTTTTGTTCGAGAAAGCTGCCTGACAGCTATTTACTGCAGCTCCTTCAGCACACTGAGCTCAGGAAATTGCATTCATAATTTCCTTAGTGCCAAATGGTTTGTAATTTTCCCATGACTATTCCTTTTTTTGTTTATGAAACAAAGCCTCTGGAAATCTTGCACAAATTTACTTTTTGCCTAATATGAAGCTAATATGAAGTATATAGTTTAATGTGATGCCATTCTCTTGATTTGTTTGGCATAGAGAATAAAAACCCCAACACTGTTCGTGACTAAGTTTTCCATCAATAGTCTTATAATTTTAATACAATCTGTTTTTTAGTAAAGGAAAATTGATCTGTTATGGAAATTCAAAATGCTCATCTAGCCAGGTCTGTTGGATACAAGGAGAAAGCAGAAAAGGTGGAAAGGTGTGACCTGGCTTTTCCCCATCACCACCAGTGCAGGTCTGAGTAGTCAGGATAATTCCCAGTGCCTTTATGTAAAAGAAAAAGACTGTTTTATGCAGAGGCACTTGAGTGGGGTGAGCTGGGCTGCTGTTCAGTTCCAGCCCCTGGCACAAATCTCATCCATGGCCTTGGACCAGTGGTTTCTTTCTCCACTTTGCTCCTGGGGTAACCTTGGGCACCATTTGGGTTGTTTAGGTCGCTACCTTGGGGCACACCAAATTTAAGCCTCTGCACAGCTTCAGATGCCATTAACTATGCCACCAAATATGACTTTCACTGGCATTAATTGTGAACCACACAAAATCACTATGCAGGAGCCAGCAGAGCATTTATTAAGACTCCTCAGCTCAGGGCTTTGCATGCAGAGAGACAAGGGCACGCTGGTGGCAGGTGCTGGAGGGGGCTGGGCTGTGACTCTGCATCCCATTCCAGGGACTGGAAGATGCTGTGGCAGCAGAGGAGGTTTGTGTGAGCCTTTTGCAGTGGTTCCATGTCTCCAGCTCTGCTCCGGAACTGGAATCTTCCCCACGGGGTGCTTTTGAGTCTGAAAGCTTGTCCTCTTACTACCTGTCTGTTGTTGCAGGGCCTGCATTTCAAACCTTCCCATATCTTTGCCTCCCCAGGAGGGGAGCAGCAATGCTGTTGTGTCTTTGTGCACACACAGGAACTGAGGCACATTGAGCAAATCCCTCCATCGTGGTCAGGCTGACAGGTGAACCTCAAAGGAGGCACTGAGCAGCTCTGCTCCCTCCTGAGTGTGTCCAGAGCATTCCCAGCAGCCCTGCAGCCAGGCAGGCACTGCCTGAGGCACTGATGTGACTCAGCCCAAGTCAAACCAGCAGTTTGTACCACAATGAGGAATTTAATTTTTGTGCCCTGAGCTGTAGCAAACCCTGTGAGCCCCAGCCCATTCTGTGCCTGCTGCCTCTCATGTTCATGGAATGATCTAATCCAGTTGTATGTGTTTCTTCATGGTCCTCAGCTTTCTAATTGATCTGATTTTAGCTGCAGACTCAAGCAAAATGAAATTTGTCATGCTGTGAAAATCTCCTCTGCTATTAAAACATGTATTTTACTTATGCTAGCCTGTGGGTACCTTGAATGAATTTTTTTCCTAGACGAAAATCTAAAGCTAAAATTAATAAAGAAGCTTAATTTTGATCTGATGCCTGGAAGTCATCTTTTCAAATCTGGAACATGAAATTCCTGGTGAGTCTCGCACCAAGGAAAAATACAAATGTTAGGCTAATTATGTATACCAAGATAAAGATATGCATGTGTCTATAATACATATCATCACAAATCCCCTTGCTCTGTTTAAAGAAAAACGTTATATTGCTATTTCTTTATCTCATTACTATTAGAAACCTTTGTTAAATCTCTCTCAATAGGTATCTACCCCGGAATTGATAACTGATAAGGACCAAGAACCAAACCTCTTCTCTCTTTTGGCTTCAGCAAATGCTCAAATATTTGATAGATTCCTGTTATTGTTTAATGTCTGGCTAAGGTGTTTGCTGGAAGGGCCAAAGTCTGGAAACACTTAAGCAAACTGTGCCCCAGCAGTTGGTGAAGTCAATGGAAATTTACTTGACTTCAGCAGAGGGTGGCTGAAAATTTCTAGAGGTGGCAGTGGCTGTGCAGGAGCAAAGCTATTTTTTTGGCCAGGCTGCTCCCCACACTTCAGTTTGGGTCTCTGCTCAGGGTTAGACAGGGTTTGCACAGGCCATGAGGTTGGTGTGTGGGGATGCAGGGGCAGAACTGAGTTCTCACCCTGCCCCAGGGATGTGAGCCCGGCTGGGCCCACAAACCGCCTGTGTTCCCACATCCCTGCTTGTGATCCAGCAGGGAAAACCACCAGGACCCAGCACATGAATGGGGATGGAAATGCTGAAGTTCAAACACCCGTAGAGGAGAAAACCTCAAACTCTTGGCAGAAAAGCTGGTGTGTTTGAATAGCCCCTTGCAGGCTGCAGATAAATAGCTGTGACTGCTGCCAACATTCCTTGAAAACTGAAATTGTTGCTGGAAAGACGGTTGGAAACCTTAGTTTCTCTTGCCTTTTCCAAAGGTAGCCTTGCTACAGCCAACAGATGGGTCCATTCCTGCAGGGCTCTGGTGCATCATCTTTTATAAATGGGAGTCACCTTTGTAATTTTCCATGCACAGAAGGAGCAGCTTGTCCTGGGAGAAGCATTTTGGACTCTGCCAAAGGACGCCAAGGGGGCTGACACGGCTGCTCCTCTTAATCTGACAGCTGAGCCATCCCTGCAGCTGCTTTTTAAAGGTGGGAACAATCTTTAGCTAGATCCCTTCTCCATGTGCAGATTCTGGTGTCACTCAGGAAAATCTGAGTAGCAGTGATGTCACAAATAACACAGCCACTGTAATTACTCATGAGCTTATTCACCAGCAGGCTCTCAGCAGGTGATTGTCCAGTCTCTGGAAATCTCCTTTGATCTGTTGATCCAGGTTTGCTGATGGTATCTTGGGGCTGTGCTACAGAAATGCTCTGACACGGAATCGGGGAAAGCTGAGTAATCTTGTGCTTGTCACCTAATACATCACAATCATTTTTTTTTGTGGCTTGCTGGTTTGCCCACTAAATTAAAAGAACCATAGAATCATAAAGGCTGGAAAAAGCTTCTTATGTCGAGTCCCACCATTCACCCAGCACTGCCAATCCCAGCTATAAACTACATGTTTTTTAACTCTCCCAGGTTCAGTGGTTCCACCACTTTCCTGGGCAGCCTATTCCAATGTTTGGCCACACTTTGAGGGGAGAAATATTTCCTAATATCCAATCTAAACCTCCCATGGTGCAACTTGAGGCCAGGATAACTTGGTCCTTTTCTGATTTGCTCAACCAGTGATGAAGAGAAATCCACTGATGCCCCTCAACAATTTCCCTCACTCCCTTGCATGTGCATGATTTCCAAACCATGCTGGCAGGAAGAATTGCAGCAGAAGCACAGAGAGCTGAGAGATGTCTGTTTTTTGGCAGCCTGGCTGCTCCCACTGAGGATCACAGCCCAAGGTGTGTGGCAGACAGGTTGTGATGCTCTCCTTTGCATCAGTTTGGAAAGCAGAATGTTGTGTATCTAAACTCCATGGAAAAGGCTTTGCATCACTGATGTTTTAACCACACCGTTCCAAACCTTCCACAGCCCCTCCCTTACTTACTCCCAGAGAGTAATGACTCTGAAGTGTTTCAGCTTTTCCATTACTTTTCCTGCCCGGAGACTTTGTGCTGATGGCTGTGAGCTGCTGCCAGGTGAGTTCCAGCTGCCTGCAGGGCTGGGGCTCCATCTGGCCACCAGTTATCCCCCAGGGCAGCACAAGGGTGGGATGGTTGAGGGTGTGGAGGTTGATGGATCTCTTTCCCTATTTATTTTCTTCTTTTTCCTTTCTCTCAGATCTCATGAAATGACTCACTACAGGGCAAGGTGTCTTCCCCTGTGCACCTGGGGCTGAAATCAGACTTTGGAAAAGTCAGAGGACAGACCAAGGGGGGAGACATCCCTGGGGCATCACAGGATCAGCTTTCCAGCACTGTAGTTTTGCTTTCAGTGTGTGAGCCACAGATGCTTTATATTCCAGTGGGAAAAGAACCCATCCAAAACAGAGCTTGACTGCCTTCTACACAGCAGCCCACCCGTGTGAGTGCCTCTGCTGGGGAGGCTTCCTGCTCTCTCAGGCTGGGGACAGCAGGTGCTGTGTGGTGAAGGAGGATGGAGCCTGTCAATTAGGGAATTAATGGGGCACTGACCCTGGGGAGTCTGGGGACGGGGAGTCAAGAGGGTTTGAGATGGTACCTTAAGCCCAAAATAGCTGCATCCCACAGACTGCAGCTTGGAAGGGAAAAGAGCCCTTCCCAGCTGTTTTGGACAAAGGGGTGAGAGGGGATAATGAGTGGTAATTACTTTAATGAGGGGATTGGTAATTATTTTCACCTGGATCTGAGGCAGTTGAGGGAAGGTTGAGTGGTTCACTGGGAGAGGAGGGCTCTGGAGGGTTTGTGTGTGATTATCTCTGCTGCTGTGGCTCTGAGTGGTCCTGGTGTCCCACAAAGCGCAGATGGGCAGCCCCATCTCACACTGATTGTCACCACTGTCAGCCTAAGGGACACCAGGGACAGGACATGTCACACCCAGCCCCAGCCTGGCGTGTGGGAAGCAGGAGAGCCAAACCCACCCCTGGGGCCCATGGATGGAATTCTGCACGGATTCACCCCAAGATGCAATGGTTTCCTTCCACTGGCAAAACCAGGCCCCACAGTGGGGAAGAGTTTCCCCTCTGTGGCTGCAGGGGGATTTAATGGGATCAGCATGGAGGCCCAAAGGATGAATCAAAGCACATCTTTTTGTCCACCACCAGATGATCCCTGGAGTGAGCCCTTGGCTTTGGGAGAGTCCTGCCCTGTAGTTGGAGAGCACCTGGGTGTAGAGCAGCCTCCCCACACTCTCTGCAAGCTCTACCATCTCCAAATAAAGTTTCCTAGCAGATAGATTTGAGTGAGTAATTCAACCAACTCGGTTTTAAGTGCTTCTGCTTATAGTTCATTTTGTTTGGATAACTAGTCAAGGATATATTGGATCATTGGAGTCCTTCTTTTTTAGATTTATTTACTGTGTTTGCCAAAAATCAATTTGCAGGGTAACTGATTATCTTCCTTAGCAAGCACTGGTGGTAGCAGGGTATTGACTCAGAGTTGACTCAGTCCTTTGCAATGAGTTGTGTCATTCTTGCACTTTATTCTTGTTTAAGCCAATGCTTTTGCAGAGATTTTTATAGTGCTCTACCATATCTGTAATGTGGCAGTGCCCCAGTTCCTTTACTCTGGTTGTGCACTGTCCTTGCTCTCTAAATCATCCACTGCTCTTTTCCAAACAGAATAAAACTGCTGCTGTGATAAGTATAAGCTTTGGAGTGCTTAAATTTTTCTCTGTCAGGTGTACTGGTCATTTTAAGGTCTGATTTAAAGTCTGATCCTGCACACACTCACTTTCTGGCAGGAGGAACAATACTGAAGATGGAGTAAAGCCCTTGCTCTGTGCCATGTGCCTTTGCAGACCTTTGTTCTGCTTTTTTTTTCTGGATGTGACATTGTGCACATGGGACTGGGCAGTGAATCCAACAGGGATCTAAAGGATGAAGCAATTTCAGGATGAGGCCTTGAGCTGCAATCCAAGGAGGGCCATGAATTACTCAAATAAGAACCTGCTCAGCTGTAATCAGTGAGAGCCACATTAAATAGGTGAAGTTATTATTTAGCTGCTACTCTATTAAGCTGAGAGGAGTTGCTTTTGATGGTAGCTGGAGTTTAGGATTTGGCCATGAAATCTCTAGTTTGTCTTGCATGTGGAAGGCATCTAATGCTTCAAGTAAGAGGCAGAGGATCCTGAGAGCCTGATGCCTTTCCCTGCAGGTATGGGATGCTGGTTATGCTGTGGGTGGGCTGCAGGTGCCTGCAGTCAGGCACTTATCAGAGCTCTCCTGCTTCTCCAGGATGCACCATCTGGCTGGGATCTTCCAAGATGCAACTGCAGAGGAGCAGGATCAGTCCCCAAATGCTCCTGTGGGGGCAGGGGCAGTGACTGACCTCTGGTGAAGAGACTCCTCTGGTACAGGTGCCCCCGGAGCAGTGCCCTTCCCACTGCTCTCTCCTCCTATTTCTGCTCATGGCCAGAGGCAGAAGAGCTTCCTCCTCTGAAAGAAGAAACCCCACAGGAGCTGCCTTCAGGGTAAGTTTTCCCTGGTGATCTTCTCCTCCCTCATGCAACACCTGGTTTGTCTTTGTATCCTCACACTCTAAGACTTTGGTTTCTCCTGAAGCTCTTTATTTATCTGGCTAGGAATGCTCTGTCTGAATGTCCCATCTTTGAAGGGTCTCATCACTGCAGTTTCTCATGAATCCTGGAGCTCTGCAGCTGCAAACGTGTAACAAACACCACACCTTAGGGGCAGGGGGGGTTTGTTAATGTTCTTGTAGATCTGATGGTTGCTTACAGCCACGAGAGAAAAGCTCTCACTGATGGTGAGTAAGTTTTATGATTGCTGGGAGAGCTGTTGGAAAAATGAGCTGGAAATGGGTATTTGGATTCCTTTGAAAATCAAGTGTAAACTTTAGTCCACAGTGATAAATGATGTTGGTGTTTCACGTCGGTGTTTTATGCATGCCTGAAGTTGTTCTTGGCAAGAGGTGACAGTCTGAGCCTTGAACCTCAGGGCAGCCCAGTGCTCTTGTCCTTGCTGGGGCTGTTGATAATATGGATGATGCAGTGCTGGAGGAATCTGTGGGACTTACCTGCTGAATGAACAGAGACTCAGAAAAATACGAATGTTTTTTATAAAGAGGGTGTGTTTGCTCTTACACAATGTTTTTGTTTCACTAACAAAGAGAAATTCCTTGGCCCAGTGCAGAGACCTGCTTTCCAGGGATGCTGGTGCTGTGTCCAGCACCTACCAGCTTCTCCTGCCATTAATTAGGAGCTCTGTGGGGGCTCTCCAAGGCACCACAAAAGCCTGCTTGTAGAGCAAGAGCTCCAACACAAGCACCTCTTGTTAAAAAACAAACTTAGTTACTTGCTGGGCCATGTGTCCAACAGCAGAAAAAATGGAAGAAAGTGGGATAAACTCAGAAGAATATAAAAAGAATAAAGGATGGAGAAAGAGAGAAAAGAAAACAAATGAGAATGTTGTGAAATTTTTCTGGTGTGATGCATCACAGGCAGGCAGATTTATTTAAAATACGGATGAATTTCTACCTGACAGAAATGTTTTTCATGTCTGCTTTGAAGAAAATTCTCCTCTTTTGGCATAATTTTTTTTTTTGGTGCTCTCTTCAGTTGGGTTCCCTCCCTCCCTGCAGGCTTCTCACTTGAAACACATCCCTGCTGCTCATTTTTGTGTCCTGCAAACCCTGTCTATGACCCTGAGGTGATGTATAACTGAGCTTCCAGGGAGGGCTTTAGCATCGAGAGAGGGTTATTTGGACAGAGCAGGAACCTGGCGACTCCTGCAGAGATTTTGTGCCCCATTTTCCCAGTCTGGGGGTGCAGCTGCCGGCACTTTGGGGGCAGCGGGGCTTTTCCCAGCCTGCTGCTCCCCGTGATTCCGTGTCAGCGCTGGGCTGCTGCTGTGGGGAGCCAGGGAACAGCTCTGCTGCCCAAGTGCTCTCCCTGGCTGGGGTTTTTCCCCATGGAAGGTGCGGTGACCCTGGGAGGAGCAGGGAGGTCCAGCTGCTCCCCGGGCAGGATCGCTGCTATGGGCTGGACCAAAAATTTTTTTTTTTTTCATGCACCTCCCTGCTATAAGCGTGGAAGCCGCGTCTGTGCCCTGGCCAGCCCAGCCCAGCCCTGGACCGGAGCGCTGCCGTGTCCGCAGGCGCTCGCTCCATCCTTTCCCTCCTCCCGCAGCCGCCGCAGCATTCCCGGCTCCCCGGCAGCCTGTAAGCAAAGCTTCCCTCTCTCCCTCTCGAGCATCGTCCCGCTGGGCAGGGCAGGGAGCGTTTCAGCATCCCACGCGTCGCAGCTCTTTGGGTTTCAGGGCTGATTGCCGGTCTTTTCTCTGCCTTGTGACTGCCGTGCCGGAGAAGGGTTTGTGAGAGCAGGGATGGGGAGTGGGAAGCCTGTGGGGGTGTAATGTGCTGCTGAAACACTCTCCAGCAAGCAATTTCTCCGTGGTTCACCGAGTTAACCTCAGAAACTGCTTGTTTTACGGGTTGTTTTGGAAATTTATCTACATTCCTGCTTCTGATTTCTCTTGCATCCTCTTTTTCTAATGAGCATATTCCCTCATGGAAGGTGGTTGCTTTGACAGCACCAGCAGACACTGGGGTATAATACAACTTTTCTCCTTGTTTCCAAGTTGAACTGGTGCTTAGGGAGCATTTGCAGAGGTACCGAGTTGTGAAAGAGCTGCCAGCTCTGTGCTTTCCTGGGCAGGTGATCAGATGTGCCTCTCTGAGGCTGGGGAGGAAGCAGCTGAAGCAGGGGCTGCTTTGTGGGCTCTCAGGTGATGTGAGGAGCAATCCTGGGAGCAGGCTGGCAGTAACAGAGCTGGGGAATATGGAAATGCAAGTTTTCACATAATAATTATCACACTTTCCTCTTTCTTTCTGTACTATGGAATATCTGTTGCAGAGACCCTGCAGCTGCACCCAGGTGAATGCAAACACCTTTGGCTTTGTAGAAATGCTGCACCCCTGTATCAAAATAGATTTGGGAAGTCACTTGCATGAATGAAATTGGATTTGTCCATGTGTTTGCAAGAGGGGTGTTTCTGTCATTAATCTTTTATTTTAGAATTAGTCAAAAAGATAAGTTAATGCATGTGACTCTGGTCCAGTTCGTGTTGTGTAAGCAGGAGCCAGACTGTGGTTGAGAAAGGGATGTGACTGTTTTTTAAACCACTGAAATCTAGCACGTGGAATGGGGAAAATTGTTAAACAATCCACCTACCAATTAGTCTTTTACCCTGTTTTGAGAGGAAGAGTGTTCTTTTAAAAACAACAACAAAAAAACTTCCGAAAGGAAACTGATTAAATTCTTAAGCCATGATGTACAAAGCAAATAGCTGATCAGGCAACCAAATATGGCTTTGAAACTTCAGCTTTCTTTTGTAATGATAAAAGCACCCACATACTTCAGCGACAACACCCTTTTCTTTTTTTTCCCAAATACAGCATTCTTGAATACAAACCAGTTCCTAATTTTTCCTTCAGGAATCTCAGTATATAAAAATTCCTTCTTGACTAATACCTGAGAGAAAAATGTGGTAGGTGTTTCAGAGCTGGCACCACAAGTGCAAAAAACCCCAAACCCCTCCAGATCTCAGTGCAGCAGAAATCCAGTTGCTCAGATTTTGGATTGTGGCTCTGAGGAAGGAGTTCAGGGCTGGGATTTTACAGCTGCCTTCTGACATGCTCTGCTCTTTGGGAATTTTGGCTGGGGAAGGTTTTTAGGATTGGGCTCCTGAACTGTTTCTAACAGAAGTTATTCCCTGGTGTGAGCAGTGGTTGTCTCCCTGAATGCTGGTACAATTCTCTGCTTGGATGTAAACAATGGCAGCTGTTCAAAAGAGGCAACGTTTAGGGTGCTCAAACTCCTGAAAATAAACACTCTCCAGCCTGTCTTGGCTGGCCTTTATTTCGGAAGCAGCCTTTCCATCGAGCTGTACCATGAGTGGAAAATCCAGACACATGGGAGGAAGCAGCTGGGGGAGCCTGGTCAGGTCCCTGTTCATGTCCATGGATGGGGGAATGATGCTGTAGGATGCCCTTCACCTGTAATCTAAACCCTTATCACAGTCCACACCCTTTGCTCGAGGATGTAACAAAAGCTTTAAGGTACTGACCTCCTTGCCCCTAAGAAGGAGCTCATTTCCTTTCCTATCACACATTAGTTTGGTTGGAAGGAACCCTTAAAGGTCATTTAATCCACAGGGACATCTTCAACTAGACCAGCTTGCTCAGAGCCCTGTCCAGCCTGGCCTTGAGCACTTCCAGGGATGGGCACCTGCCAGCTCTCTGGGCAATCTGTGCCAGTGTTTTACTGGTTTTGCCAAGGTAAAAATCTCCTTCTTTGTATCTAGTCTAAATCTGACCTGTTACAGCTCAAAACCTTTGCCCCGTCCTATTGCAGCAGACCCTGATAAAAAGTTTGTTCCCATCTTTCTCATGAGCCCCCTTGAAGTACTGAAATACCACACTGCAATAAAGTCTTCCCTTATTGCAGTATCACCTTCAGAGAGGCAGATGTGAGCCAGGAATAATACTGTCCCCTCAGCAGCCTGTGCAAATTAAATTCTTTTAAGTTTATTCACCATCAGTGGATGCACTGGGGGATTTAGGTGGAAACTTCCTCTGATCCTTGCTGATGAGACAAGGATCACAAATGTGTTTAGCATTTCCCTTTTTGTGGTGCTGCTTAGCCCTGAAGTCCCAGTGGCAATAAATGCAGCAAGAAAAGCCTCACCAGCAGTGATGTGCAGAGTTTGCTCAGGTTTTTGGTTGGTTTTGATTTGATTGCTCCTAAATCAGAGCAGCTCCCTGGAGAGCCGTGGGCAGGCCCTGGTGCCAGGCTTCCACAAGGGTCACACAGAAATGCAGATGTGTGGAGGGCTGAGCCAAGCAGCAAATGCCTGCCTGTCACCCTCCTGGTCCCCAGCCACTGTCACCTTGGACCCTGCTGGTAGGAGAGCAAAGGCAGCAAAGCTGAGAGTTCAGATTCAATTCTATACCTGGAGCAGGGTGGGACTCAGTTTTGCTTGAAAAGATAATGGAAATTATGTCTATGCAATAAACCTTCCCAGAACTGACCTGTTATTTCATTTAAAAAATGCATTGTAAGTCAAAATACTACAGCTTGATCCATTGGGATCTCTTTTTATTTCATTTCTCTGTTATAGAAATGCAGACAGGGAAAGTAACAAAGCAGAAATGTCTGAGATCAGTCATTTCATGTCTGATTTTGGCTGAGGGATTGTGGGAGGAAGAAAGAGACCTCATATTTCATTTAGATACCCTCTTTGGAGAGGAGTTTTAAGCAGATGGCTCTCGAGACACTGGGACTCTAAAGAATTAAATGCTATTTAGATAAATGCATGCTTTCACTTCTGGAGTGTGGTTTTGAACGACTGTGCTATGTATTCTGCCTTCAGTTCTTTTGTTCTTGGGTTCAGTAAAAAGCCTATTTTCAGGCTCTTGTCTGAGTGTAGGACCAAAGGACTGGGGCTTCCCTGGGGTTCAGAGACAGGGCATAGCCCAGCATGTTCCTCTCCTCAATGTGCTTTAACTGGGGCTTTCTGTATCTGGGAATATCACCCCAGCTGGCTTCTGGGGGAATGAATTGGAGCCAAGAGGCCAAGGCTGGTGTGTGATGAACATTTCCCTCTGCAAAACCTCCCCAGACCTGTAGGCAAAACTCTTCTACCAGAAATGGCTCATTTTGCTGCTGGGAGAACTTCCTGCAAAGGCTTTGCTCTGCTCCAAGCTGCCAGAAACCACAGAAAAGCCCTTGATGGGGCAGTGCTCGCCCTCCCTGCAGCACTCACTGAGGCAGGAGCTGACACTTCCAGAGCAATTCAGGGGAGTGCAGTGCCAAGAAAATTCCTGCTCTCAGAGCAAGAGAGAGTGGCATTTTCTGTGGGACAAAGGGATGGATAGATGACTGCTTGCTCTTCTGCTTCTCCTGCTTTTTCATCTCCATCTGAATGTCCCGTGGCAAGACAGGGCTGAAATTACAATTAAGACCTTGGAGAAAATCACAGTAGGGCAAGTATTGCACTATAGCCGTGCTGGAATGGGATAAAGAGGGTTGGAAGCACACTCCCAAAAAATGCCAAACTTGAGTTCCCTGGAAGAAGCTGGAGAGCAAGGGCAGCGTTCCCGGCAGTGATGGAGCTGCAATCCAGGGTGGAAGGGCAGCTGTTTTGCTGTGTGCCTGACTGGAAACTTTCAGGCAGAGTTACAATTTTGGTTTGGATGCTGTTACTGAGTTGCATTATTTTTGTAAACAAGAAATTCAAACCCTCTTGACTTTGGACTTTGAACCGATGTTTTCAGAAGACCCTCTTGTTCCACAGATGTGCCTCATCTTTTTTCTGGTCCTTGAGGTGACCCCAGGGATTGGTGTCATTTGGGATGCATCCCTCCTGCAGAGCTGTCTGTGGTGGGGGCTGGCAGCCAGGGGTGGTGAGCTGGGAGGGACTGGAAGTGGTGGGACATTTGTGATCTGTTAGGATCAAACACAGAGTGCCACTTGTCACCCAGACACCTAATGAAGAACAGGGTAGAACTATTCCTTCTGGGAAGAAGCACTGTAGGGCTTTTTGGCTGCCTTGTTTTTGATCCCTTTCCACTCCTGGAAAGGGAAAATGAGCAGAGTGGAAAAGAGGAGACTAAAATCTCACAAGAGGCTTTCTAACAGGTATAGCTTGAGATTTAATAATTTGGAATCAAGTGTTTCAGAGTTTACTTGTTGAGCTGCACAGCTACAGTGAAATAATTCTGTTCTCCTCTCTCTACTGTGATGTGGATGGGGAGGTAAATAACAGGAAAAATAGCTAAAATGACCAAATGGCATAGAAAATTTTCTTTTCTGTAAAATTCTCCCAGTTGTCTTCAAGGCATAAGAGACCTTCATGATTTATGATGCTTTGACATATGAGGGAGCTTCAAATCAAATACTGGCTGGCTCCAGTGGTGTCTGTCTGCTGAAAAACGTGTTTAAGAGACCCCCGTTCACAAGAAATTTTGTGTGTTCCATATGCCAAGGGACTCCTGCAGGGAGACACAGCTGGTACAGGGATCCATAGTGCACCTATTTTGCTTCAAGGTCCCTTTAGCACTGCAGCAGCTGCCCCAGAGTGTGAGGGTTCTGGAGTTACACCAGCTCTCAGCTGCAGAGGAGTTCAGGGCTTCTGGCAGAGCAAGAATTGCTCTTGCTGTTTTGCTTGGACAGAGCAAAAAATCCACTCAATCCTCCAAAACTCTCTCATATGAACCAGAGTGCTGGACATGCCTTTCTTCTTGTGCTAAGAAAAATAGAAATGGTTCATCACACTAAAGCCATGACTGCTCCAGCTCACAGTGGTTTTTAGTTGACTTTCCTGCAGGGAGTTGGCTCCCAGATCTTCCTCAGAGCCTTCATTTGGGGATATTCAGTTTTCATGTGCTTCCAGTGGGCTCTGACCAAAGATACCCTTAATTATGATACCACCCTAATACAGCCCCCCTATGCTGGGAGGATGCTGGAGTGGGGGAGAAAAATGTCCTTTATTTTAAAGAAATGCCCCAAGATGTGGGAACCATCTGGTCTTGGCAGGCTGCTCCCAAGGCATTTGCTGTTTGTTTACCTTGGGCCTGGCTGCCCCTGGCAGTTGTTACCATCAGCCTTTCTTATCTGCTCTTTTCTATAATAAACACTGGGGCAAAGGTTTGGAATTAGTCACTTCTGAGGCACTGCCTGCCTCCCTTTCCAGCTTCTGTCTTATCGTCTCGTTTTTGGACTCTTGAGCCCTTCCCACTTTATCCTGTGCCTCTTGGTTTTCCCCACTTCTGGTTGCACTGAGATAGCAAAGAACTCTTTAAAATTCCTGGGAGTTGTGTCATCCCCAGGGCACTGCTGCCCTGGGACAGCTGTGTGCACTCACAGTGCTCTTGCTGTGTGCTGCAGAGATTTTTCTAGCTGACTTACCTCTTCCAGTGGGTGAGTTTGATGAGTTTCTGACTGATTCTGTTCATTTGAAGAGCCCACAGAGGCAGTGTCAGGATCCTGAGAGCATTCCATGGCCTGGCGCAGTGTCCTGCTCTTTGGAACAGCATTAACCACAGGGCAGCCCAGTGGTCTGAGGGAATGCAATCACAGGCAGCACCTCCAGGACAGAGGTGTGTGGTCCTCATCTGGAGTGAGTAACTTGAGATACTAATCTGGAGATTGAGTGGTTTTGCTTCCACTTAGAAATTCCCTGGTCATCTCTAAGCATTGTCCTGATGTGCTCTTGCTTCTGGCAGTGCTGTGGAGATGCAGTAATGAACAGCCCAGGGTGCAAGGATTTGCCTCTCTCTCTCTCTCTCTGGTCTCATCTCACTTTAAAAATACACAGAGCTATGTATTTCACTCAGCACATGCAAATACAATTTCCTGTCTGCCCTTGCTCTGCCCACGGAAAGCTGGTGGTGCTTCCCTACGGAACAGCCTGCCAGGTGAATGCCACTGGATGCAGAACACATTCCAGTGCTGCCTCTGGAAAGGGCCAGGGTGACAGTCTGGGATCAGGATTGGTGAGCCCACGTTCACCTCACAGCAGCCCCCAGCAGGGCTGCAAATCTGTAAAATTGGCTCTGAATTTGCTTTGGTGGGTGCTAGAACAAGTCATCCACTCCTTGCCATAATATTCCCTTTTCTCTTATGCCTTCATCATCATTTATAGCTGAAGGTGGAAATTTCGACTCTGGGTCTGTTCCTGTGGTGAGATGGGTTTCTCGCAGTGGGTGGAGGACACACCATTCCTGTTTGAGGAAAGATTTGCTGATTTTTGTCTGGAGAGGATTGCAAACAGCACCCCTGTGGTTGCTCTGATGTGCTGGAGAGGCTGTGACACTCGTTTGGGGTGGCAGGAGCTGCCACAAAGGCTCACCTGCGGTTTGTGTGAGTGAAAGCTGTGCCTCACCCGTCCTTCCTCAGTTCCATGCGGCTGGGGTGAGCCCCAAGGCAGCTTTCCCTCTGCCCTGCAGGGCTCTCCCCGCCCATCTCCGGAGCGCTGTGAGCACCTCCTGCCCTCCCGGCTCTTCCCCCAGCCTGTGCCGGCAAGGCTGCGTGTCCTCTAGACACCGAACCAAACAACCAATAAATCTCTTATAAACCAAGGAGCAACTTGTTTTGGTTACCAGGGAGATTGCCAAGTGCAAATCCAACCTGAAATAGCGATGAGCTCATCCCTGGAGCAGCGTCGGTGCCGGAGCAGCCGGATGGAGAGGGAGGCAGCGCCAGGAATGCTGTCTGTCCCACCGACATTTGGATGCTGTGGGAGCTGTTTTGCCAAACAGCCTTTGCCTTGTAAATGAGATCGTGCAGGGGGTGGTGCGTGAAGCTGGCTGCTGAGACAGGGCTTTCACAATTCCTGGAAGTGTGGCAGTGATATTTCTCATGGGACTGTGGGCTGCTGAGCCTTGGAGGTGTTTGAGATCCTTTAAAGGTGGCCTTCTCTGCCATCTCCCCTCTCCTGGAAACTCCTCGTTGTGCGAGGACTGTGGGGAACCTGAGATGCTTGACTTGTAGATGAGGGCTGGCTCTAAGCAGCTGGTTAGGCAGGAGTACAGCAGGCCCAGCCTCTGCTGCTGCTCCAGGGGCTGGAGCAAAAGCTTGGAAAAAACCTCACCCTCTTCTGCAATAAACCTGGGGCAGAAGCCGGGAGATTTGGGCTCTGGCATTATTTCACCCTGAATTGTCCCTAGTTTAAGCAGGTCACGACTGCACTTTTGGAATCACCTCCTGCCAGGGCACTGTGGGAGCAGAGATGTCACTTCTGGGGCGATGGAGGTTGGGGTTGGAGAAGGTTCTCATGAGGTGCCAGCTGTGCCTGAGAAAGGCAGGATAAGGAGGCTGTGCTGCACTCAGGCTCCTGTGGCATCCTGCACCTTTCCCTGCCAGGACAGAGGTGTTCCCAGATGCACTTCATTCAATGAACTCCCATTTTCTGAAGAAGCACCACTTCTAACTGAAAAGCTCTGCTGTAGGAGGAAGAAGGTGCCTGTCCCTCTGCACCACGGTACTGCAAGGCGGAGGATGACAAAGCTGTGGCAGTGGTCTCTGCTTGGGTTTTGGTCTCCATTGCTGAATTATCAAATACATGAAGTTGTGTAGAAATACATGAGAACATCACCTGGCAGCTGTCAAGGTGGAGCAATGCAAATCTTGTAAGTCACAGTGACCAGTGAGTGAAAACAGGGAACAATTATCAACAGCACAAATGCAAACAAAAGCTGAGCCCCTGAAAAGTGATCTGTGAACCTACTTACATGATGAAAAATCATGATCCTTTTACTGGATTAACTTCATAGCTTTCTGAAACAAGGGATGAAGGTTGCATCTATAAAAAAGATTGGTTTCAGCAGGGGTGTTTTGTATTTTGGAAGCCTTTTGTTATAATTTTACAATCATGAGAGATCTGTAAAATTATGTGTTCTTGCAAGTCCCTTCCAGGACTGTGGGTGGATTTTTTTCCAGCTCCTTTTTGGAGCCATGTGGGAAAAGCTTTAGTAACATAACAATTCCCTCAGCATCAGGGACAGCTCTCAGTGCCACCAGTGCATTCAGCCATCAGCTTCAGGGAGAGGCTTTCCTGAAGCCTCTTGGAGCAGTCTGGCGTCTGAAAGAAGGTGATTTTCATATGAGGACTTACAGCTGGCTGGGATCTGGTTGAGACAGACCTGAGTTCTGCAAGGTGGGCAGTGCTCTGGTGAGCCTGGGCTGTCCCAGGGGCTGGGTTGGGTCTGTGTGACCCTGCTGCCCAGCACAGCCCTGTGCCCCAGCCATTGTGACCCCAAGCTGCCCATAACTGAGCTGGGCAGGGCACTAAAACACTTTAAAACTTACAAATGCCACGTGGAGCATTTTGTCTTCTGCTTTCAGCAGCTCTTTGGAGATGAGACGCTTCTTGTCTGATGTGAATTGTTTGCACGTGGTGTCTGATGTTGACAGAGGTGGGGTCCCTCTTTTCTGTGGGGTGCAGCAATGGATGTTGACTTCTGGGAGCAGGACAGGCATCCCTGCAGGTCTTCCCCGTGCCCTCCCCCAGTGTTTCACCTTCTTGGTATCAAGGTGTGTTTTCCTTTCAGCAGTGACTAAACCCAGTTGTGCTTTGCAGATCCAGGACCAAGCCTAACCTTGCTCAGCACTGGCACAAAGTAGGCAAGGCTTCCTACCAGGTTTCCTTCTAGCATTGCTGAGAATTTGTCTCAAGGGCTATAACTTTACCAAAGGGACAGCAGAGTCCTTGGTACTGCAGGAAAATCCTCAATGATTTGGAAACCTCACCCTTTCCCCATTGTTCTGCAGCATTCCCAGGGGACACGGTGCTTGTGGGCTCTCCTGCAGTGAGGCTGCACAAGCCGATTTTAAAGGAAAGCAAACACAGTTTCACATCTGGTTCAGCTTTTTGACAGTTTTCCCTGGCAATTGTGTGCAATTAGCACTGCTTTTCTGTCACGAGGAGCCCCTCCTCTAATAGCTGGGCAGTAGCTGCAGAGCTTGCAGTGATTGCATTGAGGAGAGCTGTTTCTCTTTGCAGACTGTGCTGCTCGTTGTTCCTGAATTTATTGTCTCTCTGCTACTTGAAAAAGAAAACAAAATAATTTTTGGGCCTGAATCCAGCCCCAGAGCAGGGGATGGCTTAATCAAACTCACAAGTGCTTTTACCAACTCCAGTTAGTTTATTTCTATGTTTAAAATCAAACACTTTTCTGAGTATCTCACTTTTCTTTTTCCAAAGTTTGTGTTTAATGAACGTACTCACAGAGACTTTGCCCATTGCTCTAAGAGTCAGCACTGGTAGAAATTCAGAGCTGCTGTGAGACCTTTGCAGGAGCATGGGAGATCAGAGGGGACCTTCCCTTGGCTCTGAATGCTCTGGCCTTGTGGAGGAGGAGGATAAAGATATTAAATGTAGTAGTTTCAGTAACCTCACCTCCCCACCCTCCTTTGGCCTGAACTGTCTCTTACCAGTTGTTAGTCTACTGATCTTAACATTTCCAAGGCACTAAAGGAACTCAGATTTTGCTAGGTTACCAAAAACCTGGAGTGGGAGCATGTTGGGGGAGGAGAATTGCCCTGCTTCCCTCTCCAAAGCAACCTCTATCCTGCAGATAATGACACCCAGCTGGG
Source organism: Petroica traversi (assembly GCA_025920805.1). Classification (NCBI taxonomy): domain Eukaryota; kingdom Metazoa; phylum Chordata; class Aves; order Passeriformes; family Petroicidae; genus Petroica; species Petroica traversi. The sequence goes on along the minus strand of JAHLSL010000024.1, from coordinate 6,388,052 downwards.
ACACCACAAACCAGGGTAGGGCTCTGGAAACCATTCTGAGCTGGGACTCTGGTTTTGGCTGAAATTGAAACCTAACCCTGATGAAAGATTTAAAGATATTTGTTCCTTTTTTAAACATTTGAATCTGTGTTTTCTAACTGACCCCACAGGGAAAGCTTTCCTGTGTAGTCCTTGCCCAGCTCTGATCTGACATATTTCCAGAGAGACTCAGGATCTTTATCACTTTATGAAAAATGAGATCTAGATTCCTGTATCACACAGGCATTTGAAAATATTATCCCTGACTCCAGAGAAATGGCTCATACATTTTAATGCTGTTATTAGAAATTGAATTGACAACACTTATCCTCAGTGGAAATTGCTCTGCAGCTCAGGGGGAAAATGTACTGGTGAGAGAGCACTGGTGGAAACTTCTGAGAGCTCTTGTCATCTTGAGATGCGTGTGCTTCTGGTGCAGTGTGTCTGCTGAATGAGGAGAGCAAGGTTTTATTTATGTCAGAGAAAGGGGAAAGAAAAAGTCCATGGGTCAACATGGCTGAGACAGCAATGGGGCTTAAAGATCCCACAGATTTTCTGAGCTGAGAGGGAAACATGAGCTGCTCTGGCTTGTGTGTCCCAGGGTCCTGTGGAGATGTTGCACACAGGTTCTTTATTTGGTGTCTTAGTAAGTGCAGAGGAAGTGAACTGGGTGAGTGCTGCCTTAAACTGGCATGTGAGGGAAGAGCTGCTGAGCTGCTCAGGCTGGTGAAAGGTGCCCCTTGGAGGAGAAGCAGCAGGGAACTGCAGCAAAGAAACCCACTCAAAACAGGTTGCTTTTAGAATAAAGTCTTTTAAATGGTAAATAAACTTGCAAGAACTGGCAGATCTCTGCGCCTCTCGGGGGACATGGCCTTTGAGGAGCACATTGGGCTGCAGGACATGGGGGCTCTGGAGCCTCTGAGCTGGGAGCTCTTGCTCCTGAGAGTGGAGGGAGGAAGAGGGATACAACTGGCAAAAGACTCAATGTAGTGCCAGAGAAGCACTTGTGGATCTGAATCCAAGGTGAAGAGTTTCCACTTCTCCTGCCCTTGTTGGTACAATGTGGCCCAGCCTGGCCTGGCCTTTGTGGTGAGTGTTGGGGTGCAAGGAAGTTGACCCCTTCTTCCATTTTAAACTGCACTTATCTGAAGCCGGGAGTTAAATCAAACCTTCCTAAAGCAGAGGTTTATGAAAATAACTCTTGTGGCTAATCCAACCCCTCAGGCCTCGCTGGAGGAGACTTTGTAGCTTTGTTTTTCCTTGTAAAGAATGCTCAGCATATGTCCTGACAATTAGTCAGAGTGCCCAAAAATACCCGTCAGCCCTGCAAGCTGATCCCCTTCAGCTCCTGGAGCTGAGACAGACAGGGGGTTATGCACTGTGGGGCTTTGGAGAAGGTTATTTTTAAAATGGCCACATAACAAGGGTGATTTGGTCCTTTCAGCCACCAGCTCTGGCTCACAGCTGAGGGTGCAGACAGCCAAATGTTAATCTTGCTCGAGGCCACTGTCCTGCCTGGGGTATTGGGCTGCTGCTTCTGCTAAAACCAAGAGCCAATGCTGGCTCTGCCAGCTCTAAATCAGTGCTGAGGGCAGGGCCCTGTGCCCGTGCCGAGCTGGGGCCGTGCTTTGATGGTGTGCTGGATTCCAGAGAATCTTCCCACCCGGCATGCCAATGCTTGGAAGGGCACGTCCTCATCAAAGAGGTGGCCTGTCTTCACCCTTAGCCAGGCAGCCCTTTTCTGAGGGCATTTGCTTTGCCCTTCTCAGACCACCTGAGCTGAAGTTTTCAATCCTGAGTCTCACACGTGCAGAATTTCTGGAGAATGTTTTGCCGGAGTCACAGTCCATCCACCCACAGCCATTTCTTCTCCTCTCCTGAAAATCAAGATCTGCAAGGGAAACACTGAAGCTCCTTGGTGCCACAGAATAGTGCTAGATAGTAGAGTAGATAGAGGTCTGCAGAACCTCCTGCCCAGCAGCTCCCTGGGAACACGGAATTTTCCTAGAAAATATCAAACAGAAAGCATTCCCAGCCTTTGGAGAAAGAGCTTGGGCAGAGCCTGCAGCACCCACCTTGTGAGTCTTCCTCTCTGCCAGGTCCTGTAGAATGAGCACAGGAGGGTGTCAGTCAGCCTGTGTGCTGGAGCTGATGTCTGGGTAGCTGCTGATTTCTGGCTCCTGCTGGGTAGATTTCCAAGGAATGACCCAGCTTTCAAGCAGTGAAGCAAACTAGTAGCTGAACTTCCTTCCATGAACTCCACACTGAGCTGTTTAATCTCACAGGGGCAGAGCATTGCCCAGCCAGCTGCTGTGCCCACGAGAAGGAATTGTGAGCTCTTAGAAGTGCAGAGAGCCTGATGGACACTGTGAAATATTACTTTAGTGATGGCTCACTCGCTGCTTGGTGAAGCCCTGACAGGAGCATTTATTGTGTGGGCATGGCAGGATTATATTGCTGTGCCTTTTCCTCACACCTCATCTGTCCTGGGAGAGGCTGCCCTGCTGCCTGGCTGGATCACTGTGGTATTTATGTGACAGGGACTTGAGTTACTTTTCTCAGCTCTGAAGCCAGGGCTAAGACATGAAGGAAAAGCTGTGACTGGCAAACATTTGCCTCACATTCGGCTCCACTGGTCATTCCTCCTGCACGTGAGTGCAACTAAACTTGAACAAAGAAAGACCCAAAGTTGGCCAAGATGGCCCTAAGGAGCTCCTCTGTCCTAAGTGTGAAGCTTTGGGATAATAAGCTGGGCAGTAACTGAGTTTGGGTGCAGGTGCTTGGCCCCATGGCTCCTCCCAGGTCACATCACCTGGCAGAAGTGACTGAGAGGCATCACAGCACTGCTGGGTGGGTCTGTGCATGATCTGTTATGGGGCTGCTGGGGAGGAAGAGGTAAATGCAGTATTTGAAGATTTTTAGCTCAGTTATGGGCCTGGTGCTCTTATGAGGCATCTGAACCAGACTAGTCTTGGCAATACATGTGGATCTTTCTCCCAAGGAGCAGAGGAAATCTTTGTCTCCCTTTAGGGCTCTCTGACCTTCATGGGTGTGTTCAGACCTGTGGTTTTCATCTTGCAGTTCATGTAGGGGGCTGAGGGCAGCCATCTGAGCCTCCCAGCCCACTGCCTGCACACTCACAGCAAAAGGACATGGGAGAAGAGCTGGGAAGAGAAACACAGCTCACGTTTAAGCAAGTGCATTTAAGGACTAAGACATTTGTGTTTCTAAGAGATTTTAAAAAAAATCTTCAGTCTTTAGGGGCTGTACCTTTTTTGAGTTTGCACTGAAGGTCTCAAGCTAACTGTTGGGACTACAGCAGGCACTCAACATCCTTGCTGCTGGGAGATACAGCCTTGGCATCTTATTTGTAATGCAAGAAAGAGGAGCAGGGATAGGAGGAAATGGACTTTATTGTGGAGTTGATTCAAAGCCAGCTCTGCCCAGCACCTGCTGCAGCCTCTCCTCTCCCCAGTCTTCTCTGGAGCCTGGGGCTGCTGCCATGGGGCTGTTTGTTTCCTGCATCCCACCACGCTGCCATAGCCAGGATGGGAACAGGAGCTGAACAAAGCTTTGGGACTACAAAGCAGCTCCTGATTTATGCACAGACACTTCCCCCAGGCCTCAGTGTCACTTGGCTCTCAGCAGCAGTGAGAGGTCTGCCATGTCAGCAACAGGTGATGGGAAGAAGTGCCAGTCGGGAGCGTGTGTGGAGGGGAGCCACAGAGCAGATGGCAGCAGGGAAATAAATTTGGAGCTGCCATGGGAATAGTCCTGGAAACAGTCCAGCCTGTGGATGGAGGCAGGTGGGGAAAAACTTGGTGTGTACCTCCTCTTGCTTTTGCAATTTTCAAGTGCCTTTATTTCCAGCTCTGTTATCTCTTGGCCATTCCTTCCTATTACTATGCCCTTATTCCTTTTCTTTTGGTCTCTTCTTATCCTGTGTTCTTTTCTGCTTTTGTTCCTACTCACACTCTGTCTGAGCTCCTGAAGGTTGTCCACCCTGCGTTTGCTTCCTTATAAATCTACTCCCAATTCCTCTACCCCTATCTCCCCAGCTGATCCAAGAAGCTTCCCTTGGCACTGCAAGGCTCAGCTCCCTGCTCTGACCCAGCTGTGAGCTGGAGCTCAGCATGGAAGAATTGTTCCTTTGCCACATCTTGCCACTTTCCTTCTCTGCTGTCCCCTCTGATCTGATTTCCTGAGCACCAGGGGCTCACCTGGTGCCTGTGAAGTTCATTCCCCTGTCACTGCAGTGAATCCTTGCTGGATTTGCTCTGGATGTGGGTACATCCTGGCTGTCTCTGCCTTGTGTTCCTGGCAGTGCCCGTGGGATGCTTATGGAGTGTGGTGGTACATCCTTGTACATAGAGCTGGATTTGGGACTTATGGAGCATTTTCAAAGAGAAACTGTCCAGTTTGAAAAGGCTTAGGTGGAAAATTCCCATTCTTGTTCAGATGTGATAGTGTCTCAGGCTGGGGGGACCAGGGGCCATCATCTCTGGCAGTCCTCTCCAGATGCTCTGCAAACCCTGCTCTGCAGAGCCTGCTGCCAGTGCAGGGAGCTGGAAGCACGTTGGGTACTGAGTGCTTGGAGAGCTGGATCAGCCCCTAGTGTCAGCCCTGGTGCCAAAGCTGTCCAGCATTTCTGTGGCATTGGGCACTGCTGCCTCTTATGTCTCTGATGGATCAGCCACAACTGCAAAGAGCTTTTCCTTGGAGAGAGCTGTATCTGTCTCCTCTCTCCTCTCAAAGCAAACTCTCATATTGATTGCCTCCCTGCAAACTTTGTCCTTATATTAAAACAAAGAAATGTGTTTTTTAAAATTGTTTTATTTCTACCTCAGAAGAGCCAATGAAGTTTATAACAGATCTGTTGGGCAGAAGTGCTCTGCTGTGGGAGGACACATGCATGCAACCTGAGACTTTAAAATAAAATTTAAAAAAGAAATTGATCTGCCCTCAGGACAGGAAGGGTAGGGAGCAAAGTGGGACTCTCATTTTATGGGGAGCTGGTGAATGGCAGTGTCCTCTTCTGTGCAGGTGCACTGGGCATTGCCAACAGCATGTGTGGAAGCAGGAGGCACGGCATTACTTTAGGAGGTTCACAGGTGCTCTGCTGCTGATATTTACTGCTGCTTGCTTTGATGATGACTAATAGTTCATCAATGCCTGGGTTAGAACAGCTCTCTTTAGGACTTTCTGCCTATTGAATGTCAGCAGGATGTGTGAGCAAGCTGAGAGACCCAGACCTTTTCTGGCAGGATTCTTAGGGCAAGAAAATACTCTGGAAATCACACCGTGAATCATTTGTTTATCCGAGTGGATGACACTATGCCCCAGCCATGCTGCTCTGCAGTCAGACCCCTTGGGTGGGATCAGAGTGTCCAGGGCAGCTCCCTGGAAAACCTACAGGACAGGTTTAATGTTAAAAACATGACATCCCAAGCCTGCTATGCCCTGCTGTGCACTCATGGATGTATTTGTAGCACTCTTCTCTCTGGGACCTGTGGGTGCCTGGTGCACAGACAAGGGTTCAGGCAGGGCTGGCACAGCTCCATCCTGGGGCACCCTCTCTTTCCTGGAGGTGTCTGCTCCCTGGCATGTTCCACAGGACACTGGTGTCCCTCCTTGGTTCTTGGGCTACACCTGCCCCATGCGATGTGTTTAATCACCTGGGCTTGTGTGGGTGAAGAGGGGCTTGGGAAGGTAATGGGTATTGTCCAAAGTAATATGTCTGAAACCAGTCAAGAAACCAAGAGCAGTAAGGTTGTTGCCCAGCTCATTCCTACTGCTGGACGAGGAGGCCACAAATTCAAACAAAATGGCCTTTTTGTTATAGTGTGCTCTGGGGGATTAGAGGGGCTTTGCAGAGTGAGCTGTGCCAGGGAGCTCCAGAGGCATCTGCAGGTCTGGGTCTTCCTCCTGTTTCTTGAGCAAGCTTTCTCCCTCTGTTCTCTCCTCCAGCCCAAGCCTGTTGTGGTGCTGTGGACACGTGGGTTTGTGCACATGAAATTTTGTGACGTTCTAGTGTCCATCCCTGCTCTCCACACCCCTCTGAGCTGCCAAACTGCTGCTGATTGCAGCCACCTCTGGTCGGGACGTGGCACTGTGTGGAGACACTGCTCCATTGCCCAGGATGGGAGCAAAGACTTCCCATGGAAATACCTGGGCATTCTGGGGGAAGCAGGAAATGATGGCCAGGTGGGAGGGTGCCAGAGCTTTGTGCAGGGAGCTTGAAAGGAATGAGAATGGTTAATGGTGCAAACTCTATGTGCATTGCCAAAAACGAACTCATGTCTGTAAATATTACACTGCGCACAGCAAGATTAGAACAGGAAAATACCAGTTGTTAGGGTTCCTGTTGCCATCCGAATTATGCAAACAATTTGCTGGAGTTTATAGATGAGCTGGGGCAGAAAAACATTGGGTTTTTCCTCGCCAGAGTGTTTCAGTGCATTAGTATTTCAGCACGTTTCCCAGCCTCAATCTGCTACACCAGTGGATCCATGCTGTGCTCTTTTGGAATGGCACGCTGTCAACAGTGGTCTTTTCCAGGCCATGTTGGAAACTTGGAGGTGTTGGGATGCTGGTGAGATGCAGATCCTGTGCATGTGCTGCCTGGGAGGCCAAGATGGGTGTGAAGGCTCAGGGGCTCACCAAGCCCAGTGCTGAGGCTGGGGACTGCACGTGTGTGTTTGTGTGTGGCTGAGGAGCTCTTGGGACCTCTGCAAGCAGGAAGCAGAGATGTTCCTGGCCGTAGCTCTTCAGAGGCCAGACACCACCAGGATGGGCTCCCTGGAAGGAATGATAAACATTGGCTCTTCCCAGTGGCTGTGAGGGAGGTTCAGTGACTTTCCCACGGCCGTGCAGTGCGTCAGTGGGAGGTAGGATTAGCAGCTGGGCGTCCCTGGCCCCCAGCCCTGAGCCTTGCCGGCTGCACTTGCATAACCCAGAGTGAGTGTTGGGCTGCAGAGCTGCCCCTGCAGGGCTGCAGGAGTGACCTGACACAGAGCTCCCTCCCCTCCTGCTGAGACTTGGGTGGAAACAGGTCAGCTGGAGCCATGGAGCCAGGATCTTCCTGAGAGCTTGGGCACCTGAGTAAAGACACCAGAGGCCTGAGCCAGTCCCTCTAAAGCCATGCTAGATGCTAGAGAAGCCCCATACCATGACACCCGTCTTTCTAAGTGCTACTCTTCAGGGAATTGCTCCCTTTGAACAGTTAATGCTGTGAGCTTCCTTAGGGAAAAGGCTGGGGAAGGACCAGGAATGGCAGCTTTACTGGCAGTGGAACTTCAGCACGGCCCCCATGTTGAGACCAAATGCAACCCACCCATGAATGAATGTGCTGGTACTTCTGTGGGCTGTCTGCTGAGACCCCTGGGGTACAGACACGTCCTTTCTGGGCCCTACAACCAGAAGGCAGCCCCTTCCTGGCTCCTGGGACTGCAGCCTCTCTGGCCCCCACAGGGCTGTGATCCACCCCTTCCCTTCAGCCATGGCACAGCAGCATTAACGTTGAGTCTGTAAGTTAGCTCAGGACTGTTACAGGACACAATTTCACTCTAAAGCCAAGGCCAAATACTACCAGCATGGGGTCAAGTTCATGAGTTCATTCTGCCTTTGGGACTAATTTGGGTGCTGAGTAGCTGGGCAGGTATTTGACTGTTGCCTGCAGAGACCTAGAGGTCTCAGGATCCTATTCTTCTCCCTCAGATCACCTAAAATGGTAAGAATTTCCAAGGGGGATTAAGGTTGTGATCTCTGGGGAGGGGAGTGGACATCTGGTAGGAGTCCTGTCCATATTAATAGCCTCCGTTTAAATGTATGTTATCAAATGGGGCAGCTCCTTATCAGCCTGGAGACTCTGAACTCCATTACCTGAGGGGCTGCTGGTGACTTTGGGCTGCTGACCATGGCTTTCCACAGGCACACAGGTAAAGGGACCTGCTGCCAGGTGTTGTGGGAGTACACCTGGTAAACGGGGAGGAAGGTTTTGCTAACAGGCTTCTGTGCCAGAGAAATAACTTTGAATGCAGACTTAAAACCTCAGCAATGTACGGCAGTAACTCCTGATGGCAAATGGGCTGAAAACCAGTGTGGGAGACTGGTGCCAGAGCAGAGTGGTTGTGGTGGTGGCCTTTATTTTGTAAAATGCATTGGATAGTAAATGTTTTTATATCTGCTGCTGTGGGACAGCTGGGGCTCAGCTGTTGTGTGAGGAAGCCTTAGTTAAAATATGGGACAATGCTCCTCCTTGCTGCAAGTTTATTGCAGGGAGCAGAGAAGCCCAGAGCAGAGAGGACACCAGTGTGTGAACCCAGAAGTTTTGCTCTGCTCTGGTGGGAAGTTCGTGGTTACTCCCTCTTCTCTGTTTGTCTTTTAGTTCAGATGGGCTGACCCTCACCAGTGATAGGAAAATGTTAATTGTGACAGGAATCTTGAGATCATAATTTACATATCTCCATGGCATGCAGCTCTGTGATGTCTTCCCATCCTGACTAATTCCTCTAGTCCTGCAGCTGAGGACAATCAGAAGCTCTTTGGGATTTTTGAAAGCCTAGCTGACTCTCAGAAGCTGTTTTTGTGCACATCCAGGGCATATTCACAGCCCTACACCAGAGCACAGTGGCAGTGCCATTGCATCTCTTGGTGACACAGCCCCGAGGGTGGATGTGTCAGTTTGGGGCACAGCTCCCATGGGCACCAAGCAGAGCTGCTGCACACCAGGAGCCAGGGGTGCTTGTGAGACTTGGGAACAGAGAGCCTCCTCAAAACTGGGAGAAAAGGCCCAGTTTGCTGCTCAGCTTCCCAGGACAAGGCACACACGTGAGGCTGCTTGCACAGCACGTGACTGCTCAGGATTTGCTTGTGGGATGCACATACATCTTATGCAGGGCACCACTGTGAGTAAAATCTGACTTCTGTGGTATCATTTGAGGTAAGAAGATGTTTAACTTCAGCCCACAAGACTGATTGATGCTGTAACATCCTTCCATTACAGTTATACCTTTTTTTTTTTTTCTCATCTTCCTCAAGGATGTCCCTTGGGGCAGGAACTCCCAGACTTGATGCAGTGCTGTAATACAAAATGCAGCAGCCCTCCAACCTCAGCATCTGCTCAGAACACCCTGCAGGGTGTTCTGAGCAGATGCTGAGGTTGGAGGGCTGCTGTCATAAAGTCACAGCACTGTATTGATCCTTCAGACCACTGGGAGCCCCAGGGCAGCTGGGGGGTACCACAGTGCCTGCTCAGGGTGGGGCTGAATCCTCCAGAGCTGGAGGAAATCTCTTTTTGGCACCTGGGGGCACCTTGGTGTAAGAAGGGCATCCTGCTGCTGAGGTGGGGCAGATCAGTGCATAGCTGGGAACATAATAGGGGGGTCTCAAAGGACTAAACTTAATGCAACCACAGAGTTCGTTACTTAACGGGATTTTTTTTAGTTTTGAAAGGTTAGGACTTGGTTGCTTAAACTCTGCATAAAGTGCTCAGCCTTATTTGAGGCAGTGGTGCCGTGTTAGCCTTCGCTGAGCTCTGCACTGAGTGCCAAAGCAATCCCTGGGGAAAATGTTTGCAGGGCTGGGCCAGTGGTTTTTAATAAATACAATGTCCCTACTTCCCTGGGGAGCTGTGAAGCTTTAGTAATGACTGGGATGTGCTCAGACGTGGTGGCAATAGGACCACAGGGAATGTTTTTGGCAACCGCTGAGGAACTTGGAGCTGTTCTTGCTCTAAATAAAGAAGCTTTCATTTTATCAACAGATTAATTCTTGAATTATAGGGTACAAGACTTGCACGTGCCCCAGCCTGGCAATGGGAGCGCACAGTTCTGTTATTTTCAGCCCTCCCAACAAAAACGACTTACAAGAGATTTCTTTTCATTCTTTCTCTGGGCTTTGCAAATGTTTGTTGCCCAGGGCATTATGCCAGTGCAGTCCTGAGTGTCACTTTGCATTTGGGATTAACAGGACCCTTCTTTTAAGGGTTTCCCTGGTATTTATAGCAAACCATGCGACACTGCATGGAGGAATGCTGAGAATAGTAACTCAGGTGACAGACCAGGGCTGCCAGGACTGAGCTGAGACAGGCAGGTGTAGCCAGTGCCTGACAGTGTGGGGCTGTGTCTGCTGAGAAAAATAAAACCTTTTTGAAAGTCAAAAAGAAATTGCTCTTTTTCTTCCATAAGCAACTTGTGTACTGCAGAGGGTTAACAACTCCAACCTCATCTTCTTTCTTAAGTGGCAGAATAATCTGTGAAGTCTAAGTACAGTTCCTCTTGTTATGTTTAGAGACCACACTTCAAGTTCTTCCTTGGTGGTTTATCACATTTAAACATATTCCCCAGGGACATTAACACATTTCCTGTGCTAAGTGCTTTGCTTATCAGCTGTGTTTCAGCTCCATTTGCTGAATGCTTTGGTTCCAATTGTTGTGCAAACCACTGTGATGCTGCTCTGGCTGAACTGGATGAGCCAGCCCGGGGTGAGGGCAGGAGCCCCAGAGGAGGCAGGGGCTGTGTGGATGCTTTTGTGGGGTGGCACTTCTTAGGTCTGTACCCTTTTCATCCCAAAGCTGGCCATGCTGAGGGTGCAGATGTGGCCCTGACTCTCACTCAGCCCTGGGACTGCTTGCCTTTGGTACTACTTGAGGTGTGTGGAAGTTCCTGGGGCCCAGGTGTTTGAGATCCTTGAAGGATGGAAGGTGTGGTTGTCCAAGGGCTGTTTTTGTAAAGCAGGAGATGCTTTCAGGGGACAAGTGACGAACTGGCACCTCTGTGGTCAGGTAAATGTTAGGGTTGTATTCCAGTGGGTCTTGGTGCCAAATACCTGACACTTGAGAAGGCCACTGGCCTGGCCTTGTGCCCTCCAGCTGTAGCCAAATTCATCAGGGAGCTACATTTAGAGAGCACCCTGCCAGGGCTGGTGGGACAGGGATCCCTTGCTGAGAGCAGGATTTCTGGAAGTATAGCTGTATTTTTCTTCATCTCTTATTGAGGATCCTCTAGGCTTTTTAAGGATGGGCACATTCTGCATTTTCCCCTCTCCCCAGCTGCTTGTGCTCTGTTTTCACCTGCTTGTCTCCAGCAGAACAATCCTCTGCACATACCTGGGAGGGGGAATAGTTCCAGCCTGTCCATACTTTTCCCCTGCTTTCTAAATCCCATTCTGTGGCCTCAGTGTCAAGCTGACCTGGGGTTTGGATCAGTGCACGTCCTCAGGGAACGTGATTCTCCTGGGGCTAAAGGAGGCACTTGATCAGGCTGTCACCTCGGAGATGTCAGTCTGGTGTAAAGGAACAGCCACAGAAACTTGTGTTACATGACTTCCAAGCTAAAACATCTGCATGTACTGCTCTCATTTTAAACACAGCAGTGTGAAAAGAAGCACAGAGTGGGTTTTAGTGGTACTTTGGTGAGTGCTTACCCTGGGGATGGGTTGCTGTAGCACTGTTGTACCCCTGGTGTGAATCCCTATCCTGTGCTCAGCAGCTGCTGCACAACTCGTATAAAAAGTGATGCAGAGGGCACTAAATAAAGACCTCGAGGAAGTAATGATTTTCCCATACACCCAGTGTGCCTTTAGTTTCATAAGTTGCCTACTTTTCAGATAGTAAAGACAGGCCAGGGTTAATATACCTGGAAGCTCTGAAAGTTAAGCTGTGGGGACTTGGTGTAACTGGAGGGTAAACAGGTTCTTAAGGAGATAAACAACTCTAAAAACATGACCTGCTGCCAAGCAGGCTTTAGAAATACATTTAAATAAAAAATAAATCTATTTTTATACAGGGCACAAGAAATATCTCCTCTGTTTATCTTCCATGAGAGGGGACAGTAGTGCTGAAGGGGGCAGCTGTAGGATGCTGAATGAAGCTGAACTCTGAAATATCCACAGATGTTTGCTCCTTTTGGGGAAAATAATCTGCTGGTCCCAGCACAGTTGCTACTGGCCTGGGGCTCCACTCTGCTGCACACTGGTGGCTTTCAGGGCTCTTGTGCACCATTCCCTGAGTGGGCTGCTCCCGTGGGAGATGGTCTGGCTGATGTGGGCTCTAATCGTGGCCCAGGTGACAATGTGGCAATGTGACCACTGCATCTTCACTGCAGGCAAGGGGACAGAGGTGCCTTTCCTGGCTCTAGATGAGGAATTCAGGAACGACAGCGCTGAGGGCAGAAAGCTTTTGGAAAAGCTGGAAACAAATTCATGCCCCTGCCTGTGTGTGAGAGGGGCTTTCTGGTGTTGAGATGGCAGGAGGCAGGCAGAGCTGCATGCACAGCCCAGGCTGGGGCTGCCAGGCCTGGTGTTAATTTGCCTGTGGAGCTCCAGAGCTGCTGTGATAAATGTGTCTCACATTAGCACGTGATGTGTTACACGGGGTTATGTTGCTCCCTGAGCCATACTTCCAAGATTATGTGTTCAGGTTGAAAGCAACCCTAAACCTGAGATCAGGGACGTTTCAATACCATTTGCCCTGGACTCTGCAGTTGCATTTCTTCCAAATAAAACAAGCTCTAGCTGCTTGCTAGAGCTCTGCAGAGCTGGCAGTGGCTCACATAGTTTCCATGTTTCCCAGCTGTTTATCTGTTTCATTTGCTTGAACAGGTACCTCATAGCCCTTGGTGGGTTGTCAGAAGGACATGACCTGTCCTGGCCTTGCCAAGGGAATATTTCCAGGCCTTGGTCCCTCCTCAGAGTACAATTCCTACCAGCCTGGCATCCAGCCTTCCTCTGTCAGTTTTAGGTGAAGGAATAGGGTGTGTACAGAGCCTTCACCTGTGCTGCAGCCTCCCCATGTGAGGGCTCTCTGTCCTGCTTGTTAATCCTTTAACTTGTTCTGGGCCTGTGTTACTGAGAGGATGACAAAGAGGAGACAGTGTAATGACTCTTGGATTTTAAAACCTGCAAGGTAACTGTGGGAGTCCCACTCTTCCTGGCCCAGGTGAGGCAGACACTGCTATGATGGCAAAGTGTTCAAACAGGCTGAGTACCCAGCTGTGCTGGGCTGTTCCTGCTGTGGTCTGGTGAGGTTGGGCCCTGTAGTTGATGGTAAATCTGGAATTACTGGGGTGGGCAAGTGTCCATAAAAATCTGTGTGAACAGGCCCATAGGCCATAACAGCCAGACCAAGAGCATCCTGCAGCCAAGGGTGACCCCAAGGGGTCCCACTGACCCTGCTTTGTTGTGAGGGCACAGCCAGGAGTGGCACACCCTCTCTGCACCCCAAAACCCCTACTGGTTTGGTTTATAAAGGCAGAGTGTGCTGGACTTGGGCACAGCTGGAATAAGCACTGTAGTACCACTGAACTCTGTGAGGAACAGGCTCCAAGGTGGCCCCAGGGCTGGGTGGGGTGGTCCAAGGTGAGGCCATGTGATGGAGGCAGCACCGATTTTCTGGCCTGATGCTGTCCTCTCCCTTCCTTGTTCTGTGCTGGTGCTGCTGCTCTATCAGGAAGAGAGGACATTTCCTCTTGGCAGTTCTTGTTGCCAGACCACAGCCACGTTTCCCATCCGGTTGGTGATGATGCAGAAATTTCAAGGCAATGTCCTGGGGTGCTGGCTGTCCAGGGAAACAGGGCTCTGCAGTGCTGGGGTTTTGGGGACACGAGTGAGGGGCAGGGATGGAGCTGCCTCTGTGGGACTCCATGGGCTTCTGTAACTGTTCTGTTCCCTCCCTGGAAGTGCTTCAGGCCAGGCTGGATGGGGCTTTGAGCAACCTGATCTAGTGGCTGGCACTCCTGTCCATTGCAGGGCGGTTGGAACAAGATGATCTTTATGGTTCCTTCAAACCCAAACCATTCCAGGAGTCTCTGAATCCTGACAGAGCCCTTGTTACCCCATGGAATGGAGGGAGATGTTATCAGGAGAATGGGACTGCAGGAAGGGATGGGTGCCTGGGGAGAAAGTGTGAGCCAAAGTGGAAAAACAAGATACCCCACACTCCCTGTCAGCAGCCTGGCCATGGTGGAACATTGACAGAGCCTTGCTGGTGTGAACTGAAAAATATCTCTCCATGGAGGCAAATTTTTCCCTGTTTTTTTTTCCCCTTATGATTTTATATGTGAAAGCCTGGTGAAAAGAGGCAGCTGGAAGCTGCACAACTATCCAGCACAAAAGGCCTTGGAGGGCTGCAGCTGGCTGTGGGTTCAGGCTGGAAACATGGAAACAATTCCACTCTGCTCATGTTTGTTGGTGATTTCTGCCAGGACCTCACTGAGGCCTGCAGTAATGAACTAAGGGACACTCAGGGAGTGATTAAGTGTCATTACCCTTGCTGGATGTGTAGTAAGTAAATAAAGCAGCCTAGCATCCTTCCACTTAACAAGGGGACGGGGAAAGGCTGGCTTGGGACTGTGCCCTCCTCGACTGGAGCTGCTTTCTTGAGGAGTGTGATAACACCATGCTCATTCTGAGCCACATTCCTCCTGCTGATCTGCCCGGCCCCAGGAAGCTGGAGGAGCTTCCAGGGCTCAGAGCTGTGCCCTCACTGCTGTGCTCTTGCAGGGCCTGGCAGCTACACCGTGGGCACCATGTCGGAGCGCTTCGACTGCCACTACTGCCGCGATCCCCTGCACGGCAAGAAGTACGTGCAGAAGGAGGGCAGGCACTGCTGTGTCAAATGCTTTGAGAAGTTCTGTGCCAACACCTGCACCGAGTGCAAGAAACCCATCGGGGCCGACTCCAAGGTCAGTGCTGAGCACCCTGGTGTGCTGAGGAGTTTTGGGAGCCCTCTGGCTGCCAGCTGTGTGCTCCTTAGGCAAAGAGTGGCGCTGGGACGTGTAAGGGATGCTCATGGTGGGCTGGTCTGGCACAGGATCTCATCTTAGGGTCTAAATCAGCCACATGAACTGCTGCAAATGCTGAATTGCCCTGGAGAGAGAACTGCAGGGAGCCAGCCTGCACATGGCCCACAAAACTCATCTTCGGGGCAAAAAACTGAGGTCTGATTTTTGTCAAGTTTGTCAGATGCTTATTGCTTCATCATGGAAATTAAGAGTTCTTTCTATATGTATGTATTGAGAACAGCTGGATGGCAAGATGGTTCTGTTGGGTTTTCCTTATGTTAATTTATAAGTATCAATGATGTTCAGACATGGTAACACCAGGCATGACATGAAGAAACAAAAACTGCAGGACCAGCAAATATTTGCAAGCCTAGTGGTTGAAACTATTTTGATCTCCATGAAAACTGGAAATTGGTTTGCTGCTTATGTTTAGACATATGAAATTACTGATGTCATTAGCATGTACCTTCAAGGTCAGATAAATGTTTATGGCAATACCAATGTACAACTGAACTAGAAGGAATGTAAACACCCAAGAAGCCCACACTTGCAGAACTTCAAATCTCCAAGCTGTTGGTTTGAAGCATCTTCTGTCCCCCTGAAAGTCCAAAGTGAATGTGATTGTGTCAGTGAGTTTGGTTAAATGTCCTTCCCTTAAGAGATTGAAGAGGAGCTGTAGCTCTACCCACAAACTTGGGAGCAACAAATCTGTCCTTTACTGCCCAGGCTGATGAGACAGGAGCTTGGCCTTAGGGTTGCCCAGGGGGAGAGAAAAGCTTCTCACTGCCACCCTCCCTCCCTTTCTGCTCATTCCAGGAGCTGCATTTCAAGAACCGCTACTGGCACGACAATTGCTTCCGCTGCTTCAAGTGCTACACGTCTCTGGTCAACGAGCCCTTCATGCTGAGGGAGAACAACAAGGTTTGGTGCAGCAACTGCACTGCTGCTGAGGATGCACCCAGGTGTAAGGGCTGCTTCAAGCCCATTATTGCAGGTACGGAGCCAGTGACAGCGGCCCAAGGGCCATGTTCTGCTCTATGGCACAGCCAGGGTGGTTTTCAGCCCGTGGAGGCTGCAGTTAGGGGTTTGGGCATCACAGTGGAAGGCTGGAGCACCTCAGAGCAGTAAATTTGGACTGTTACTCTCACCTGTCCATTTTATTCAAGTGTTGAAAGGCTGCTTTGCCTTTGTGGATAATTAACCCTAATGTCAGTCTTAAACCACTTCTACCAAAAGCTTCACTCAGTAAATCAAGGTCCTAAAAGGCTCAGGCAGCTGGTCTGGTAACTATTTTTAAATCATCTAGCAGGCCCTGGCTAAAATCAGATACAGAAATTACCAGCTCATCCCTTGTCTGCATTCCAGAGGACTCCTGGGCTGAGCTATGGACAGGTCTGCTCACAGATGTTACACAGGACGGGGGAAGGGTTTGCCATAGGCCTGAAATCTAATGACAAGTTATTTTTGTCTGTTGTAGGAGACCAAAATGTTGAGTACAAGAAGATGGTCTGGCACAAGGACTGCTTCACCTGCAGCCAGTGCAAGCAAGTGATTGGATCTGGGAGCTTCTTCCCCAAGGGTGATGAATTCTACTGTGTCTCCTGCCACGAGCACAAGTTTGCCAAGACCTGTGCTAAGTGCAAGAACGTAAGTCCTTCCCCTCTGCAGAGGCAGCTGCCAGAACCAGCCCTCATGTGCCTTTTAGGACTGGGAGGGTGAACCAGCAGCCAGACCATGCTGAAGCACTGCCAATGCTGTCCTTTCCCTGGGATACTGGTGCCAGCAGCTGGTGGAATGATGGGAGAGCCAAAGGCTGCTGTGCATTACAGGATCTGGGTTAGCTGATGGCAACACTGCAGAAATCAAGTGATACCACTCCTGCACTTGCCTTGGGGATAGTTTAAGTTTTGTAGTGGTACTGAATATTCAAGAAGTGAAACCATAGCTGTTTTGCAACTTCTGCAACTGATTAGTGTGGAATTTCAGTTACCACTTACAGTGAAAGAAAGGATTACGAAAGTGCCAGGTATGTGGGGTTTCAGGTTGGAGGGACTCAAGTGCATTCACAAGTAAATTTTGATGGCAACTTTGGAAAGATTCTCTCCATGACAAAGCTTTCCTACCCTACACCCCATGCCTGTGTCACCTCTTCTCCCTTGCTGATTCTAAATGACACCTCTGCTCTTTCTTTCCCAGCCCATCACTTCTGGAGGCCTCACCTACCAGGAACAGCCTTGGCATTCTGAGTGTTTCATTTGCTCCAACTGCAAGAAGCCACTGGGTGGGAAGCGCTTCACAGCCGTGGAGGATGAGTTTTACTGCGTTGAGTGCTACAAGGAGTGTGTTGCCAAGAAGTGTGCTGGATGCAAGAATCCTATTACAGGTATGTTGGGTTAAATGCAGCTCAAGGGCAGTGGGTGCTGAAGGTCAGGACAGTGATCCCCCAAGGACAGGAGCCCAGGGATGGGTAGCATCAGAAGCAGGTCTGGTAACCCAAGCCCAATCCCAGCATTTTACATGTGATCTGACTCTGAGCTATGTGCTTGTGCTGGATGGAGGCTGAGCTTGTAACTGAGCTCTTCTGCCTCTGCAATCTCAAATTCACCTCCTTCATAACTCCCCCAACCAGAACTGTTCCCACCCCTATCTTAGTTTGGGACCTTTAGGTCTAATACGAGAGATGCTTTATTGTCCCAAAGGGTCATTTGTACCCCCTCTGATGTATTTTACACTTAAAACTCACTGGAAGACAGAGCTCAGCCCTGAAATGTGGGCACTGTCCTGTCATTCCCATGAGGCTCACATTTCCATCCTGCATTTTAGAGCATGGGTCTGAGCCCAGAACTGTTTAGCCCAACATATCCTTGCTCCTTGTTTGCTGGAGAACGGAGCAGCGGGGAAAAAAAGCTTATTGCAGAGACAAGCCACGCAAGCCTTATGCTAAGATATTTATTTCTCCAAGAAACATCAGAAGATGCAACAAAGCCTTGCCTCAGCTGCCACTTTGGTGTTTCAGGCAGCCCCTGTGGCCTGCAAGCCTAGGGAAGCACTGGGGCAGCAGGAACAGGCTGAGCTGCTTGGTGGGATAACCCAGCCAAGGCAAAGCTACTATCGCCGTCCTATAATTGTGTTCTCTCCTAGCAGGATTTGGAAGAGGAACCAGTGTGGTTAACTACGAGGATGAGTCCTGGCACGATTACTGTTTCAAATGCACAAAGTGTGCCCGTGGTCTGGCCAACAAGCGCTTTGTTTGCCATAATGGAAAAATTTATTGTGCTGAGTGTCCCAAACGACTGTAAATGAGCAGATGTAAGATGGATTTTAAAGCCCTGCTTTCCCAAACAGTCCTGGTAAAAGAGCAGGTTTTTGCATGTTGAGAATTTTAACTTTTTCCATTTTAGTGTAAGAACTAAATTAGCCTCAATATACTAGGTTTGACTTTTGAAGCTCCTGCACTACAAAAGCATGCAGCCTTGCAAAAATCTAACCTTGTTTCTAAGTAACTCCTAGTACAAAGGCTTGAAATGCAGTTAGATTTAGAGGTACACACACTGCATCTTCTGTGTGTGGCTTAAACTAAAACAAATGTAGTTTTAAACTTATCTGGTATATGATTAAGCTTGGCACTTAACTGAAGTGGGTTTGACAAGGCATGCACCTCAGACACAGAGATGCAAAGATTGCACCTGGGAGCAGAGGAATGCATTATTATGCTTCTACAAGCACCAATACACAACAAACACCACACCATGAATAAGTAATAAATACCTGAGCTCACTCTCCCACACCACATTGCAGCACATGTATGGAATGGCTTCATCTTACAGATAACTAAGTTAAATGTCACTGCCAAAACATTGTTAAGTTTCCATAAACTCGTTTTAGTCTTGATTTCCGCATGGTTTGCCTGCAAGTTTTCCTCATCAGCTTTTTTTATATCATTGTTTAAACAAGGCTGTCTATGTACAATTATTAATCCATTAACAAGTAGTAAACCTTTCACCTACAACATGCACATGCATTTACAAGTGCCTTAAAAATAGCTCAGACAAGGCTAGCTCTCCTATCATATCAGTGTATGTTCAGTGACTGAATAAAAGTGAGACTAGTGCCTGCTTGGAATCTATAGTCTGGAAATTTATTTATTTTTTAAATTTTGCCATCTTACATGATTGATGTGTCTCAGGGCTGAGCTACTGAAACCGATCTATTACACTGATACTGTAAAAGTAAGAGTCAGCTGTGCTGTCATTGCACCCTTAAATATCTGAGGACTAAAGCAACAATTTCCATAAACTAATTAATTTTTAAAATATATAACTGACACTGGACCATCTGCCAGAAACAGCCTGTGTGAAAAAGCCCTTTGGAGAGCATATGTACAGCCACTGTTCACGCACAGATCTACCACACTTCAGCAACCTCAATGCTGGTTTAAGGAGGGTTTTTTTCCACAGTAGTAAAATACTTTATCAACTGATTCACTCCAGCCATTCCCTTTCAACTACTGACAAGGAACCCTTGCAAGAAAATGAAAAGGCAGCATCCTGCTGGTCACTGCTCCACTGCTGGACTCACCCTCACAACACAGAGATGCTGCTGCTTCAGGGAAAATCAGGTTAAAGAATTGCTCAGTTCAGAACATGCCATCAGCACGGACAAACACAGCAAGAGCTGAGCTGAAGGTGTTAGTGCAAATCCCCTCCCTAAAACACAGATGCAACTGCCAGAGGCTATTTTGGGAATGTGCAGCTGAAGCAGTTAGAGCAGCAGCAGGTCAGCATGGCAAGGGGTGGAGAGGCCTAGTAAGGTCACACTGAACATTACAGAAATAAAGCATTGTTCAACTGCAAAGTTTATTTAACAGTGTGCAGGTATTTACACAGGGCTGGGTCAGACCATCCAACAAATCTCAGCACAGAAAAAAATATCGGCATCTTTGTTAGAGTGATTGTCTCTGCCAGAACAAACAGCTATCATACAAAAATACAGTTTTCCTTTTACCTAAGGCACTGCTCTAAAGTCTAAAACAGTTCTACAGTATTTCTGAACAGCAAGAGGGAGAAGGCTGAGGGCTCCTGTTGCAACTGAGGTGTCGAGGAAAGAACAGGTGTAGTTGCAGCAAACCCACTGCAAACTCAGCTGCTGCTTGGAGGCATCACTGGAACTGAGGCATCAGCCAATGGGTTGGAGCAGATTTGAGACAGCTACTCTTTAAAGTAATCACCTATCCAGTCTATCTGTTACAGGAGACATTGGAACAAGGCTGCATTATTACTTTTAGTAGGAACTTTCAGAAGATGCTTCGTTAATCTCTTCATGCTGAAAAAAGCAGGCAAGTTCAGGTTAAATAGATTATTTAATGCAGGCTTGAGGGGAAAGGAAATATATATGCAGCTTGCAGCCACTGTTAAAGAGCTGGAACTGGAACACTTAGAATAATTAACATGAACAAAACATGACTTCAATGGTCTAATACTGTTATGTACACAATAAAATAATACTTCCATAAGTGTAGATAAATAAGTAATTCAAAAGGAAAACATTTTTAAAAGCCTGACACCTTAAACTGCACTGACAGACAAATCTAGGGACTCAATATTTTTGTAATATATTAGAGCACATGCTGAAAAATGTTTTGATGTTTGCCAATAGATTAAAACATATTAGTGATGGTACAACACTTGCATTTTGAAACTGCCAATATTTTCACATTAGATAAAAAGGAATTTTTCTTCTCCATTCAAAACTGAAGATACTCAATTTTGCAGTTTTAAATAGCACATGAACCAACAAGCAACAACATTTTCTAGACATTAAAAAGGGAGTTCAGCTTTAACATACACTGAATGAGTCTTTTATTTCATCAAGACCATTTTAGAAATATGCAAAGTCTGCAGCTAAGTGGGGAGTCCCCAGTGGCATGTTCTACATGATACTGATATGAAAAAAAAAAAAGACTCAATCAGGTTACTGTAAAGCCTGGAAAGGGGAAACAAGGAATATTTGAACTAGGAAACCTCATCTAACAATTAGCTAAACGAACGGAAAAAGAACATTAGCACAACAGTTTCCCTGAAATGTTTCAAGGTGCAAATTAGAAGTTTGTCATCCCTCCCCTGGTGTTTTTTTGCAAACTTGAAGATGGATAAAGGTAAACAAGCAGCTTTTCAAAACAAGGCCTTCGGTACTTGAGAAAACACTGGATTACTGAAGTGCAATCAGATTATTTCCAGGTCTCTAGTGTTCACAGTTCTGTCCAAAGAGCAAAGAGAAGAAAACATTTAACCATCATAACTGTGTGTTGTGCCACATGCATCCATCATCACTGTCAGTCTACATCCAGGAGTGAGCACAGAACCACTTGGTCACTTACAGTCCAAAACCAGCACAGAAGGTTTTCTTTCTTTTTACAGGAATATTAGTTTTCAAAGTTATGTACAGAATCCTTAAACAGTATTATGTCTAAACATTTTCAAGTTCAAAATTAAAAGGCCACACTGCCTTCACTAAAAAAAAGTTAATGATTCTGATCACAACAAAAAGGGATCAGCAGAACCACAATAAATTTGTCTATTCCCATGGCCCAGTCTGTTGTGGCCTCAGGGGGAGCCTCCATCAGGGTGAGGCCCTGGAATTAAAATTCACAAGACGCAGAGTGACAGAGGAGACTCAGGAAACAGTTCAGTCTAGAAAAGTGCTACACTTTAATCAAAGAAAGTGCTACACATCACTGGAAGGAAATGTGGATAGCAAGGCTTGTTTTTCCACTAGCATTTACTTCAACTGATCACACAGTCATTTACCCCATGGGAAGAGATCTCCTGTGAAAAACAGCCCTTTGGGGTTTGGCTCCAACACCAGAGAAGTCCAGTCTTAAATAAACTTCCTGAAGCTTCTCTGACACACCGTGCTGTACTGCATCAGGGCCTGGCTTCTCAAGCACATGTGGCTTGAGATGTAGCCCTGGCTCTTTCAGAAAATTCAGAATATTTTGTGTATGTACAGCTTTGTTACTCCTCCCAAAATATAACACAACCATCTGTGGAATTTTAGGTTGGTGTTACCTGCCTCAGTGAAGTGAAAGGCTATTCCACAGTAAGTAGAGAGGACAGCTAATAAATACATTGCTAAGAGTCTGAAGGGACCTTGTAAGACCACACAGGTCAGCATCAAAAAGTTACAGAACATGGCTAGGAATGGAAAGGTCTGGTGTGTAGAGTCACATCAGACATATTTTAAACTATTTAGTATCTTCAAAAGTAACATGTGCCATTTAATAGATCTTAGAAAAACCTTAAAGTACAACCTTGAGCTTCAATGCTGTTTGGAACTTCACAGGGGCTCAGCTGTGTCTTTGGAAGAGCCTTAATGTTGGGCCTTAAAAAGTCCCTAAAAAGGCATCAGTTGGTGACTCCTTTTGACAGAATTCAAGTTAAAAGCACTAAAGAAAGAGCCTTCCCTCCAGTCTACACATTGGAAAAAGTGCCTTGAAAATAAGAAGCTGTAGTTAAGGCAAGGAGAGCGAAACGCGAGGAAGTGAAGTGCCTAGGCAGGGGAAGAGACAGACAGGGGAGTCAGCTTGGATTACCTGATGAAGCATCTATAGGTTTGGTCAATGAATTCACTGCACCATCTTCCTCAAAAGCCAATTTGGGACTAGAGGGTATTGTAGCAGCATCATTCAAGTTTTGATTACAGTTACCAGCAGAGATGCTGTCCGAGCTCAGTTTGGTTGACTTGGAATGTACTCCAACGTCAATGAACTCCTCAAAAGTCCATGAACCAGATTTTCCATTAAGATTCTCAATAAGTCCAATTGTATGATCAGCTTCATGAACACCAAACTCCCCCGAGTCATCGACAACCATTTCTTTTGCAGGATGGCTACAAAAAAAAAGAGAATGGGTACTTGCATTGCAATTTCCACATGTTTAACCTTTACATTGATTCCAGGCCAGGCAATTAACAGTCTGCATACTCTGCAAAGCACTGAATATCCCACAGGGCATTCCCAGACAAGCTCCAGCTGTCACACAAGATCTCCCCTCCAAGAGCCAACGGGGAAGAAGAACTCAGCAATATATACCAAATTTTTATTATACTAACAGCTCACAGGTAAGGTCTCATTCTAGAAATTTCGTATAAGAAAGTAACAAGTTGAAAGCCTTGATCATTAAGTCTTGATTTTTGTAGTGCACATTTTTCCTTTTTTTCTAAGACTTTCTGAACACAAAACTAAAAACCAGCATAATTTTAAAAATATTCAAAGTCTAAACCCATATTACTGATCAATTTTTATTCATTCTTAGGACAATCGTGAAAATGTCTTTATATTCCATCACTGCAGGAATGACATTAATTTATCATCACTTTTAAAAAGTGTCCACAATGTCATTCCTAGATCATTAGCATTTAGATGAGCAAATGGAACAAGCATCAGAGGACAGATTTTCCAGTAGCAGATAAAAATGCTTTACATTCAAAAAAATATAATTTGAAATAGTAAAAAAACCCAAATTCCTTACTAAAGGAGGCTTCTGCATTGTATCTGGTGTTTCAGCACAACCAAAAGGGTTCTAGAGCTTTCGGCAGATTATTCTTCCTTTCCAGTATCATCCTTCTCCCTCTTGTTTAATTGTTTTGTTAAATGAGAAGAACTGCAAGGCATTTCAGTGGAAAAGGTTTCAAGCCAGTGTCAGTTTTCATAATCAACTCTGCCATGTTGCTGGCTGTGTGTCTCACTTCTCATCAAAGGCAGCACTGTTAACGTGGTGCCATCTAAACAAACAATTATCCTGAGCTAACTGCTCTGTGTGAGGCTGTGCTGACAGCACACACCAGCTGGAGAAAGGCACACAGACACCACAAAGCCAGAAAGGTGCTGCAGACAGCACTGCATCTAATTTAAACACAGAGATTTCTTGTGTGAGAGCCAAGTGCTCCCACAGTGCAGCAGACTCACCTGGAATCCTTTAGTTCAGTAACAGACAGAGATCCCTCGTCACTTTTCAAGTCACTTCCATTCATGAACACTTCACTGGCCTTCAACTCTGACTCATCTTGTTCCTCAGATTCTGCAGAGATCATGCTTTGTGCAGTCTCTAAACAATCCTCTGCCTCCTCCTTGACCTCCTGGAGCGAGTCAACACCATTTAGCTTTCCTGAAGATTGGGGGGGGGAGGGGAGGACAAAAAATAAAATACAAGGAAAGAAAGAACTTGAGTAGCAGAATTGTTATTCTAAATGAATAAAATACAAGCACCAAAATAACCTTTCCTAGCCAAAACCCAAGGAACTTGGCTTCAATAAATTCATTTGTCTATAGACAAGCTGCATGTACAAATATGACATTTATTTTTCATCTTTAAAATCCACTCATAAAATGAAAGCATGCTGCCTGCGTTTCACTCTCAAATCATTCTGATTTCTCTGTTCAAGAAGTTAGTCCCCCTGGCATCTCTGAGTCTGGTGTCTCAGACCATCCCAGAGCATAAAACACCACTGAGACACAATCTGCCACCCAGGCCTGACTCAAGCAGCTTCCTTACCTGGCTGATCAGTCTTCTCAGGACCCAGATATTCCTCCTCTTCAATATCCTCTCCCTCCATCACCTCCGAGGCAGACTTCCCTTCATTCTGCAACTGCATTGCCAGTGTTACTTGGAACAACTCCCTTTCTCTACAGTTTCACAAATTCAGTCACAGCTCCCACACAAGACCATTCCATGCCCAGAAGTGAGGCCACATGAGTTTCAAGGCTCACAGCACCCAGCAACAGGTGCTCTGCTGAGCCAGAGCCTGGGGGACCCACTTCCACCTCCTACCTATTATTCCCAAGTTCCTTTTCCCCTCATTTCCCCTCATTTCTCCAGGGTGTGTGCTAAATTTTATTGATTTTCAGCTATTTGACTACTTCAATATTTGAATGTTCAAAGAACAACCACTCCTCAATATGCTCTATTTTTCACAAAACTTAGGTCACTGCATTAACAAAAATACATCCAGTTTACTGTAGCACTAGCAATCCCAAGGGAATCCAAGACTAGTTTAAGCCAAGAGATAATGCCAGAAATCTATGTTTTCTGGGGAAAAACAGTCCTGGCAGAATGTCCACAGTTAAAAAAAAAAAGTCCATTACTAACCAGTGTTTGTTTAAAACCAATCTGGAAGTGATAACACCACATAACATTGTGTCTGTAGGCCTTGAACAAAAATGTAACAAAGCTCTTCACAGAGCAAGCAAAGCAGAAGAATGTGTGCAATGGGAGCTACTGGAAATTATTCTGGTGCACCAGAACTTTGCACTTCCTGTGGAAGCCATTTTGTGTAAGGATAACAGAGGAAGACAGGATACAAGACACAAAGTTCTATTCTGTCACTATACAAATCCAAACAAAAAAGTACCTTGGATTCATTTTGATCCGATTTTCGTGTTCTTTTCATTATTTCTTCAATTCTCTGTTAGAACATGAAAAACATTTACAATGACACACAGAGCTTTATATTTCAGCATTCTGGTTAAATGTTCATCAATCATAACGTATTTTCATATTTAATGAGTGTACTGTTTTAATAACTGTTTCTAAAGATCACAAACCAGAGTTGGCAGTCTTTAAAAAACCACACTTCTATTTAATTGCATCTGAGACCATTTGCCTGCTCATTTTAGGCTGAGAATTCAAAACAGGCTACCTTTTTTCTTTCAAGCCTTTCCTGCATATTTTGCTGCATAATCCTCTCTCTTTCCAGTCGCTGTCTTTCAGCCTCTTCTTGAGCTTTTGCTTCAGCTTCTTCTCTCTGAAAACAAAGCAAAAAGAAGAGAGCACCCA
Organism: Petroica traversi; assembly: GCA_025920805.1. Classification (NCBI taxonomy): domain Eukaryota; kingdom Metazoa; phylum Chordata; class Aves; order Passeriformes; family Petroicidae; genus Petroica; species Petroica traversi. The sequence continues at coordinate 6,362,422 of JAHLSL010000024.1, read as the reverse complement.
GTGCATAACTCATTCCCAACAGTCAAAAGCAAAGCAGTTACAGATTCTGGTTCAACACAGACAGGAACATCAGGCAATCACATTTAGTATGGCCACACATTACAACTAAATGTCAATTACCCAGTTACTAACATGAAATATATATTACTTTTACATTCAGAAACTGAAATCAACTATTTTAAGATAATGCAAATGTTCAGAATGTTGCTGAGCTACTGAATGTTGTTGTTCAAACTATGCTTTGGGATGAACACTTGGCTAACAAAGACAAGCTATAAAGTAACACAGCAATTATATTCTAAATGTGTCAAGATTAACTTAAAAATCTTGGCAGTCAGGTACTGCTACCAAGATACTTGGTGCTGAACATCTTCTATTCCTTCTACACTGGAAAAACTTTTCCAGTATAACTGGAAAGAAGACAGAAATATAGTTAACACTCTGAGTAATTGTTATAAACAAACATTTAAAGAAATATCCAGACACACGGCAAAGCCATTCAGAAGATACAGTTTTTTGAACACAAATAATTTCAATATAAAACTGCTTTAGTTTTCAGAGTTAATCTAATTTAAGGAAATGCCACTTTCTGCAGAACTGCTCCCTTCAGTTCAAAGGATGCCTTTGTAAAGGTACATGGAATCTTGCTGAGGAAGACTATTCAGCAACAGGAAAAGCAGACTTGGAAACACTACCAATCTTTCTTGGAGATGAATCAGAGTAAACCAGATTACTTTCCACACAGACCATCTCCTTGTAACTCATAGCAATCCACTGGCAAAGTGGGCTCAGTACAAATATTTTACATATGCAAAGGAGCACCCCTGTTTGCCAAAAAAAAGTATTCCAAAATAGCTGATTCTGCCTATGCTTGAATTTACTAAATGCCAGGAAAACAAAAATAAATCACAGAGACCAGGGCAAGGAAAGGACCCACAGAAATTCTCAAATCCAAATCAGACATCTGTCAAAACCATTCTATGAAAGCAAAATCAAAGACAACCCTCTCAAAACCACAGCAGCAGCTTCTTCCAGGAGCACAGCAGGAGCCACAGACCTGCTGCTGAAGCTCTGCAAGCTTTTCCTGCTCCTCCTGCTCCCGGCGGATCCTCTCCTCCTCAGCTTGTCTTTGCTGCTCTTCAAAAGTCACTCTCTTCTCCTCCTCCTGCTTCCAGAGCTCCTCCTCCCGCCGTGCTTTTTCCTCAGCTGCTCTCCTGGCCATTTCTTCTTCTCTGATTCTAGAGTTCCCAAGGTAAAGATTACTGGGTATTTTTGTCTTTAAAAGTGTGTGTGCACAAGAGACAGAGTAGGAAACAAGGAAGTTCTAGGCAGTCCAGTCAAAAAATAACTGCATAAAGACACTTTCTGGTGTGGATTTACAAATGCCACCATCCAGACTTGTCAAAGGGAAAATCAAATTAACTTGGAAGAAATTATCTGTGAGTAAATGGTCTTTGCTGATTGAGTCAAGGCAGGTTGTTACAATAATGGAATGTTTGATTGAGAACTGGATTAAGCAACAACCATTTAGTAAAGAACATCTGCAACCATGACATGAATGAAGCTTTTAATCACTGTCAAACATAAACGTAGTGGGATTTACTAAGAGACTGTTTCTTCTAAGCCTGAATTCAGAGGTACACTAAAGGTGTATACTGCCAGCTCTTGCAGATATACAGAGCAGATCTGATGACATATTTCTGATAAAACACCTAGAACAGATTACATGCAAGTTTCTGTCAGCTTCATATCCACAACTGGGAAACAGACAAAATCTGATGTTCCACCATGTTCACAGAAGGAGACAGGTGGTCCTTGATCTGGAATAAAGTTAGTCAGCCCTAACGTAGCAATTTATTTTTAACAACTTCTATGAGATGAACGAAATGCACACAGATTTAACACTTTGAATTATTTGTCTGCAACAGTCCTGATCAATATTTCATATCACTCAAGAGAGATTTAATGTACCATCAAAACACTGCCTAAGCTGATCAAAGGAAAGTTTAATAGAGAGAGGTCAACTCTTTCAAACCAAATACAAACAAACCAAACACAAGTGGTGCAAAAAGCACATTCCAGTTCTGAAACAAAAGCCCCAGTGATGACTGGAAGGAAAAAGAAGCAGTGATTTCACATATGTGCATTACATATATCCTGAGATATAAACAGATGTTACACACAGCAACCTGTCCCAGGTTGGTGCCAGTGCCTCTCAGTTTCAGGAACTGTATTAACGTTTGCAGGAAATTAAATTAAAATTTAGAAACCATACACAGCTGGAGTATCCCTTCCAACCACACCCCAGCACTGAAAGCATCCCTTCTCTCCCCTCAACTGTTACCTTTCTTCTTCCTGTCTCTGAATTCTTTCTTGGTCTTCACGCTCCCTTTGCTCCCGTGCCAGACGTCGCTTCTCTGTCAAGATTTTAGCAGCTTCTTCAGCTGTGGTGGTCCCTGCTACTGTTTTGCTACCTGATTCTGCAAAGGTTAAAAGAATCTGCTGTTAGAATGCTCCAGTAACTTAAAATGAAGAAAGACGTTATCACTGTGAGATGAGATCTCATGGCCAACTGATTCATCATCTTTTCAATCAGTGCTCATCACACAGCAAGTGAACCCTTTCCTAAAGGCCTGCAAAGGGGAGCCCTGAAGATGCAGAGCCAGGATATCTCACTGACAATGAAAGAGTAACAGCTCATTTCAACACTGATCCAGCCATATTCCAGAAGATACACCTAAAGATACTCTCCAATTATCACAGCACTTAAAAACACGTCTTTGACAAGACACTGTTATTTCTGTAACGCTTAAGCACTGAAAAGAAAACTGGGGAAAAAAAACTGCTTTAGGAAATATCTTTCACTTCCTCCTAATAAAACTGAACACACATGACCCTAAAGAAGAAATTCTTATTCTTTTATTTTTCTTGTTTCATAACATTAACATTCATGCCTTTGTATTCAGAGTATCTTAGAGTGCAAATAATCAACATTTTATCGGTCCCCGAAGGCACATACTAATGACTTCAGTAATACCATATTTCTATATATTAGCAACAAATCAATTTCCAGTTTACATGGAGATCAAAACAGCTTCAACCTCCAGGCAGGTAAATCTTTGCAGCTCCAGCTGTTTATGTTTCTTCATGACCTGCCTGGTGTTTTGGTGTCTGAACATCAGAGACACTACTATAAATTAACATTAGGAAAAACGTCAAAACCAGAACCATCTTGCCATCCAGCTGCTCTCAATACACATACTGAAAGAACTCAGATTTCTACCAGTTATTCCCATTCTCTAGAATTATTTGTCTGAATGTGATTTAAGATTATTCATCTGAATATTCAGAGAATCAGCTCTTGATGTCAGTAGAGCAGCAGCAGCAGCATAATAGTGGTGAGCACCTGCCTTTCTCCTGAACATTTCACAAATCAGCACATATATGTGTGCTTAACATTTATAAAGCCTTCAAGTCAAGGTAATTTTAATGAACTATGACATCATGGTTTGACCACTTGTTTTGCTTCTGACCTGAAGACAAATCCTTCAAAATACAATGTCATCATTATGAACTTAAATATCTGAAAAGCTGCTTAGGCCCCATAGACAGGTAATCACTACCTGCAGCTGCAGGGTAGAATTACACAGAGCAAACTCTCAGCAGCTGAATCATGGCTGTCTTTTGAGCATAAAAACTGTTCCTGCAGTCCTAGTAAAAGCATTTCAGCACTGATGTAGTGCAGGCACAGAGAGTGTTCTAACATTTAGATTTATCCAAAGCTGAGAAAACACCACCTCCCCAGACAACACAAAGCTTCTGATTTGAGAAAAAGTTGCAGTCATGCTGGTACTAACAAAAATCAGCCATGAGTGTTCCAAATTTGAACTCAGTCAAAAGGGGTCCTCCTCCTCCTAAGCAAGAAAGACCATTTTACATTTATAAAAACCATTAGCAGATCTGCCTATTCAAGACAAGCTGATGCTTTTCTTCCTATATTCTGTAGCTTACTAGGTCTCACTTACTGTTGCCAGTGTACAGCCATGAAAAAGTTAAAATGCCTCTCTCTTCCTTTGCCATGTGAGTGTATTTTCTGATCATACCACTCGCTTTTTACAGCAGAGGCCATTTTTTTTTTTTTTGCACATTTGCAATCTCCCAGTTCTAACAAATCTGGTCAACATTCAATGTCCAGTTTAACCTATTTCCCCATCTCAAAACTGAACCTAAATAAGACAGCAAGAAGCTCAGCAAGAAGCCTAAAGGTTTTAGGCTTTTAAGTTCTAGGGTTACAACATGATAATGAAGCTTAAATACGGTATCTGGTATTGGCAGAAGAAAATTAGTTACAACAGTTCAGAACACTGCAGATATGGAAAGAACAGGGGGAAAAAAGTCAAAAGAAAGGGTTGAGGACCTTCTCAATGCAGTTTCACTTCTGCAGTTTTATTGATGATTTCCAAATGGGTACTTCAATACTGTTTTCATCTCCATGTACCCCTTTACAGCCTGTTTCCATAGGGCAGGACATGAGACCTCCCAACATAATTGCTACCTTGAGAAAATCTGACAGTCTTTTACAATCAGCTTCCTTTTCCTTGTATTCCTAGTCATTACTGGTAAGAACAGTCTTTTTATCAAAGCACCTTTATATAAGGGAAGGGGAAAGAGAGAAAGAGGCAAGAGGAACAACCTCTGAACACTTGCAAAATGTAGTACTAGCTGGATGGAGGGAAGATTCCAACAGATTTCAAGGTACGTAATTAATTCACAATTAATCTAGGAATCATATTTCAAAGCCTTCAATACCCAGATACAACATGTGAGGCTCCATGATAGCTTATTACCTATCATCATGCATAAGGTGAGAGCTCATGAAGGAGCACTTCTTATGCTTTAAGTTGAACAAGCCTTTTAATTCTCAGAGAAGCTGCGAGAGGCTGCTGCCAGAAATGACAACTGCTCCAAGTCACTGAAAAATAAAAAGTGTTTTACTGTGGAACAGTATATTGCAGTAGGAAGACACAAAAAACAAGACAAAAAACTTGACTGCTGCCAGCAACAGGCAAACAAGTTCAGTTTGAAGGAGAAGAGATGGGATGAAGATACAAGTGCACAAAGCTGAAATTAGGCTAAACCTACAAGACCTAGAGACTGATTTGCCACATGCCATTCACTGGTGTGCTCTGACTTCAGAAGCTGTCTGGGATAGGGAATTGCACCAACCCATGGGGTGAACTGCTGATGCAGAGGTGTAAAATGAAAATTGCCTTGAAAAATGAAAGCAACTTTTTAGGAAAAAAGATTTTGCATCACTTAGCAATACTGCAGTGTACCAAAACATTCAAAGAGAGAAATGAAATCATCTCTTATGTTCAAGAACATGCCCACTATTTCCTTCTGTTCCATGAGTCAAAGAAAAAGAGCTTTGCCCAGCCCCAGTAGGAATCACTACAAAGATGACTACCTTGAGATTAGAAATAAACTAAAAGGGAAACAGATAAACTGGGTTAATACAGTTTCAGAAGTCAGTGTAGAGAGGAGACAGATCAGGCATCTAAGGAACAAGGACAGATGTTCTTGTTTCAGAAAAACTGGAAGATACAGAACTAGGACACATTGTTTTGGAGGCTTCAACCAACTGATGACATCAATCAGAAGTGATGATGCTCTGAGGAACACAAGACATTTATCAATAGTATGGCAGCACATCGAGGGATGGACGTTCTGACTGCAAAGACAAAGGACACGACACCAAAGACGGATGTGAGACAGTACAAATGTCCACCTCTGACAGCCAGGCTTCCTTCCACAGGAGCACATGCCCAGAGAGCTGTACCATGAGTTCTTCAACTGAATGACACTTCTTCACATCCAACAGAAGCAGAGTCAGGGGGCCCTCAGAAGTGGCAGAGAGCAGCAGCAGCCGAGGAATGCACACAGGAACCGCACATGCAGTAACGTGCAGCAAGCACATGTTCCCACTTACCTGGGGTCTGAGGGGTTCACCCCCAGTACTGCCCACTGGCTGTAGCTTACATTCTAAAGATCCCTCCTTTTCCTGTCAGGGGTCCCCATAGTCCTTCTCCCCAGTGAATTGCCTGAGACCTCATCAGAAGGCTCTCCCAGATTCTGCTGGCTTTTTTCCCAGTGAGGGACAGAGGCCGGGCTCTCGTGGCACAATGAAGAGCACCAGGACACCAATTGCTTATCCAGTATATAGCTCTCCTTAATCTACAAGGATAATTTCTCACTGACTAGTGAACTGATCACTCTTCCCAAGGCAGCAATGGTTACACATTCACTGGAACTTAGGCTGAGGCAGCCTTTGAGAGTTGTAAAAACTCTCCCTTGGCCTGTGATGGAAAGGAACTGATTTTGTCCTCCAAGCAGGTCTCTACATGAGCATTTTAAGAACTACCAACTGAACTTAAAGACCTTTGTGTAGTTCAACTACTGACTCTATAAATGAAATCTAGCAGATCCCTCAGCTAGAGCAGCTGAAGCCCAAAAGGCAAAGAGGATTTCTGCTTTTCTTAAAATTACAGTACAAGTAGTAATATTGAAAGCTCCTGACTTTAATCTCCAAGTCAAATAAACCAACCACTGCGTTAAAATTCACATCCCAAAGTCATACCATGTAAAATTATGATACAATCAGAAATTAACAGCTTCTGCCTTAAAGCATCCTACCCTCCAGTGCTCTGCCTCATAAGCCTGTAGTTTTCTCAGTCCTAGCACACACTGGAGAGGCCTTGAGCAGGAGTGAGTCAGAAAACACCCACCTTCTTTGGTCTTTGTGCTAGCTGCTCCTGCATCCCTCTCCAAGGCTGGGGAAGCACCTTGCTCCTGTCCTATTCCTTCTGTGCTCTTATCCTTTGGTTTACTCTCTGCTTCAGTTTTCTTTTTGGTAATGTTTATAACACCTGGTGTGAGAGGTGGACGCTGGATGGGTGCTGGTTTAGAAACTGGAGTAGGAGATGGTGGTCTTTGTTTTGATACACCAGGTGAAGGTGGGCGAGTCTTCTGTCTGTTGAAATAAGGAATATTTTTCAGAGCTAACAACAAAAACCTCAACCATGCATCTGAGGAGAGCAGTCTCCTTTGTTTAGTTTCTATTACATACCTCACTTTTAAAAATAAATCCACCACAAATTACTGGTACCTTCCCCATAAACCTGAAACCAGGATTCCAAGACACCTTGGACACACAGACTTGCTACTTGCTACATCAAAACAGGACTGTTAGCCCAGATCTCCATTTATTCCACATCTAGGATGAACCTCACGATTTCAATCCAAGAAACTTCCTGTGCTAATGCAGGTGGATCAGTTTATTCAAAAGCTTGCAGGTGCCCTGTTGGTTTTAGTGCACAGACTGCACAGAAAATTAGGGTGTTTTGTCTGCACAACAAAGGTTGAAGTAAAAGCTGCATCCCTACTGTGGGAAAGGGAACTGGATGCAAAATGAAGTCTTTTATGTACAAACAAGGCATAGCATAGGTCATTAAAACTCTAACACCTCAGCTGTCTTGAGATAGGAAGCAGTCTTCATTTTGTGCTGAATAAAAGGCGTTTACACATACCTGACTGCAGAAGGGGTTTAACCTGGACACACACCTGACATAGAAGGGGTTTAACCTGGACATGGACATGTACCTGACTGCAGAAGGGGACGGAGGACGCTTCACCAAATTAGCAGGAGAGGGGGATCTTCTATGGGCAGACACGGATGGTGAGGGAGGACGCCTCACACCAGAACCTGGGGATGGTTTTTCTGTCTCTGATTTCTAGAAGATACACAAAAACAAAACACTGCTGACTCTCTAGATCACACTGCAGATAGAGGAGCTGTTATTCCAACAAACAAGCAAGTGCTCAACTAGACGCACTTTGAATTTCCTTTATGTTCCAAAACACAGACCTGTTCTGTGTTTAATTTTCACATAAATTAAACTTTGGGAACCATAAGCAGCAAACAAAATGTCTTCAAGCTACGAGAGTGATCAAGTACCATAAAATTCCAACTTTATTTCAATACTCTGTATTTTTAGGCAAATGCTACTGTACATTTCATTAATGCTTACTGAAAGCAGCTGCAAAGATGTGAAACAGGATCCCATCCTGAGTTGTTCCAACCCCCCAGATTAACAGAAACTTAATTCCTGTGGGTTTTCAACAAACCTGGGTTGAATCAGGTGAACTTGCATCAGATGAAGACACAGAGGACTTCAACCTGTCGATGCTACGGCTGCGCACCGGCACTTTGGGAGCTGGGACTGGGGAACTGATGGAACTGGCTGAAGCTGAACGAGGACAGAGGTGAGATTCTATAAAAGTTAGGAATTTGACAAGACACAACGAGAACCAAGTGCACAGCATAAGAACAGGAGAGAAGGAAGAGGGAGAAAAAGAGAAAGAGAGATTGTGTGTGTTAGAAACCATACAGGGAAACACCGCAGGCAGTGCACAGTGCAGCAGGTCACAGACAGACACCACCACCACACAATTAGTACTTGGGAAGCAACAGCACCAAGAATAAAACCACTCCGAAAGCAGCAGTCTGGAGGAGATAAAAATAAAATGCTTTTCCAAAAATGGACCAATTCTGCAGCACACCAGCATTACTTTAATTTTTGTCAAGTTGCATTTGATCCTAAATGCTTCAGTTTTAATGGTTTAGCATCTTTCCTGACAATTTCCTCATGACAGGTTCAGATTTTAAGCATGTTTCCTCTATACTCAAGGAGGAAGCCTCCCTTCTTTTCAAATGTGGCATAAAAGAAATCTATCAAGAGAAAAAGGTTAACTATTTAATTATGATACCTTTCCTACCTGAAGTGTCAATCTCTTCACATATAAGATACTGAAAGAAATTTTATCTTATTACTTTTTTACTAACATGATCATAGACAGATAAGCCCACATAGATGCAAAAATATTCTAAAACTAGATATTGGATTCTTCTGTAATTCAAAACAATTGGGGCAAATGCCAGCATTTAGTTTTGCAACTTTATGGAAAATACATTTTATTTTTGTATTTGCAGCATTTGTGCAAGGAGAACTGCATTCTGTTTGTGCACAGAAAAGCACAGGTACTTTTCTACTGAAATTTAAAAAGTACCTCTAAGTAAACTTATAAAAATGTATATTTAATTCAGCAATAGTGAGTGTCACATGCTAACAGTAACAGAAAAAAAGATGTTATTTCCCCACATGACATGAACTGAAGTATTCATGGTAAAATAACAGTAGCATACACACAGGTGTGTAAAAATATGACTACTGACTATGAACCAAAAAACAGAAACTAAATATTAAACAAGGGGAAATATCACCATTACCACCAAGGACTAAGTGAAATGGTGTAAGATAAAAAATAAAGACGGGACAAGATACTTCAGAAGAAACAAGCAAAACTGGGAACACAAGTTGTAAGGTAAAAGAAGAAAAAGGACTCCAGAGATGCATTTACTGGGGCATTATTAATTAACCAGTGACAACACCAGGACATGTGGGATGCAGATAGAGGGCCTTGCCCATGCAAATTCCTGCTCCAGTACCAAACTGAGCTCTGGTGTGGACATATCAGCTCAGCCTGGACCAACACAAAACTGCTTGAGTCAGCCAGGGTTTCTCTATTCTCCTGTTATACCCTGACTTCTATCAGCTGAATGAAGCCAGTTCAGGGTTCCCTGTACTAAAGGAAACCCTATTGCCATGTTCCTATTAAGAGTTTCTTCCCCTAAAGAAATTTAGCTTTTTTCTTTGAAATTATACGTTTGTTTGTTTTTTTTTCCTTTTCATTACCTACTCCTGCTCTAACCAGAATGTCTTGGATTGATCTGAGGGGTAAATATGCAGATCTCTGTCAGTTAAAAAAACCACACACAAAAGCCCCAGAACGAACACCAGCATCTGGTTGTCTGCAGAGCAAGTAAACCAGCACTGGAGTTTAAAAGCCAATATTATTCTATGGTTTTGTAAAGTAAACATGCAACAATATGAATTGGGTATTAATGACCACAGAAAATACTGGGTAAGTAATATTACACACAACCACATATTAACTGTCTGCTTCACACCCAAGTGTAGCACAGTTAGGAGCACCACCTAAGCTCTTGCTAGAAGAGCCACTGTGTGAGACTGAGGCTTTGGTGCCCTGCTGTTACCTGAGGGGTCCTGTCCATCAGCCGACAAGGTAGCAGCACTTTTGCTCCTAGCTAGGGAGGCCTGAGTGGGGGCCAGCAGGCGGCTGATTACGCTACTGTCCAGGGGACTGAGCTGGGAGCGACGAGCTGAATGACAGGAACAAACCAAAAAGGATCCAACATGAAATCATATCATGGAAAAGACAAGCAGTACAAAGCAAAGGAAGACCGAGCGTTGTTGCAAATCGTAACGGGTTTGGAAGAACGATACTGAGGTCGTGGAGAGGGGATTCCAAACAAAAAGCACAGAAGGGTTAAACACTGCAATCTCCTGTTGCACTTCTTGTTCTTGCTTAGTACAAGTCATTTAATGTGCAGAGCCTGGCACATGTACAACAGAGGTGAATGCTGAATCCAGTCAAAGTATGAGGCGTTTTTGACTGAGCTCTTCAGAGATACATTCTCTAGATTGCAGAAAAGGCTGTTTTGACATAATAAACAAGGCTTGCAAGTCAAAGCGAGCAGTTATGGTCAAGCATTGCCTGCACACACAGATTCACATGGACAGCACCCATCATTCTCTCATACAGGAAAGATTATGAAGCAGAAGTAATTTCCACTGTTGGCAACAGCTGCTAAAAAGGAAAGTTTCAGAATTGTTAATTCAGAGGGAAAAATATGTTAGACAAGACGCTATTCTTCAGGTTTAGGAGGAGCTCCTAGGAAAGAGGTTATTTGTAACCTAGTGGGGAATGCACAGACCAAAAGAGACTGAGGTGAGAACAGGTTTCTTCCTTCTGCATGCACATTGTTTACATCAGCAACAGGAACAGAGAAGTTGCTTTTAAACTGAATAATGATAGGGAACTTAAAAAGCAAAGGTAAGATTTAGCTAAGAAGTGAACAGAGCAGTGACAATACTACCATTCCTGACACTTAAACCTACCAGCTCTCAAATACATTGCTCTGTTAGGCAGAGACATGTTCCTATCTGCTTGCAGTGCCATTTAACAAAGGCCTTCTTAGAGGATTTCTTTTTTTGTCCAAAAGTAAAAATTCAACTTTCACCATTTTATCTTTAACACTGGGTGACTAAAAAGCCATTTGGAAGTCCTAGAATTCTAAGAACCTAGGAAACTAGTGAAATTAAGCCAAACTTTAAAGGCTTTAAAAAATATTCAGTTTTATGAGACAACCACCTGGTTTTTCTTCCTTTTTCACTTTTTCTAGCTCTGGAGAGGATTGGGGTTTACTACTCATTCTACTCAAAGATGTGCTCCTCTTCTTTTCTGTTCCTCCTAGAGACCAAGGGTAAGGAAGATTATGTTTAACAAGATATTTTTATATATGATATTCTAAATTGCCATCCCATGCTTTGTTTTTACTGATCAGCTAAAACAATGTATCATTATGAAGCATTATTTTCTCACAAGTTAAATGGTTTGGCTACCATTTGACTACTTTCCCCCCACCCTTCCACTTTTCAGAGGAGTAAGGCTGGTTTAGAGACGGTTACCCAATACCTGGCACTGCCATGTGCATAATGATATTTATGCCAGAGTGCACAGACTGCATGAATGCCTGAGTGAAAACACTTAGAATGGAACTGGGACATGGTTTAAAGTCATCTTCAAATATCCCATTTAGTGCCTCCCAAATCTCAAATCCAACTGGTTTCTAGCACCTTTGTGTTCCACCTGCGAACCTTTGGGTGCTGACTGCTGGGAATGTGGAGGGACTTTGTTACTCAGTCTGTTTAATGAGGCACTTCTCTTTGTGGTACCTGGAAGTGAAAGTGTATGGATTAATTATGCTGAAAAGCCCAGAGGTCCCCTCAAACACCTGCCCCACTTCCCTAAGAGAGAGAGAGGAATGATTAAGTTGCTTTATAATACTGAATTCTTCAGAAGCAGAAAAACTGGATCAGGGAAGAATCACTTTATATAAAGCATTATTCTTATATTTCTGCATGTTTCTGATCACAGTAGCAGGATGTCAGTCTCAACAGATGCTTGTTTAACCTACTGAGGACATCCTTGTACACCTTTTATAAAACCTAAGAATTTTAGAAGACAATTGCTCATGTTCTCTAGGAGTATGAGTGAGCCTAGAATTAACACAGAACACAGTGTTGAGTGGAGATACTCCACTGATCCAGGACAAGCATCATCTTCTCATTTCCACATTCTGCTCCTTCACCCTCCCAGGCACACATGCACAACAAGAAGCAATCTGGTTCATTCTGTGACTGCATTTAATGCCCTGTGAATTTACCCATCTTTTTACCAAACAGACATTTCTCCCCGAGTGTCAGATTGAGAGCACAGGATCACTCTAAGTCAACCACTACATCTTGACCACATAGATCACTTTAGTTCTGTCCAAATTTGTTGTATTTCAGGCCACCTGAGAATGTTTTCTCCAAAGCAACTAAGGATTCACAAAGGATTTCAAGGTATGACAGTAAGTTTGAAAGCAATCCCAATTAGTTGATAATTAGTGACTTCCTTTGTAAGAGGTTTAATTTGTACTTTACAGCCCTGCTTCTGACTCATACCCAGAGCTGAACCCTGCAGACATATCATATATAAATATAATTTAAAATCACAAGCAGCCTCCAGTGACTCAGAGCCCCTGCCAGTACAAATATAGTCACTGATTTCCCCACCAGGCATACAGTGTATGAGCATAAATTTTTCTGCTGCATCACCTTCCAACACAAACCAGCAAAATCACCTTTAGCTGTGTCTGTGTCAGGAATTCTTTTAGCACAGTTTGCTTGATCAGAGGCTGCAGACTGGCAGAACACTGCAGCACAGACCTAGCTGAATCTGCTTTGGTATTAAACAGCTTTTAGCTTATTCATCATTTTAGAAAAACAAAAGCAAAACCCTCCATATTTGCGGTACAGGCAGGTTCCTAAAACTCTGGGAAGATTCCCCATAAGGGAATCTCATGCTAAAACAATCCAAAATATGCCCTCCTACAAATAGTTTTTACTTATCTTAACAAGTAGATTAGGACAATTCCTTGTCAAAATTGATTTTTTCTTTCCCACTGGAAATCAAATGACTGAAGCTAACAGAACAAGGCAAACTTTATTTTGGTACTATTTCTATTTTGCTGGAATTTTAGCGTGTGAATTAAGGCATGCAATCTGTAGAGATGATGGGAAATTATCTGTGAATCATTCACCAAGATTTGACTTTAGTAATTTAGAATTACAGAAATAAAAAATAAAAAACCAGCATTTTACCATTGCTCTTCTCCTCTAATAGAGATCACATCAACTGGGTCAAAGCCCTGAACAGTCAAGCTGGATTAACAAATTGCATGAAATGCATCTGAGATCAAAATATGAAGTGAGTCACAGAGCAGGGGAGGAGGGAGGAGTTTCACTGCACCTCCTGTCTCCTCCCCAGCCCCAGCTGAGCAGTGCCCTGCTCCCAGCAGCCACACACCCACACTTACTTCGATCTGAGGTGTTTAGAAGAGCTGCAGAGGACGAGAGGCGTTTGCTCACAGCAGCCTCTGCCTGTTTCAGGTTGGCTGTGGAGGGCGAGCGTTTGCTGCCTGTGGAGAGAAGTGACAACTTTAGAACTCGCCTTCACACTGAGCCTTTCACACCTTGCTCAGAGCTCACTCTCCAAGTATTACATCCTGAAAGCTGTTCCCTCTTTTGTTTAATTGGGAACACAAATGATTTTGTTTTCCTTTGAACAGGCTTGATACCATTAGCACCTGTTGGGACGGGCACAGAAAAGGTGGAGTTTAGTGGAGTCATGCCAGGATTTATGCATAAGTGTGCAAACAAGGGATTTTTAAACCCCTAACATGTAAAGGCAAAAGCTGCTGAGGTTGTGTGTTGTTATCAGACTGGCAAGACACAGAAAATAACAACAAAACCTTGAAAATCTCTCTTTCTTCACTCCTGCCGCATAGGTATTCAAAACAGTTTTTTAATCACTACTTAATAAATCCAAACCAAAACAAATTATTTTGAAGGGATAAAACCAAGTCCTGAGGAAAGGCAAGAAAGCATTCGTATTTCTGACTGCTTCACAAAGGTTGCTGTATTTTAGAAATGGCCAAATTTTCTCTAAAAGCTATTCTTAAGCTGATGTTTCCTATCAAATCTGCAATTTTTCGGAAAAAGAATTCCACAGGGGGCATTAATTTATTTTTTGGTATGTGCATACAGACACATATGCACACAAAAAAACCCACATCTTGTGTGGCAAAACTGCAATTTCATCACAAGGCAGATAAATAGTTGCTTCTTAATTTCAAATAATGTAGTTTCAGGATGAACCCTACTCCAGAGAGTGTGAAAGCTTTGAAAAAGCATGTACCTGTTGCTATAGAAACTCAGTAAGCAGAAAACATTAATGTACACAGAGTGGTACAGACCAGCACAACTAACACATGAAATTCTATACATCTAACACAAACAATTGATTTTACTGACATACTGGACAGCAAAGACGATTAATCTGACCTCATTAGTGCATAAGTACCAAAGGACACAGCAGCACTACTCACCACAGAGGCAGCATCTTTTCCCTTTGCCAGCATGTTACAACAGCCCTTTATAGCCTGAGCCAGGACATAGGGATACCTATGGACAGCCCTGTGACACTGAACAAGAGCAAAGTCCCCACGGGATAAGAGGGAGACAGGGAGATTTACTGAATCTAGTTAAGAAATGAAGATCTGAGCTTAGTGGATGCTTTCCCAACGTAACAGAAAGAAGAATTTTAAAAAAAATGGCATTTTATGAATGGAGTCTGAGAACTGGGATAACTAAACAGCCTTAAGAGGTTTTATATACGAAACTTAGGAAGCTCATCATTCATGTATTCGGGTGCTTTTGAAGGGGAAGGCTACCCTCTAGTGTCTGCTCTTTAAAGGAAATCCTGGCTCCTGCCTGCACTCAGCTGAGTCCATGGCCTACAAACATCACAGAGACACTTCACACAAATTTCTCTTGGTTCAATTTAGCACTTCAGCACTGGAATGGAATCTGAGATTTGATCTATCACCTACTGGGACCCAGGTAAAGAGGTTAATGCCTTTTCAATCAATACATTTGCATGATCAGATGGCCTCAATTTTTTTTCTACCTCATTCACAAAATAGCTTCTGCAAACTTTAAAGCTCTTTACACTAGAAAAAAAGCTTTAGAAGACAGGCAGGATATTCCTGAGCCAGCCAGTCTGCTTATGCAGCTATTTGCAAAATATCATTTGAAAAAGCACCTCAAATATCTTCTCTGGGGGAAAGTTAGAAAACACCCATCAAGGGGACTGAAATGCAAGCAGCAGAGCCAAAGAAAGTCTGCCATGCAGCAGGGCTTGGAACTGGGCAAGAAGCTGGGAAACATGGGATCTTAAGAAAATCACACAGAGTGAGGAGTTTTCAATCTTCACAGGGTTTCACTGAGAGAGGGTGCTGCAGCATTTCCTGAGGCTGGATAACATTAGGCTACATAAAATGAGAATAGCTGTCTCTCACTTCCTTACAAATTTCTCCTAGGACCAGGAAGCTCTTTATTTAGGAAGGAGAGACTCTGGCAGCCCCATTTCTATTCTAATAGCACATCTCCAGTCCTGGTGCACCTGAACTCTTGTTCTGCTCAGCAGGGACCACTAAAACACCCCCTTTACCAGCACTGTCATCAAGGATGCTTCACTGCACAGCCTGGCCATTTCTCTTGGCAGACCCACACCCTGCCTGTTTCATCTCAGCACTGACAGCAATGCCATTAATGCAACACTTGACTCTGGGGCTTTCATCCATTTTTACATTTCACATCAGTGAGATCCCTGCTGTGGTCTCATGAATCACACTCAGCATCCCACAGAACTGCTGATGGCCAGGGAAATGTTCCATTACATGGGCTTCACTTTTCAGAGCACGCCATCACCCAAAACTTCTGCTCTGCCACTCAGTGTTCCTAAATTTTACTGTTGACACACCCAGTTACTGGAAGACATATCTGAATCTGCATTTTTTTTTTGCATAGCAATACGACAGACAAGAACGCCTTTTGACCTGAAATAGTTAAAGAATATTTGAAACCTGTTCCCCAAATGGTTCTCATTTTAAAAATGGGGCTTTAATCCCAAATCTGCCACAGAATTTGATGGTAGAAATATAATCTTGCATTGAAATTTGCTCTAGATGTGCTTTTAGAGAAGGTGCACTATTCAGCACAATGATGTAATGGAGCAGAGCTCATATGGTGTCATTTTTCAGAGTAAAAACAAAATGGTAATTGTTGTCTTCCCAGAAATTATGCAAATACAAGACAAAATGGACCATATAAGGATTTTTTAGAAAGCCAGCTGGACTTAAGAATCCTTCATGGCTTAGGTAGATTTTTTAATAATAATTAAGTAATGAGCTCTCAAATTTAAAAAGAATTACCCTGAAATAGGAATAAATATGAGAAATGTAAAACCAATCATGGTTCCACATTATCCACCCCATGCATCATAGCTTCATGTTTGAAACATTAACATAAAATCAAACAAAATTTTAAAACAATGTGGGTGCACAAGGGTTTGACTAGAACACTGCATTATCTGTTTATCTCCACAGCATTTTTTTTTCCAGATTGGAGCCAAGTTATTTAAATTGATCTACTGCTGCTGAACTATCTGCATAGCTACTTTATGATGCATAAATCACAGTTTAAGCACCTATTATTATATCAGGAGCATTTGTGTTGGAAGATATTTTATCTTAAATGTGCTTCAGCAGCACTGAAGATCTTCCTCCACAACAGAAATGACAGACAAGGCTCATTTCCTAACATAAATCAGGAGAGAAAAGAACATTATTTTGTTTTTGTTAGTAGAATAAAATCCAATGCTTTCTTAAACATGTAAGGCAAATGTGAGTTCCCAGTTTCAAGGTTAAATGATATTTGATAGTGTGATATACAGTAAATGGATTTATATATATATCCAAGGAACACATATAAAGCAGATACACCAATCCAGCCACACTGGCTGATTCTGGTGACAATTAGGGGCTCATGATGTGCAGGGTAAGGAAAGAGAAAAGTTAACTGAAATGCACATGCTTCTGCTGTATTGCCAGAGTAGTTAAATCATACTCAGTCAGACCTGCAGTGCATTTTCAAGCCTCACTTGTCTGTCACAGACAGCTGCACTGCATTAGTAACGCTGAGGGCACGCACAGACTGTCACATTCACATTCAGCTGGGGCTCAGCTCAGAGTTTTCATCTCAAACTGGCTACAAGAAATCATTTTGCTTATTGAACATATGCATCAGTGATCCAAAGCATTTCTATGAATGGCTCAGTCTGTGCACTAGAAAGTGCCAGAAATCCAACGAAAACATTTCTTGTATAGAATTATCTTTAGATAATTTGGACAGTTCTGATTTTGCAAAACCCTTCAAGGAAAAAGTATCAAACTGTGCAAGAGACGCATTCCCCTTCACAAAGTTTCAGCAAAATAAAATTTGATTTTGCAAATGTTACTTCAACTGCTGGTAAACCAAAGCAAGAAGAAAACAAATCAAGCCCTACCATGTACTTTTTAGAAAGTAATGAAATAGTCTGAAATTGCCCTTAAACCCTCAGAATCTTAGACTATTGAACTAATTCACATTCAAATACTTGCCACTAGGAATTTCTCTTCTCTCTGTGCTGAATCCAGTCATCTTTAAAAACCCAAATGCACATAACCTTTCCCTGAAAATTCCCTCAGGATGCCATGACTTAAGCTGTAGTTGGATTAGCTGGGAGGGAGAGCCAAAATGAGGGGGGCTGCTTTCTACTTAGGGATCACATTTGTTGCACAGCTGGCTAAGATCCAGGAAAAGATCTATAAGATGGTTTTCCTTAGTTTGAGAAGATCTCAAGTTTAAAAAGTTAGTAGCGAGTGCAAAACAACAGAAAAATAAAATTTTAGAAATCAATACCACCAGTTCCACCTTCATCTGTGCTCTGTTGTTCTGTAGAAGAAGAAGGGTTTGTAAGCTAAGTCACACGAAAGGTCAAATAGGTAAAAAATGCAAGTTTATGATACACAGCATCCCATTTTTTCATTATGATGGCTAATATCAAAGCACTTCCAAACATGTTACAAACACACTCAAGCTGACAAAAAATGACAGCACTACACTCAGTTCAATTCCACCAATACAGAAGACAGGCTGAATTGAAGCATTTTTACATTTATTTTATTCCTGACCAATAACTTATGTTATTTATTGGTGGTTAGGTAGTGCATGAAAAGATCCCTTCCACTAGAATCTTTATTTGCAGTTCTGATTTCAGATGTTTACAAGCAGAAACAGTTAATTGTGAAACAGGAAATTATCTGAGTTCAAATTAAAGACCATTAAAATGCATCACCTAATCCAGAACAGAATCCATGCTCCAAAAAGCTTGGACTGTCCACTGCATCTCCTTACCCATTACTGGGCATTCAAATAATCAGACAGTATTCCATAAATCCAATGGTGTGTTTAAAATATTTTAGATGTGATATTAGAGTACAACTGGGTATTTTTGTTTTTATCACCAGTCTTAGGACAGACATGAACTGCATTTGAAGGACTCTGAATTATCTTAGTATTACAGACCATAATTCCCCTTATCTGATGTTTGGGGGCTGGCAGTGCTGTCACGTGTTGTATCTCCCATGGAGCTTCTTTACAGCTCTTCCCAAGGTCAAAAATAGCTCTGAGCAGCATTTCAGGGCAAGTAGAGATGTGACACTTTCCCCATGAGCTACCCATAGATCCTGCTTTAATATCCAAGACAGAAAAGGATGCCCAGGTCCCTGTGAACAGTGCTGCATCTGCCAGTGTTCACACGGAATATTCTGTGATTTTAGTGCTACTAAAAAGGAGCTGCTTACCTGTTTTGCCTTCTGACTCAGGAGTTACAGATCCCCCCCAGGACCATCTCTTCTGTCGCGTTTCCAGCCGCTGACTCCGTTCCAAGGTGCGATGCAGAACGGCTTCGTAGCGCTCCTACAAACAACACCCCATGAACTGCAACTGTAACCTCAGCCACACCAGGAAACAAATACAGACCCCCCCAGTATGATTGATAATCTGTTTTGCCAGGCTTTGGTTACAAAAATTAGCATGCAAAGAATGTTGAAGGCAATTAATGGCTTCAAAACACTGCAAACATGATTAGGTCCAGCTAAAGCACAGATAATCTATTCTACTCTTTACTTAAAATAGCCACCAAACAGATTTCCTATTCAGTGAACAGCACTACTTATTTTCTAAACAGGGATGAAACCCAAACTGAGCAAAAGTAATTGATTACCTTTGAAACTATTTATATGATCAAATTATTTCTAAAAGGAGATAAAAGTTCTCCATGATAAAACAGCAAGTATAAAATTATTTGTATTTTCAAAGAACCATAAAAACAATGACCCAGGTCTTAACAGACACTGACATTAAGAGAGATGTGACGAAACCAGGAACAGCCAGACACAAAGGCCAAACTGCAAGAAAAGGCCAATCAACTCCAGGCCTCAGCTACCACTGCTGACAGGACAGAGGGGACTGAAAAGAAGCTTTTGCTCTGTCTCCAGAACTGGTAACTGCTAACAGGGGAGCTTTAGCTCTTTGCATAAAGATGAACCATAACTATGCTCAACTCCTTCTTGCAGCCAGGTTCCCACACGTGTCAACAACACATTTCTCTTCTGGAACAGTTATACCCCAAGTGATCTTTTGAAGCAGTGTTTGCTGCTGATACACTGCAGTAAGATGTCAAGGGAACTCATTATACAGCCATTTCTCCCTCTTGAGAACACAAGACTTCCACCTTCTTTCACCACCATTTCACAACACAAACTAAAAAACTTGCTGTGAAAAACACACAATGTAAACTTGGAAGGAAGGGAGGATTCTGCTCACTGACAAAAGATAAAACTAAAAGTTGTTGTTTGAAATATAAAGCTTAGCTTCCCTTCTGTTAGAGAAACCTGAACTAGAGTTTACCTAAGGTGCCAAAGCACCCAGACATTATGTAATCTGTAGATTGCATTTCCATGGAGGTATCTGCAGTGCAGTAATTCTTCAGTCAGAGTTAAAGACATAGGCTTCACTTTACATATGACAGAAATGAACTCAAGGCCTTAATACAGTGAGCTGCAGAGATGAACAGAATAACTGAGGAGCTGTGGGGAGACAGGAATCTGAATCCTCACCATGGCTAGTGGTCTTCAGGACTCTCAGAACCACTTCCTTTTCCACAATATTTGCTAGAGTGCTGCTGCTTCTACATCAGATAATTAATCAAACAAGACTTGGCTGAATAAATAAACAGTAATACTGGGGACTATGTATTTTGGAGCACTTCTATCTACCGGATTTACAATTGTAGATGGTATCTTGCTGGTATCTTTTCCTCGTGTCAGAGTATCAAAGTCAAGATCTGTTTTCCCTTTCTGATGGAAGATAAGGTTTATTAAATCCATACTGTCTTCCCACCTTCCAGATTCTGCATGTATAACTCTCTATGTAGAAGATCACCTCCAGGGACTGAATAAAAGATGAGGTTAATACCTCACTGGTAGTCCTTGTCTTCCTTGATTATTCATCCTGGTGGCCACTTAAAACATATCTACTATCCTCAAAACCACATGAATAAATGTAATAAAATTAAAGGTACCACCTTTTTGGATCATAAGGGATGCTTTTTGCACAAAGTAGCTAAGACTGGACTGCAGTCACAGCCCACCCAAACATTTCTGTTCTCCAGCAGTGTAAACTATTCCATGAAGTTCAAAAGAAATATCAATCTGATCACACCCAGGAGCTGGTTACAGAAAACCAAACACCAGTGTACAATACTTTCTGTCAAAAAGGGTAGAAAAGATGGATTGCTAGATCAGTGTAACAATGCTGGACTCCAAAGGAGCAGCCAGCCAGACTTACAGGCTCTTCACCAGTGACCCACAGCAAGTTCTTACAACGAGCCTTATGAAAGCACAGATGTGCTCCCACTGCTGACACCCTGGAAACAAAACCTTTCAGAACCTGCACATTTAATATGCAATAACAGAGCTACTTGTCAAAAGGATGGAATAACTTCACAGATTTATTTCTGCTATCAGCTTCTGCCACCTGAAGTGAGTCCCAAACTCAAACATGGCCACAAACAAAGCCAGTGAGAGCAGTCACTACACAGTTCAAAGCAGCAAATGACAAATACCCAGATAACATCACCACCTTTCATCATACAGGAATGAATTCTGATTTAGAAGAACCAGCAGCATGTGAGTCTCAGGCCACAGCAGGGCTCCAAGGAAGCAAGACACAGGAATAAGAGAAGTCACCCTTGCTGATATACAGACTGTCTCTACAGAGTGCTCTGAAGGCATCTGGAAATCTAGGAATAAGGGGTGGGGTTTTTGCTCACATGAAAACCAGCCAGCAGCCAAACAGCCACAGCTCCTGAAGTCCTGAGAGCCTCAGCTGGAACCAAAGCTCTGTGGAGAAGGTGGACATGTGCCCACTGTAATGTGGAAATAGGTGGAAAATAGCCCACTGTAAACGTGGAAAATACTTTTATGTTCTAATACATTCATCATTTCCCTAAGTTTCTCATTCACACCACTTCAGAGCATGGCAATACACTGGCATGGCATACCATAATACATGGCAATACAAGAAAACAACGTTGTTCTTTTAAACTATAGAACTTTGATGCATGTTACCTTTTCCTCCTCTATTTTTTGTTTCCTCTTTTCTTCTACTGCTGCCCTCCGTTGTTCCTCTTTCTGCTTCATTTCTTTTAGCTTTCTCTGCCTTTCTTCTAACTGTTTTTCATACTGGAGCTTTGCTTTTCTCTCCTTTTCAAGGATTTGTGTCTCTTTGGCAGCTGTAAGAATATTTTCAGAAAAAATTAAAATCAAACTTAGCCACTCATTGATATTGCAATGCACCTTACAAGCAAGAGACTATCCAAGCAGAATTATTACCACTTGAAGTGAAAATATATAGGAAGATGAGCTTGCAGAGGTGGATGACAACACACATGACAGGAGATTAATCTACAATTCTGTCCCCAGGTTGGAAGAGGAATTAGAACTTTGCCTGCCACTAGGCTTTACTGCCTAGACAGGAATATCAGGACATGTACATTCCCTATGTTAAGTATACACTTTTCTTATCAACATAACAGTCATGTCCCTGTAAGGAAGCAGTAAATTAAGAAGCAAAAAGCAAAATTTTCTATGTGGTGTTTTTCTTTTTCAGAACAAAATATAATAAAAATATTCAAGGCACTGAATGACAAGATGGGAAGACCCTACAGTTCTGCATTGGAGTTCAAAATAGTTGTATCAGTATTCTCTGCAGCCTCCACCAAGGAACAGCTGTGTGCAGCTCAACAGGAAGCCTCAGGTCCTGTGACACAAAGCAAGTGGGTGAATGCACAGGGGTTTTTCCATGGCCAGACAGATGAGCTGAACCAAGAGACCAGATAATCACACCAACAATGCACAGGCAGCATCTACACATAGAGCCCCCAAAATATTTCTGAATTTCATATGCATAATAACACTACCCTGTTTCCATATTAAGATAACACAATAATTCCTGTTGTCGTGGGTCTTTGCTTTTATGTTAAGAAACAAACATACAGCTCAGAGAGACATCTCTCCTCACAAGCTGGGAGTCCAAGATCCAGGACTGCAGGGCACCCTGTGACCTTTTCATCTCCTGCTACACACACATGCACTGATTCACATCACAAACAGCATAAAGCTGGGCCAGAGTTTTCTGCTGCTCTCTGGTCTCAGATTCCCTGCTAAGATAAAGTGTATACTGCTGACACTTCAATCCAGGAGTCATTTCAGTGTGCTGGGAAACAAGGGAAGCAGTGTTCAAGGCAAACAAGCCATTCAAGTAGCTAAATCTTTTTTGGTTTTCTCTGAATCAGCATTCTCCAAACCCCAGTCTTCAGGGCTATAGGAAGGAGTTCTAAGCTAGAAGTTTTACTTTCCAAAGTGTTTTTGTTAAGGTTTTCAATAAGGAATTGAAATTTGCTAAATTTGCTGGGTGGTCAATAAGAAATCGAAGATCAGAAATGACACAGAGCTTCAACAAGCTGAAACTCCCTACAGTGTTTTCTTCTCAAATCAAAAACATCTCCATTCAGGTTCACACATGCAAGACCAAGAGCAGACCTTATCTGTTGTCCCCAGCAAGCTGACAAAAAGTGTCAGAATATGGAGTAAGGGGGATAGTAATTTCTTGAACACAAACATTTTTAGAAAAGTGTATTTCAAGTGAAACATGAAAATACCTTGTTGCTTTTCCCGCTCTTCTCTACGTTCCCTGGCCAGTCTTTGCCTTTCTTCTGTTCTTAGCATGGAACCATCTATCACTGCCAAAACAAAAATTGAAGACACATAATTGTCAATTATTCTGAACACTCAAATTTCAATGAAAAGCCAAGTCTTTACTATCAAAAGAAGAATGAAACTTCCTGAGAGATACTCACACCACCAAATCACTGCACACTCTATACAGAGATTAAAGATACCACCTGAAAAATACATAGAAAGCTGAACATCCTCCTTTTTCCCCCATTTCCTTTCCCTCACAACACTATTTTTAGTAGGTGCAAGAGAAAGCAGACACCATATTAAAGGCTCAATAGGTACAGTCAAAAGAAAGCCTAAGAAGTCAGACATGTGTGAGAACATATACTATTCTAAATTCAGCTCTGATCCTCATTCTTGTACATATTAATTCCCAGGAACAAGAATGACAGGAATTTAGGAAAATGTCATCTGGGAACAGATAGTTCACCTGTCATGACAAATTCAGAGCACTGCAGGACAGCTCATCTGCAGACTAAGCAGAACCAGGACTTAAACAGTCTTTGCAGGTATAAAAACTTGAATTTCAGCAAGAAGGAAGCTGGTAACTTGCTCAGAGCACAAAACAATTATCTTTTCTGTCATGCCCTGCCTACAAGACAGGCAACTTCAACTGAACTCTGAGCCAGTCAAAAGCAGAAATCTGTCATCAAAACCAGACCTGAAAACCATCTACCAGGTGCTCTGATGCCTCCTGAAGAAAGTGCACCAAAGTTCTCTTTAAATATGTTCTTTTCAACCCCAAAGTCTCTCTTGTGAACCCAGCACTTCATTAAGAGCAGTGAACTATAATTATACCTGGTTTAGTTGCTGTCTTTATTGAGGTCTGGACTGGAAGAGGGCAAATGCCACTTTGGCTTCTTCTTTCTTCTGCTATGGCTTGGGCTGCAGCAACTGTGAGAAAGAAATATTCCACATTAAGAAAAGCTCTACAACTGAAACTCATGGAATTAATATCTAAAATAAATACGTAAAATTATACTGGAGCTTGTTGATGTTTTTATTAAATAACTAACTGGGGGCTGTTCAAGTTGTAAGGAAAAACTTGTCAAGTAAGACTTGAGACCTGGCACAGCTTTTCGTGGTAAAAAAGTTTATCAAACCTTATGTTTTAAGACTATCAAGTTTCAAACATCAAACTTATTTAATAACTCTTCTGAGACAAACCTCATTATTTTGCAAAGTTATCTGTCTGACTTACACTTAATAATAAAAACTCTCTGCTACCACATGAGCATTTGTGGGCTGGACACAGGTATGTAATAGTTCATTAGCACTGCTAGAATCATATTCTGATGAGACCCATGCAGGGAGAGGTCTGTGAAGACCTGTCATTACTTCATGACATAAAAGAGAAAGGGGATTAGCTGCATAAAGTAAACCATTAAGGGATGCTTACAACATACTTCTGAAACTGGATCTTCAGAAATAAATTTTAATTATAAATTAGACTCCAAAACAGTAATTTGAGCATTTGTGCAGAGACCCATTTGCCTTATCTGAGTTTCACCAAGGTGACTTCAGCAAAATGCAGGGCTACGAGCTCCAGATAATCACACAGAAAGGAAATGCTACCATTATTAATTTCACTAAATAACAAAACCCATTAACAAGTCAGGAAGACTAATTTACTGTATCACTTTCCCCAGATTTTCTTTGTTTTGGTATCAACCTTCACTAATCACCCTGCAGGGCATGAAGGTGAAGCTCCAGGGAAAGCAGGCAGGGCAACCTGTAAGACAGCATTGCCCCAGTGCCCTGCACAGCTCCAACAGCAGTGGCCTCACACTCTGCCACCCAGTTCTCACCTTGGCTGACACACACTGGGAGCTCAACTGGCCTCCATGGAAAAGCTCAACTTCAGGGGAAGCAAGGAAAAACACCACACAACCACCCCAACGTGAGAAAGTTGAGGCCAGTTTTAAACAGAAAAGGCAGATCCACAAAAGGAACGCGTAACGTGCTGGGATCTCAACCAGACGTGAAGGACCAATAGCACAATTTGCTGTTATATTTTAAAAAAGAAGACTAAACTTTGCCAATGATCTGACTTCCCTTTAATACAAGTAGTGCAGAATGCAAAAGAGGAAGGAAGAGTCTCCCTGTTCTCCGTGCATTGCCATGACAACTATTTGTGTCATGGTAATAACCTCCCTGAGGCTGTACCCAAGAACAATCACCTCAAAGTGTTTAATCCCATGTGATTTCAGTGATAAATGCTGATTACAATACTTATTCAGCAACTCTAAATTGTCACCCGCAGCTGTTGCCATGTCTTGAATTAATTTTTCACTGCAGCAGCAAACAAAAGTCTTCCTCAATCCCATCCTATACATCTCTGTGGCTCTGTTCAAACAAGTCAGATACTACCACACATGAGATTACCAACTGGCAAAAAAACCAGCTTGAAAAGGGCTCACTGTAATTTCACTATCTAGATCAAAAGTCAGACAAAAATGTGATTTTTGTACACTGTTGCATGTCACATGGATGGGAATCCAGCCCAAAAAAAAATCAAGTGGAGAATAAAAGAGTTATCTATTCTAACACAAATAGAAGTGAAAACAGCCAGAGGAAAAGCAGCTCTCAGCAGGTGTTCTGAGAGCAGAAATGTACAGGGCATTCATATCCAATGACACCTTCATACATCACACAGGCTGAAGGAACATAAGCTTCTTCAAATACCACTTAGATTTCAGACAAATACAGAAATCCAGGTACATCTTTCTTCAAGGGAGGAGAGAGAGGTGCCCAGGCAGGCTGAGCCAACTCAAGCCAGGCAGGAAATAATCCCAACAGAACAAATTCACTCTGCACCTACACCAGCTTCAGCTAAGACCAACACTAGAATTTTGCCTCAACTCTCAAAGTTTAAATATCCAAATTTCCATTACAAAGTTATAGCAAGAAGCAACCTACAATTAGACAGGTACAATATTAATTTTGTTTTACTTGCAGAAGTATTTTACTATTAGAAGTCTTGCTGAACAAACCAGACAGAATGGGTATGGGGGATTATGTATTTATTTACTGAATAAAAAATAAACATATAGTTGGAATAATGTTCATGATTAGAAGGCACTGATTTAAAAATGTGCCACATCTGCAAAGCAATTAGTCCATTTATTTTAATTAATTAAGGTTGCAAAAGATTACTTGAGGTTCTCTTAGACAGGAAAGTGGGTTACAGAAACAGTTCAGCTTGCAGAGGACACAGAGGTGAAAATCATCTAGAAATACCCAGAGGACTCTGCACATCAAGGGTTTGGGGTTTTTTTATGTCAGATAAAATATTTTATGGTCACTCCTTCAATGCTCCATTATTTGCACAGAAATAATATGCTTACACGTTTGAAAGCAGCAGATGCAAGGCACAAACTGTGTGCCTTCGTGTCACATGGATGTGATCCATTTAACCAACAGAAAGCCAGAATCAAACGTGAACTGGGGATCTGAACAAAAGATTAATGAAAGGGCAACAGACATCACATTAGATACATCCCTGAGATATGTGAGCTCAATTTCACCAAGTCCCTGGCCAAAAGACATGTTTCATGGCCCTTGACAATTTCACAGCAAATTTACAATGCAAAACTGTAATTTTCAAAGTCCACATTTTACTACAGTGAAAGAGATTGCACTGCAGGTTGTTGAACTATGCAATTTTTAAAAATTACTTATCTTATTTTGCTTTAATATGATAAAAGAAACCTTAATAATTAATATATTTATGTATTTTTTGGCACAGATACCTATAATTTCTTTGCCTAGTTTTCCATAATGAATGTAGCAGTCTGCTATGGAGCGAAGCTTCATGGAAAAGAATTTTCCAAAAAATGCATCATTGTAAAATAGGCCTAATACTTGTGTAATGAATCAGGATACCCCAGAACAGGAAACCAGTTAACATCCATTTCACAAGAATCCATGTCAGATGTTTGCATTACTGGGGGGAAGCCTTCACAGACACAATCAGCAAACTCCCTGGAGAAGAAAAATTCTCTTAGAGTCAAATTAAATCTCATTTCTATTCTGAGCTTGCCCTCCCACAGTAGTCTTTCACAACGATATTTGTGATCAGCATAATGCATGTGTTTATTTTACAGTAGTCTACCTTTAAGTGCTCCAAGTAAAATTAATAAAAGTATAATCCATGCATGAGGCCAATAATATCTGCATTCATGCATAATAAAACAGAGCTGTTTGAAACATGAAATGATTAGGTAATTTGGGAAGCAGCTTTCCTTCTGCACCCTCATTGCCATTTAACACCCCAGGTCTGGCCAAGCAAATCAGAGATAAACCAAAGCCACAGAAGCACCAGGAGGTGACATTCCAGACAGATCCAACTCTCCCAATTTCACTTCCAGCTCACGATCCATTGACAGTGCAGGTGCTGAGGTGCCTCCCTCACACTGAGCATGACAATTCTTCCCTTCCCTGATCAGGTTTCCAATATGCCCTGAAGAGACCGGTGCTAAAAATAACCCTTGATTTCTATTTCAACCCCTGCACACAGCTAATACCCTTGGCCCTTGCCAAGACTGGCAAAGAACCCGCTGCTGTTCTTAGTAAACCTCATTAGGGACTGAAGCAGCTCCATCCCTTTCCCCAGTGAGGTTCAGGGCTTCCATCCCGTCTCCTCCCTGGTGTCCAGGACCCAGCCAGGCACTGCTCCACTCGCTCTTCCCTTCCCTTCCCTTGCAGAACTGCAAAGGAGAGCAGAATGTGCTGAATTTCACAGCAAGCCCTCTGCTTCTTATAATTTAACGGTTCATTATGCAAACCAAACAAAAAAAAATCCCAGACTAAGCCTCTGAAACAGGGGGTTTCAGGAGCTCTCCTGAATGTTAAGCATTGTTGTGAATCTAAGTGTTTCCATAAAAGTTTAAAGCAGGTAGCAAGAAGACAGTAAGAAATCCATGAACCAAAAGTGAACTTTCCAGCAAAATATCTCTGATTTTATAGCAAACTGTTCCAAATCAGCAAGATGCCATTTTTGTCTTGCTCCAGTACAGGGAGCTGCTGTTTGCCAGTAAGTGTTCAGATCCTGTTAATAATTTTGGTACCTACTTTCAGGAAAGATGAGGAAAGTCAGCATTCAAGTTTGAGATTACCTTTTAAGCTGATTTCATTAATTAACACAGGTTAAGACAAACGGATGCATGATCATATGTTTGAAGCTTTAAGAATAATTAGGTACTGGTTTTTATACACTACTCCTTGTTCAGATGACACCAGAGGAAGGATGTACTTTCACACAAACAAGTGGACAACACAGAAAGTTTCTGACTGTGAAGAGAAAGCCCTCTCTGTGTGCATTCCTCTTTTCCTCATCTGCCCCTTTTCTGTCTTTCCCAGTTGATCCCCACATCCTATCTTTGGGCTGCAGGGACTGACAGGCTCCACAGCAAACACGTGAGCTTCCCTGTAGGCACCTTCTGATGGACCAGCTGGAAGGCAGATGGTTCTGCTATTTTGTCTGGGCAGCCACCAGATGGGAAGCACACAGATCTCCAGAAAGCAGTGTAGCTTCAGCAGGCTACAAAAGATTCCTGTTGTCTTATCCCTATCCCAGACTCCATTTGCAAACTTTGTCCTATATTTATTTCCTATATGGGATACCCATTTTACTGCCTTTATGTGCTTTCCTCCCCTGAAGACCATTTCTGCAGCTAATTCTGTACAACAATCTGGTTTTGCTCCCGAAGTTCAAGGCAGTTCGGGGTGATTTCTTCAGTTCATCACAAGTTTTGATCCCACTGGAAAACCTGACACAAGCATTCCTTTACAGGATATGAATTAGCAGCCCAACAAGTAAGTGCCTGAGACATATTTGCAAGAATTTAAGTTTTTACTTTTCCTTAAACATCCACATTAAGAATGCAAATTTTTTTAAAATCACATAATTAATAAAACTACTTATTTTTTATATAGAAACCTGCAAAGATACAGCTGAAGTAATCTTAAAGACATATTATGATACTCATTCAGCCTAGGGCATGACCAGAAAGGCACCAGGAAGATTGCTAGTTAATTTTTGCATTGATCTCTATACACTTTGCCCTAAGGGAAGCACATAATCTAAACCAAACTCGGACTTGCAATACAAGCACAGACCAAGGCACTGAAATTTGTCCCTAACAGAACTGGAAGCTGTAACCAGAAACCTTCTGGAGCCAGAGATGCTGCATCTCTGCCCAACAGCCACAGTCTGAACTCTACTGAGAACACATCAGAGGAGTCTCACTGACTCCCACTGTCACTGTATTCTTATTTTAACCTCACTTACACTCAGCCATGAGTTATGCTTCTTGCTACTTAAAAGGAAAAGCAATGGCCAGCACAGTGCTCAGAAAAGACAAAGACATGTCACCAACTCTTGCAGAAGCCATCATGAGATTAGTAAGAAGCACTGTCTGTACTGTGCACATAAGCTAAATCTATCCCCTTCTCTGGAAAAGACCCCTGGCTTCCACTATTTGGGGTTATCAGTGAGGTGTATTATTATTCATCTGCTGAAAGAAATTAAATGGAATGACAGCAGAAACTCTGCTCTCACAAAGACCCTTGTGAACCTTCTCAAGTTTAGCAGAAACACTTACCTGCTTCTGCATATTGGAAATTCCAAAGTATCCTAATGCACAGGACTAAAATGAAAGCAGTCTATGCAATGAAAATACCCGTACATAATTTCAAGTTGATTCATTGTGAAATTTACCAGTTATGTGACATAAATGCTGATATATAGGTGAATACAGATTTAACACTCCCAAGTGGACAGAATCAGACACAGGTTTAACACCTATCGAAGGACTCAAAAAGTAAAATGGTGGAGTTTTAAACACAGAGTGGAAGATTACCAGTAACCAGTCTGCTGTACTGATCATTTTCTCTCTTTAATAGCACTGTCCAGTGCCTCAGGAGTATATATATTGTCCAGCCAGTGCTGGACTGGCTTCACAGATGCCAGAGCAGTCCCACTTTAACCTCCTTTGAGCAGCTCAGCTCCCACTGGAATTCCAGCTCAAGCATTGGCAAAAGCTACAGACAAAAACCAGCTCCCTGCTTTACCCCTCCAACTCTGGAGGCTGCCTAACACTGACTCCTCTTCACACTCCTGCACAGCCACGGCAAAAAGGCAAACTCTTGCTCTCTTCTCTTATTTCACATCTGGTTTTTGCATTGTATTGTTTCTTTCTCTTTCAGTGCACTATCCACACTGGCAACAGCCAACTTCTCTCCACAACTTCCCTCTTTCCTGAGCAGTCTGGTTTTTTTTGCTCGTGAGAAGCATGGCCTTGAAAACGCTTTTGTGCTCTTGTTTGCAGGCTGTGTCATTGTTTAATTCACCAGCCCAAACAATGCCAGCCCAGAACACAGCCCAGCACTGCGAGGCACAACGCACTTGAGACAAACTCTGTGAAAACACACTTGTGAGATTTCTTTAGGTGGAAGGACAGCAGTTCCTTTACAAGACAGCAGTGAAAACTACTGCTTTTGCCTTTTATACTTGATGAATTTCTCACGGAAAATTTAGAGCTCATTCAAACACTGTCTGTGATCCAGAAGAAGTGGGACTGGTTTGGCATTGACCCCAACCCTAACTCAAATCACTCAATGCAGAAAAGTGCTGCAGGACACTGACAGGTCCACAGTGTGTTTAATGCAGCAAACCCTCTGTCTAAAGCAGAACAGGATGAGGTGCAAAATGTAAAAGGAAATAAACTGCAAATTTTCTTAAAGCTGTACAGTTCACCCAGCTAATTAAAAAATGAAGGCTCTGGGACATTCCACTACATGCAATGCAAGATCCCAGCAAAGTAGCCATGACTCAGGCCCCGCCCCAAGGGCTTGAAAGATAAGTGAAAAGTGGCAAATGGGTGTAAAAAAAAACAAGCAAGAAAAAAGACCTAAAGAGACAAATATAGAGACTATATTCTTTTCTAAATTCATTATGCAGTGACATAAGGTCTTTTAAAGAAGTTTGAAAGTGAGTAAGGTGACACCCACTGATCTGGTCAGGTGATGAGTGCCCTTGGCTTTGATGTCCAAAACACAACATTCATATTATTGATCAACTGTGCTGCAAAATGTTCCTCTAAGAAGTTCTCTTGGCAAAACCGAACAGATGATAAGGTTTGAAATTAATAAATGTGTTCTAATCAATTATGTTCTTTAAGTATAAAGATCCCTACAGTATTTCTATATTCTTGTAGTCAAACCTTCTTGGACTTTGGAGAGGAATTTTAACACTTGGAAGCTTTGAAACACTTGCCCAGAGAACAAACCACAACAATATCTATGCTCCCTCCCAGGATTCAGGTCAGTGCATTTCAACAACAGAGAGTGTCTGTAAATTAAGAGTCAGTTAAGTACTCATAAAAGAGTACTTTAGAAGTTCCCTGTGAATTATGAAGGCAAAAAACAGGATGAGAAAAGAGAGAGGTATTCTGAGCATGGCCAGTGGTAACTGTTTTCTTCAAAGGCAACATCAGCTGGGGATCCTTCACCTAGAAAGCGGAAATTCTGAACTGACTGGAACACAAAAATAATTTAGACGAAAACAAATTTCAAGCAACTAGGTCAGCCTTCCTTAAAAGCAAAGGCTTGTACCCCTTTATGCACAGGCATTATGCAGCACAATGGAGGTTTCTGTCTCAACTGTTTCTGTCTCAATTGGTTTTCAAACAAAACCAACTCTGAGTAACATTTTTGTCTTCCATGAACCCCACACTCCAAAAAACTTAATCACCAGCATCTAGAAAGGTTTTGATTATTGGACAGGCATATGCAAACACACTGAAAGCATATGATCAATTAAGATTATCCTGGCAGTAAACTGCATAATTGGAAGCTAAATAGCACTAATTTATTTGTGACAGACAAGAAATTTGCAGTCCCAGTTGGATTTTAAAGTACCACAAGTAATCCGATAAGTCATATTCACAGAAGCCATTAAAATTGCATGCTCAGAATTTTATTTGTCAAGGTGTCCTTTCACAAAAGGACTGCAAGCATCTCCAATTATTTAATCAAATTTAAAGACAACTAGCAGCTTTTGATACCCCTATTATTATGACTAACCTAGATTATTTCTTCCATTTATCTCATAGTAACCCACAGTAACCCTTCTTTACTCTGATATCACCTTTAAGAACTGACAATAATAGTATATCACTTTAAATATTCCTGATTTCTTTTTGAAAAACATAAGTGTATGAAGAAGCAGCAGTCCTTAATTCCAGTCACACTTTAAGACTTTGCACAGTTAGGGATAGTGTAAGCAACAGCATCTCTAGGCTCTCACCATTGGAGTTATGACCCTTGCAAGTCATTATTTGCTAGATAGTTTCATCTGAATTGAAGCATGGAAGCCAAATTAATATTTTGCAATTTTAACACATGAAAAAATATGTAGAGAATGCAACACTCTACATAAGAAACTGAAGAAAACATGCTGTATATACACATGGTTTGGGTGGGGTTTTTGTTTGCTTGCTTTTTTCTCCTTACAGCAAGGAGGTTAACTCTCCTGAATGCTTTTGGAGAAATCTCAAGAATTTAAAGTTTTAAATTCTAACAGAACTTTCTATAAACCTTCTTACAACTGGAAGGAATCTTCAGAATGATGAGCACCTAAATACATTGCATTCATCTTTATGAATCAGCATGCAATTATCCCTACCCTGTATGATTGTATTTCCCTGAACAAGAAGAAAATGAAATTAGGGCTCATAGCCATCACAATTACATTAAGTTCTCAGCCTGATTTGGGAATGTTCTCTCACCACTGAGATCTACATGAAATCCAATTTCTGTGCAGTCCTTTGCATTTATCACCTTGGCACTCTGCAAAGCACGGTTACTGCTTTCAGGCGGGGAAAAAAGATGAAACACAAAAAACCCTTAAAACTTTCTCCAGAGTTCTGAGGAGTTTAACAAAACAAGAAATTGAAGTCAGCCCCAGTGATCCTCAGCTGAATGCCCCAGTCATGGGCTGCCTTTACCCTGCAGATGGAACTTGTACCAGTCACTCATTCAAACATCACCAAGCAGGACAAAAGCTGAATTCTCAATGCAGCATTCCCACGTTGTGAGAAACCTGGCAAAGGAATGGTTTCCTTCTCTTGCAGCTTCCCAGGCAAGATCTGAAGCCCACCTCTACTGACAACCACACTGCAAATCCCAAAGGCTTTCAAGCATCCACATTCAGAAGTAAGTTCTTTCTCTCTTCCAGCAAGCAGCTCTGAGGCACAAATCAATTCATCAATTGTCTGACTGACAGATGCTTCTGGATGCCAACTAATTTCCTCTAGACAGCCCTTGCCATCTTCTGCTGTGGGACCAAGACTGAACCCAAAGTTCTCTAGAACTCCTACAGGTGTGGTACAAGCTTGTGCTCTTAACTTATGTTTTATAACTATTACCTAAGGACCAGAAAAATCTGTGCATGTTCCTGACTGCTTACTTGGGCAATGAAATTGCACTGTTATCCATCCATCCTTTCTTCCATCCATCCATCTCTTCATGCCAGTTCTTGTACATGCACTTGGTAAAGCTGCTGCTAAGAACTGTGGTCTGGGCAAGATGGACAAAGCCAGACAGTGTCACTTACACAGAGGAAAAAAAAAACTGATTACATGGAATGAAGCTGTTGTTTTATTAGAAAACTTCCAACCAAATTGAGACCTGCAGGTCATGAAATTTATGCCTGCAGCTAGATTTATTGAAAAAGACACTTAATTTTTTTCCCAAACCTGAGACAAGTTTCCCAAAAGATCAAGCAGGTCTTGGAAAGGAAAATACCTATGAACAGCATTTAAAAACACTGTTTTGAACAACCTTCACAACAGCAATTCAATACATGAGTGGAAATCCTGGCAACGGCACAACATTACCAAGCTCTGGTAAAAAAAACCCCAACATTCTCTACCACCCACACTACAAAAGACAGGAGTTTTCAGTGTTCCAGTGAAAATGAAGACAAGAAATGTAGGCTACAGCAGATTAAATTATAGGGATTTTTTCCTCTGATTACCCACACCACTCAAGGCAAACCACACTTACTGGATAAACTACAAGTACCCGACTATTCCCCTCTTCTCACATCTTAACAAGCTCAGCAGTACTTATGGCATTAGAATAGGATCAAAAATTCCTCTTCATCCCTGAGGGCTGACAGCAGCAAGCATGGATAACAAAAACAGGGTAAGCAACTGCCATCTATGCACTACTGGTTCAGTGTACAAGTACAATTCATTTCTAGGGTTAAGTGATGTTCAGAAACCTTAACTGCCTTCTAGTTTTACCTTAACTGCCTTCTAGTTGTAGTAGCAAATTCTGCTTTTTGTCATCCATATAAAGGAAATAAAATTGGACAAGTGTGTCAGGGCAGAAAATGCTTACAAAGGAACTGCAGAACTGGCACTGCAGGCATGAGTTGGCCTGCAGAATCTTAATTATAGTTGATATTCAAAGAAGGAGAAACACCTTTTCCTTACCTATATTTAAGAGAATTTAAGATTTAATACCTGAATTTAAGAGAATATTTTTCTTGCAAAACATATGAAATTGGAACTCAGTTATAAGTGGCACCATGGGATTCTACATGTACAAGGCCTAAAAATTAACAAGCACCACTCACCCACAGAGAAAAGCAGTATCAAGAGGCTGGTCACAGAGAGAAGTGGGGAACAAGAACCCAGAAGTGTCATTTAGTAAGTACCCAAAAAGGTACCTGTGCAGAAGGCAACTGTACAAGCAGTTTTTATACACACCTTTCAGCCAGGCTGCCAAAAAGAGCTGTGGTTTCTCAGCAAGATGCTCTATACTTATTGTCTTTAAATGTGAGATTCCCAGGCAGAAGTTCACTGACAAACGACTGAAGGCACACAACACTGTATTTTGCCTGTTTGCTCTCCAGATTGATTAAGACAGCAAAGTACACAACTGCCCACAGAGCAGCAGAATCTGGGTCCAAGCATTCCAGTTAGCAGGTATTTTGGAAGTGAGGAGTCCCCCCCACGCAGCCAACTGAGCAGGAAGTTTTATATCCCTCCCCAAACAAGCTGAAGGGTAGCGTGGGACTGAATGCTGAGGTTCTTTTGAGTGTCTTTTTTTTTTCTACATCTCCTCCAAACAGCTGCGATATCAGACTTGGTTGCTGCTTGCAGCTTCTCCAAAGAGCAGCAAATACTGTGGCAAATTATCTTGCAAATTCCACTGTCAACCACTGGATTGCAAGGATGATTTCTAAACATCATTTGCTCTCTCCAGGGAGTGCTACTGACTAGAAGTCAGAGCAGAGCTGTGAGCTCACAGACAGCATTGATTCACTGCACATTAGCATTGAGTTTATCTTTGAGCACATAACTGCTACAAATGCATTCTATGTACACTGAAGTTTAGATTCTGGTTCAGTGACTTCTACCCCCTCAGGGAAAAAAATTCAAGGTCTAGCCTTTCCAGGATCTAGTGAGGGGGGTTGTTTTTTTAACATGATGTGTGTATTACAACATGTGCATATCTGAAGGGAGATGGAATTGCCTGGCCCAAGGAGCATTTCCTCTCTGATTTTGGGACTAAATCTAGGTCATGACAGCTGTCAGGAAAAATGGGTGCCCATCTTTAGAAAAACTTAGGAGTCACCATATAAGTGCATCCAATATGCAAAATACAATTCAGCAGTTCTAGCAGGAAGAATAAGGTTCAAACAGACATAGCCTGTGCAGGTGAGAAGTGCTATCTTTATCTTTCTGGAGCACTAAAGTGTCTCAATTTTGAAACAGAAAAAAAAGTAATTAAACAGTATTTCTGACACCCAACACACTGAAGAAGAATGCCAGATGAGAGCTGTGCATCCAGGACCCTTTGCCAGCACTCTTCTTTATGTAATTACACAGATACACTGAAAACAATCATGCAAGAGGCTCTCAAGAGCAGTTTGTGCACCTAGTCCTAGTTAGTTATGTTAGATCAAACCACAAGTCTCTTTACTTATTTTTGGGGGAGTGGGATAAGAAAATGTTTATCTTTTCTAATGGCTCACCCACAAATCTTTTGCGTGGAGATGTACCATGAAACTATGCTGCAAACACATATCGTGCATGCACAATACTCGTTCTAGAGTACACTATTAAGGACTTTAAGTATAGATAGGCACATAAACACAGCCAAAGACAAAACCAAAGAGGAGTTTCTTTAGCCCTCTTGTAACACTCGTAGGAAAAAAAAACCAACCAAAAACCACCAAAAAAGTAAAAGAGAGCATTATTCAATCTTTGACTAGAAATCAATGACCAGGGGCTACCTCTGCCTTGTGCACTCGGGACCGAACACATCGCTGGGGCAAACCCTCCGAGAGG
>JAHLSL010000024.1:6310640-6325101 GCA_025920805.1 Petroica traversi | reverse complement strand
CCTGCAAATGGGTCAAAAAAATTATCCTATAAATGTGATGAATGCAGAAAAAGTAGCAGTAAGGTCAGGTAGTGTTTCAAGAGAACGAAAAAAGAACCTTTTAAATATTTCAAGCAGGGCTCCATTTTAGCTTGAATATTCAGACTACAGACCTGCCCTGTTCTCTGTTTCTTTTTTGTTTGTTTGTTTGTTATGTTGGCTGTATGTGTGTGCAGAGCATCCTTTGTCTGTTGTTTCCTCTAGCTGTTAATAGATTTTCAATTATTAGTAGTAATATTTAAAACAAAAGGGCAGCTAAAGGGAAAAAAAACCCTTACACATTCAATGCCAAATTTACTAGTTTTATGTTTTTAATATATGGAAATAACACCTTGCCACTTAGCAATCTCCATGTCCTTTATGCGCATGCAGAAATTAAATTTCCCCATTCCACTGAGACATTCAGATGTTATCCTCATTTTACACATGAGAAGACTGAGTCATTGAAATCAAGTCTCTGGTTATGTCATGAACAAAGAGCACAACGAAAAAGCCTGGCCCGCGTTTCTTCATTCCTGGTTCTGTATTCATGTATTTTTCCATCTTTGTTTAATCAGCAAGTATCAGAAAATATCACCAAAATTGTTTGTATTGATTCTCAACAGCATAAAGTACAATAGGTGTGGTATGAAAAAATGGTCAAACTACCTGATAGAATGTAATTTTTATGTTTTCCAAGCCCCAAAAGTAATGTGTCATTATGGGGCTGTACTTTCCAGATCTGTAATAATAAAGTTCATTAATGTTTTGAGGTGCTTCTGAATTTTTATTAGGTTACTGTTATTTTCCTTGACTTTCCCATTTCTTTAACACACTGTGCAATAAAAGGGGTCAGAGTCTATTTATACATTTTTGTTCCTCTGAGAAAGATGAGACAACTGGCATGGGAGCAATCACACTGAAGGGGATGCTTGCAAACAGAATGGGCAACTAAAATTCACTTTCAAATGAGATGGCATTTTCTTTTTTCTTTCCATTTCAACAGACACAGATATGAGTGGTCTCACTGCTTACAATTTGACACGCCTGATATTCTGCACATGCAAAGCTTCAGAGAAGAAGGTATGAATTGCAGGAAGGGAAATAAACCAAGTGTTGCACACTCAGGATGTTTGTGGTGGCACAGTGGAGGGTGTAAAGTTAAAATAAAAAGGCCAAGCACATACAAATTCATGAGAGATAAAAGGACTCTTGAGGTAGGAGTGGGGCATTGTCCCTCCCTGCTCTCCATGTATCTACATACTGCTAGATAAGCACATCTTTTATCTTTAGGCACACAGGAACTGAGCTGAGAAAATCTGTCCCAACGTGGAAAATGTGTTATCTTTTTCTCTGATGAGCAGTTAAGGAATGTTTGAGCTTATGTTGCAGCAGTTGCAAGTGTAACATGCGTCTTATTTCCTTTTAGACCTTGTTTCTCAGATTTTCAGTTCAGTCGTGCAATTACTGCTTATGCATTTTTGGTGGAACTTCATTAAAATTTTGACCTCGCGTGGCTTCAGCATTGCCTTTCAATTTTGCTGCATTTGCTGATTTGATTGCAGTAGCTGATTTATCCTAATCCTTTACAGACTGTCATTTTTCCTATATCCCTGTGGAAAAATGAATAATTTAATTTTACAGTAATTTCTTGTGTCCTTTCAGTTTTCATGTGATAGTTTCTGACTAATCCTTCAAATCTGTTTCAGGCCGAATCACTGAGGGGTGCATTTTGGCTTTGTGAGATCAGAATCAATAAAGCCCTGGCACTGCATGCAATGTGAGATTCCAGGGGGTTATACTATTAATTTCAGTTTAAGGAATACTAAAAGTAGTTGGAATAATAGTAGAAATGAGTCAGGTAGAAGCTTGCACATGTGATGACCCAGATGCAAAAAGAAATGCTCAGAAAATACCTTTGCCACTGATAGATCTGGGGAGGGTGTCAGAGAAAGAAGAACTCACCTATTTATTTATTCCTTACCCTATTTCCCAAAGTATCCAGTGTTACACAGTATTAGGTGTTGTGCTTGTCTGGACTCAGTCTGAAATCTGGTAAAATGTTTTTTTGTATTCTCATTCAAGAAAACAGCCCCCAGATTTTCCGTGAGCCTACAGATCCTAATTCTTTTGGTCACTGAAGTATTTAACAGTAAAATGTTAGTGTGTATTCAACTTCATTTATGTCAGAGTCTTGCTGAATAAGAGCTAAAACAAGAAGCCAAGGAAATTAAGTGTATTTTTATTTTTATATCCTTGTGGAGGATCTTGAAAAATTATGAACAAGTATTTCAAAATGTTATAAATCCAGAAGTGTAAGGCCTGTATTGTGACAGATTATAGTGGGTTTCCTGTGGTGAATGTAACTACCGTGGCTGATGGAAAGAAAATCGATGGCTTGAAAATTACTGTAGCTGCCCAATCTTTTTTTCAAATGGGCTTTAACTGCACATTCTTGTTTATTATTCTCCTGCTGGGACAAATACCTGCAAACCTTGGTGTTACTAATACATCTGTATGCTCAGGACCTCACTTCTCAGCTCTGGCTCAAGTTCACTTGTATTTATCCGGGTGAATAATTTCTTAGA
The DNA here is from genome assembly GCA_025920805.1 of Petroica traversi. NCBI lineage: Eukaryota > Metazoa > Chordata > Aves > Passeriformes > Petroicidae > Petroica > Petroica traversi. Next base: position 6,322,495 of record JAHLSL010000024.1, on the reverse strand, counting down.
TGTGAAGTTATTAGACAATATTGCCTAATAGAACAGATACAGAATCCAGCCTTTAGTCTGTCCTTGGCCCAGTATATTTATTAGCTACCTGGATGATGGAATGGGAAGCATTCCTTTATAATTTCTATGCTCTGCTGATATGGTAGAGTACAAGCATAAAATTCAAAATTATCCTGAAAGTTACAGTCCAGGAGATGAGGGTAAACAGGGACTGATACAAGAGAAAACATTTAAACAAGAACAATTCAGTGTGGAAAGGCATGACTGAGGACAGCTTGCTAAATGGCAGATAGAGCAGAAAATAATCTGGGATGTCACAAGCTGAGCATGAGTCAACAGTGGCCTGGAGTTGTGAAAAGGGAAGCACCCGAGAGCAGGGACAGAGGGTGGGCTCTGGGACACACAGCCACCCTCTGCTCCTCAGCAGGACCACTCTTGGGGTGCTGCCCCAAGAAGCCAGCTGGGGAACATCTAGAGCAAGTCAGGAGTAATAATGAGAAGATAAATGAAGAAAGTTAAATAACTGGAAATTTTTTTTTCAGTATAAAGAAGAGGTAAATGAAGGGGGATAATTACTGTCTCTGAAACACAGAGAATACAAGATGGTTGACATGATTTTAATCAGGGAAGATTATTTGATTTTAAGGAAAACATAATCAGGTAGGGTGGGGAAGTAGTAGTGGGATAGATTGCTGGGGAAGCAGTAAAGCTCCAGCATGGGGGATCTATGTCAGCCCAGAAACACAAGTCTGATCAGAGGGACCCCATGACCTCTTGAGCTCTGTCTCAGCTCTGTGTTTCTGTGATTCTGGCACTCCTACTTGGGATTTTTGGGACTATTGGCCAGAGCAAGGATTATTCACTGCAAGGGTTGCAGAACTGCCTTCTAAAATTAGACAGAGTGTTCTGAGCATGACAAAAGATAAATGAGCTCTAGGGAAGACATGGTGGTCATGTGGCTGCTTGGTTGGCTGGCAGAAGGGGTTTGATGCTTCAGTGCCTGACACCAATTCTGTATCTGAGATCATCCTTTCTGTGTAATAGTTTAGTAAGGGCAGGAGACCAATTTACACAGAAAGGAATTAAGAAAGAATATGCACATGTAATGCATGGAAACAGATCTTTCCCATCTGCCATCCTGTGCCTGCCCACCAATTCTCACTTTGTAGCATTACACCTATGCTGTTAGAAAACATATTCCCATACAAATTTTAGTCCTTGCAGGGGTCAAAATAGGGATAAGTAAGTCTGTTCACACCACCTCTTGTCTTTTCAGTGTTTATGTATCTACTTATTTATTCTGTGGCTTTCCATCAAGCATAAGCTCTCTCTGAGGTTGGCAGTTGCTGTATTGTGTATGTGTATGGGTGTGTCTGGGAGGTTGAGCACACTGAAGACAGTAAACAAATAGTGGTAAATTATAAAAGTTAAGCTCTTAGGCCACTTCTTGTGAAAGTGGCTGCCTAAGAGTGTGTGTCAAAGCTGCATCTGTTCAACCAAACTGAGATGCTCTGTGCTCAAGTTCTCCCTGCATGTGTCATCACTGGCTATTTATTTGTGTTGCCACATGGTCTAGGAGCCTGCAGGAAACATGGGCAAACACAGACCACAGTAGGCTGCTCCCTACCCCAAAGAGCCCAAACCTGGTCTTGAATTTGCTACAGGAGCTGTAGAGCAGCTGGAAAATTTAAAAAATATTTTCCATGCTTGTTTCCCTCCTGTCCTGTTCTGATTTGGAGCAGTACATTCCCCAAAGGAAATACTAAGGGGAATCAGCTCAGTCAATTTTCTTAAGGTACAATCCCATCATACTGAGTCATTGCACAAATTCAGCACTGGCTGTGCAGATTCCAGCATCTCCCTTTGCCCACAGCACAGTCTGGTAATTATTACTGAATCATTTGAAATTATCCAGAATTTTGATGTGATTACTGTCAATGGCACTAGGTAATATGATTTCAACAAGCTAAACACTGATATGGTAATTCTTATCACTTCTAACACCAAACAATTTAATCTTATCACCATGTGCTGATGAGATAATATATTCCAGTAGTGGCTTTTTATGAATATTTTATTGTTCCAAGTGGTGTTGAGATAAAACACTAATGTGAGCTACAGTATTTTGTCAGCAGTGCTGTGCATCTCACTGAAAGGACATTTTTTGAAGAGGTTTAAATAACTTCTCAAATCTATGTAATGATCTAAAAATCGGTCTGATTGATCCCTGCCTACGAGTGAGCACTTATGGGAAATATGAGAATACAGAACAATTTTTCAGTTGTTTAAGCATGAAAATATTTCTAAGTAACTTAGAGCTGCTTAGATGTTTTTCTTTTTAACAGCTTGAAGGTCACTGCTTTTGAAAGATCAGTTGTCCAGGAAGTCTCCTTGGACAAAAAAGAACAGCCAGTCATGCAAATTTTATTTTGTGCAGAGCTCCTTGGCAGAGAACAGGAGAATCCCTGGTAACTGCCTCACTGCCTTTGGAAAAAGCAAGAATAAAGAGCAGGTTGTAGTGATGATGGGAAAGGTTTTTAGCACAAGGACAGAAACTTGGTCTGAAGTATTTGCTTCCCTAAGCTGTTGTAAGATGTTTGCTTGGTGTTTGAAGAGTGGCTCTGCCTGAGGTAAGAACGAGATTTGTCAGGAATCGTCCCCATTTCCCAGATTTTGTGTAGACCTTTTGCTTCAGACTGCCACCTGCTCTCCCTACATTTCCTGGCAGGCCTGGATTTAACAGCCTCCTTACATTGTCTGGATTCCCTGCAGAGGTTTGGTACAGCAATGTGCTGCCTTTGGCCAGCCCAAAGGAAAGTGAGCTCGAGCCAAGGAGAGCCCTGGAAGTGATGGTTACACTGTCCTGCTCACAAAGAAGGAGAGGATAAGGAAATGTCTTTTCAGCAGCAGCAGCAAAATTCCACCAAAAATCTAATACGGATTTTATGAATGCACTTGATAGCTGGAGTTAGTTTAATCCAAATTTTAACTTTTTGCAGTATTTTAGCATTTACCTACCTGAAAATCCCTCCTTTATCCAAATGCCTTCTAGCTGCTGTTCCAAGCAGCTTGTAAGGGGAGTGAGCACTTACAAGTTGTGTTTTAGGATGACTTCCTCCAGTTTGCCTTCCTCTCTCCTCAGGGTCAGAGATCCCAAGAGCCACCTCTTGGTGTGGGATGGATGTGAGTCTGGCACAGGGAAGTGCTGCTGCATTCACCGTGCTGAGAAGCTGTGGTTCCATTTCTCACCTGTGAGTAACAACCTGTTAATTCTGCTGCTGAATTTGCCTCTTCCCCCATTCAGTTAATCCAGTCTTACCAAGTTCCATGTGGAGTAGTCTATGGGTCCTATTCACCAGCACTGAGAAAAAATTTAAGCTCTTGGACTACTTAATCAGTTTTTTGAAGACCAATTTCATACTGAAATAATGTTTAGGCAAACAGTGATGTTTCTTTCTGTAAGAAAATGTATTTGAAGAAGAGCCTTAGCAGTGTGGTTGTTACTGAACTCTATGGTGGTTCCTTCCTGTTTTGGCTTGGAGATTGCTGCCTTGGCAATTCCCACTGGCTCCTTACATGGCTTGGAAAGACCCTGGTCTCACACACTGCTTCCCCATAGACCCTACCTTGTCCTCCCATGAAATGGGCCCTCTGCTGCTGCCCAGCTGAATGAACTGCAGTGGAATTCTGCAGGGACAGCAGGAGGCCCCTGCCACGGTTTGGGACTGTAACACTGTGAAGCTCCTGTATTCCAGCACAGAAAGAGGGCAAGGAGATAAATGACTCCAGTGTTTGTTTGTTTGTTTTGCCTAAAGAAGGTTCTTTGTAAGCCTATTCCACATGAGGATTCTTCTAGCCACGTAAATAGATCCCTTGTGTCTGAATTTAAGTCTCTGTATATTGTTCCTTGTGCAATGGCTTAGAAATACTTTGGAGGCATTATCTGGGAGTTTTTATGGCTCCTCTCACATATTTCCTCTGCCTCCCTGCTCCTACACATCCATGCACACAGTGAGAGGAGCAGGGTCAGATTCTGATCAGACTTCTGCTCATTTTACACACACAAAACTCTCTTTTTGCACCTTTTTATTTTCTGAATTTCACCCACAAATCACTTTTGGACCCATTAGGCAGTTCTCTGTAAACAGTAGCCCAACAAGACCTTGCTACTGAGGACCTCAGACTCCAGAAAATGTGATAACTGGCCAGATTTGGAGCTGAAAGCCTTAAAACACAAGCACCAGCCCATCTGTGGCCAGTCTCCCTGCCTGGTGGGGTTGTTTTGTGAAGTTGTTTCTACAGAATCACAGCAGTGCCATTTATTCTTGGCACTGGGGATTGCATTGCAGGGACAGCCCTAACAAATTGCTTGCATCTGTCACAAGCAGGTTTCCCATTTGGATTACTCTTCATTTAAAGCTCTGACTGTGGCATAGAGCAGGAAGAAAAAGGCCAGATGTTTCTCCTTCAGCATTTTCTGATTGTCTCTCCCTCAAAAGTTAAACATACCGTGCTTCCTTTAGCTTCATATTTTTATTTATGTTGGTGTTGGGAAGTCTTGAAGATTAAAATCTAAGAAAGCATTTTCTAGCTTTCCTAGCAGAATATATTTCAAAACGTGGCTGTGAGCTGCAACAGAATTAGGCTTTACACCAGAGAAAAAGGACATGATATCCACTTAAGGAAAAGAAAATTAATTGATCAAAATTACTATTATAAAATGGTCAGGTTTTGATGGGCAGGTAACAAGAGGTCCCTGCATGGACTGTGTGAAGGTGATCACTGTGAGGCCATCTATCTGTGTGAGTCCTTTCTGGGGTATATGGAGTTTTCAAAGTCAGAGACACAAATCATGCAGATGCTAAAAGTCTGCCTGCAGAGCCATCAGTTATCCAGCCCCTCCACAGCAATCAGGGATGTGCTCTGCAATTAGGCCCCTGGTGTAGCTGTCAGTGATGAGCGTTGACTTGGTTCTTGAAGCACTGTGAGTGTAAAATAATAGGTAAGTTCCTTATGATGAGCAAATTGCTGCTGTGGGATTGTAGCCCCCATGAAATCCACTTTGTCCAGTCTATTGCCTTTTTGACCTACATTTATTTACATCTTTGGCAAGGACACAGATTTCTTCCTTCTAGAAATATAAGGGCCAAACTAACAAGACATTAAAATACTTCTGAAATAAATGAGATGTAGTATAGCACATAGGAATCCTTTAGGTACATTTTGTGACAGTGCTGGGTGATAACTTTTATTATGTCCAGAAGAGCCCTCCAGAGGGTAATTGTCTTCCATACCCCTGCACAGAGAACCAGGCACAGCAGTACCAACCACCTGAATACCCAGCAAAACAGCTTCAGTCAAGCCTCTATGAGCTTTTCAAGGCAAACCCTTCAGTTTTGCTACTCTCCAGCCCACATTCAGCTAACAGAAACTTCTAGGGCTTTTGCTTTCTGGGAGTTAATGGCTTTCAGTATGACTGCTAATTAGCAGGTCACAGCATTGCTAATAGAGTTTCCACTGGTTTCCTTGCCATGACTTCTGCTTTCACATGTGAAGGTTTCAGTCTCAAGGCAGCAGTGGTGATCCCTGAGTGGTTTGAAATCCTGTGGTGAGTGGCCTGGTACAAATGGCTGTGAGCACAGTGTGATAATACCCATGTGTGCATAAACTGGGCTGCAAGTGTGTTGTTGAGGTTGAGTGGTTTGTTCAGTGAAAAAGGAAAAAAAAGGAGTTTGAAGAGCCCTGGAGATTCTCCTTTGCCTAACTGTGGTGATTCAGCACCTGCTTTGGTATCCAAGTTTCCCACCTCCAAGGTGTTTTAGTCCTGGATCAAAGCTTGTGGCTGTCACAGGAGCCTTTTGAAGCTTGTTCTGCTACAGGAAATGAAAAAGAAAGGAGCAGTCAGTGCCTTGGCAGGGCTGAGCATGAGGTACTGGCTTTCCACCAGCAATACTGGTTCTTCTTCTTAGTATGACAATAACCTGCTCAGCCTACCAGGGCTGGAGCCTTGTCTTTCTTCAGGTCATTCCTGGGGGCAGGATTTTCAGCCAATCTGGACCCCACTGCTCAAGGGGGTATCAAGGCTGTGTAACTTGTGTGAAAAGAAGTTGTGACAAGTCCAGTCATGGTAGCACTTCAGCTTTACAAATTCGACTGGTTAGTGGGTGGTGGAGTAGATGGGGGTGGGGGGGTTTCCATTTGAAGCTTCATTTAAATACTGAAATTTGTCAGTTATTACTGTACAGTGGCATCTGAGCAAACTCGAATACTTTGCCTTTCCACACCTGAAAAAATAACTACTGTAGTTCAGTCCTCAGGGTAGTAAGTGTTGGCTGCTACTTACTTTTCAGTAGTAGTTCCTTATCTGCTTAAAGGTGATGCCATGAACCTCAATTAGTTAGTGCTTATGTAGTGCTTTGAAATTATAAGACACTATCTACCTTTTAAAGTATTAAAATGTTTCTATAACATATTCTAACAAGTACATGCTTCAGTACACAACTGCACACTCTGAAGTAGGCCAGAAATGCTTCCTAAGGGAAATAATCTGAGAGTTTCTGTCCCCATGGCACAAGGAAATTTTAAAAAACCTTAATCAGTTTTAAATTTATAGTGTGTGTACCTTCAGAGCATGGATAGCCCAGCTAAGAAAAAGACTGCAAATAGCTGCCAAAACCCCCAGTATTTGATGTAGTGCAAAATCTCTGCACAATCTGATCAGTGTAGAGCAGGGCTGGAGGCAGATGGAGCAGGGGTAGCATCATTGATTTCCAATTATTTCCTCCAGTGTCCAGCCCAGGAGCTCCTGGTTGCTAAGAGTGTGCTGTGCAATGCTATAGAAGTTCTTTTATTTTGATGCATTGGAGACAGGGATGAATCTGACTTCCTCATTTTGGTCTTCAGCCAGTGCTGCCAGTGGTGAATTAAATGCCTTGCTAAATTAATAAGTCATAACGTTTTTGGGCTGGGGCCAGGGAGCTGTCTCTCCGTGCTTTGCACGTGAGCAGGGCAGATATGTTATCCTGGGGATACAGTGACAGCTCCAAAGCTGCACTGAAACAAAATCTGGATGGGACACGGGGCAGCCAGTCAGGCCATCTGTGGGAAGGAGCCCCCAAAAAGGTAACTGGCTCCCTTGGGTAATCCCCAGCAGCCTCAAAAACTCAAAGCACTCAGCTTGGTTGTGTGAGGAGCTTACATTTGGCAAATTTGAGAGTTGTGGCTGTGGCACTGAAGTGCTACAGTGATGGCAAGGGATTAGGAATATGGATATGTAGTTTCTGTGTTTTGTCCACTTTAGTCTGGGTGTTTCCCTGGCTCACCAGATCAGCGTGGGCTGTGGATCAGCCAGAGCTGCCATGGAACAGGGCTCTCTGGCATGGTCCTTGCACGTGGCTCTGCAGATCCCACTCCTCAAAGGGTACCCTGGCTGTGCAGCACTGGCCCTTTGCTGTCTCTGTCTCTGAAATCTGCAGAAAAATCCCCCTGTGAGAGGGGTCTGAGGGCACAGCAGCAGCTCAGATAAACCAGGAGGATGGGATGGGATAGGGGTCTAGTTAGTGACACCCCTGCCAAGCTCTTGGCTTCCTTCAGCTGTAATCCCACACCCACCCATGCCACTGGCTCCTGTCCAGTCTTCACCCTGTCTGAGGCTCTCCATGCCTCACACCTCAGCTCCCACAGCCATCCCAGAGACAACGAGGATGGATGGGTGAGCTGCTGACCCTGGAACATGGGCTCACAGAGCTGCAGAGAGGCCATTGCAGTCACAGAGGGTCTGCAGAGCACCAGAACATCTTTTAGGAGTTCAAAATGGCTTTAAAAGAACAAATGTGTCTCAGAACTAAATGCTTGGTGCCACCTGCAGAAATAAGAGTAGAACTACTCATGCCTGTTTGCTGCTTTTCTGACAAACAGCTCAGTTCCAGAGGGAAGTGGTACAAGCACAAAGCTGTCCTCTACATTCAGATTTCATCCTGCTTTCATGGGACTGTTTTCCTTAAAAGCCTCTGGTGCTGTACAGTCCTTCAGAAATCATCTACTTGAACACACTGCAGAGTTGAACACTGGAAATTAAATAAGATGCAAGCCTGTGTGGAGTGACTAAATGTAAGATACAACAGAGAAGGATGCTATGTAATATCTGATCTGGAATTTGGCTCCAGTGGGCTGTGGTAGAATGGATTAAATCAGGAATTATGAATTCTTCATGTGAGGAGAAGGGTGTATTGACTGCAGACTTGGTTAAAGCTGGTGGCTTGTTTACCACTGGGATCTTGGAAACTGAATAAAAGACCAATTACCACCTATTTCTGTAATGAGAGGTGAGGGTGGATGTTTCTCTTTGGTTTCCCAGCCAAAACAAAAGCTGCATGTCAAAGCTTGTACTTGCAAAGGCAGAGGGTAGAGGATTTGGGTGGTTTGTGTGTCAGTGAGAAAAGGAGTCATCTAAGGGACTCCTGGAATAACAGGAGGAGAGACTTGGGTGTAATGACCCTGCTTTGGAAACAGTGAATAGGGCTTGGTGCTCTTCAGTGTTCAAGGAAACAAGGTTCAGTATTGTTAAATATCTGGCTTTTTTTTCAGCCTCTCTTCCCAAAGGGAACAATCTAGTGAGCCCTGGTTAATACCTGCTATCAATCAGCTGAACAGACACATTTCTAACTTGAGCAGGGTCTCCCCCCCTTCAGTTATCACTCCTCATGTGCAAACATTAAAGCAAAGCTCAGTTAGAAGTGAGCTAGAAGAGCACAATTAAAAGCTTGCTTCAGTTCCCAATGCCATGAGCAGAGCAGAAGGGACATTCTGAGGGGCTGCAAAGGTGCATCAGGGGTCAGATCCAGGTTTAGATTTCAGCATCTCCTGGGCCCCAGGAATTCCAGGCACACTTCTGGCCACAGCTTATTTCTGCCCAGAGCAGTGACAGGCTGGATGGGGTGCTCCTGGCAGAGAGGCTTCCTTGACCATTCCTGAGGATGGGTTAGAGCCAGGACCTGCACGGGGTGGGGATTCTGGCAGCAGGGATGGTGATGGCATAAATGCCATTGGCTGTCAGATATGGCTTTTCTTCTTCCAGAAAGGACATTTAACTGCATGTCTCATATTTAACTCTTATTCTCCATGTCTGAGCAAGGTCCTTGCAGGGACAATTTTTCCTTAAAGCAATACTCCTGCAGCTGGTAAATCCTAAACTCCTCCTTTACCTAAAACCAATACCTTTTTTTCTTTTCCCTGAAATTATCTTGGTTGCCACAGCACATCTTGTTCCACTGGGTTACAGGGTCTGGGCTTTCACATCCTGGAATTTTACAGCAAAAAATAAACTCATATTGGGACAGTTCTAGGAGATGGTTAATATCAACTAGTGTAGAAGAGTGTAATTAAAGCAAATGTATACAATATTTGTATATATATATATATATATTTTGGATTAGATATTAGGAAAATGTTTTTCACTGAAAGGGCAGTCAGACTGGAACAGGCTGCCCAGGGCAGTGGTGGAGTCACCATCCCTGGAGTTCTTAAAAAAATGTGTGAATGTGGCACTGGGAGACGCAGATTAGTGATGAACTTGGCAGCGCAGGGTTAACAGTTGGACTCATCTTAGAGGTCTTTTCCAACCTTAAAAATTCCTCCATGATTCTCTGATATCCTCCAGGCATCTGGTGAAAATGGAAAGGTGGCAAAAAGGTTTCATCCTTTAAGTCTGTTTTTCCTATTCTGACAATATGTCAATATTATTTAAGTAATATTTCAAAACAGAAACCTAAATTATATTGAAGAAGTTTATGTCTTCATTAAGATTTTCTTTTAGGACCACTAAATTCAACCTTCCTCTTGGCTCAAGACTTAACAGTAATTATACAAATACAAATGGAAATTATTCTGAGGAAGGACATAAAGAGATCTCTGGGGTGATAGTATCAATTTTACAAATACACAGTGAAATCCTGTTGCTATTTTTACTAGCCTGCCTCAGCTAAAAAAGGAAAAATACCAGAAGAGGTAGAAAATGTGAAGAGGAAGTTCTGCAGAGTGAACCCAGAGGATTGCTCAGAGAGGAAATGACTCAGGCAGCTGCTAAGTAAAGGCAGCTGCCTATTTACAGAGGAATTCAAAGAGTTAAAGGAGAAATTCCCAAACAAAATATCCTCAGCAGAGTGTGGATGCACTTAGAATAAATGTGTCTGAATGAAACCACAGAATTGCCTGAGGTTTGCCTGTGCTGGCAGGGATAAAACAGCCACAGGCACGGGCAGGAATCAGAAGCCACAGGACAAACCCCTCCAGCCCCAGCAGACACTGAGGATGAGGACAGGGCTGGGTGAAGGAATCCCTCTGGCAGGACATGAGCCCTGCCCATGGCCAGCCCAGGGCCCCTTTCCCAGCCTGATGGTCAGGGTGGGCTGAGACACAGCTGAAGAACAGCCAGCTGCTCTGGCCTTCATCCTTCCATCCTTCAAAGGGGTCCCATCTTCTTTTTTCTCCCTTTGAAGGCCCCTTGCAAGCCCAGTCTGGAGAACCTTCTGGTGGAAAGGCCTGGCTTCTTTTTCCAGCTTGTGAAATGGGGAGTCACTGGGATCTGCTGGCAGAGTTTGTGTCTCTGCATGAGAAGGGCACCAGCATTCCCAGCATCTTCAAGGCTGCGTTTCAGTATCCCAGAATCTCCCTCTGCAAAACTGTTTTTCCTTTCCTGCTCACCAGATATGTGTGGTTAACTGGCTGCAACCAAAAGCCCTTCCTCCCATTCACATCTAGTGCCTGTAATTAATGAGCAAAATACACTTCTCTCTTAGCGAAACATCAAATAAAAAGACTCCCAGTGTTGCTTGTTAATAAAATAAAACTTTGTAATAAATCACAGCCCATAAGATGAGTTACAAACGTGTCCCAGCAGCTGTTTGGGAGAAGCAAAGGCTGGTGTGACAGTTCAAGGTCCTGTGTCCTGGGACAGTCCCTGTGGTTTGGATCCTGCACAACCAGGTCTAGTGGGAAGGAGCAATTCATATCCACTTATGGGAGCTGTGAATCTCACCCTGTCACGTGTAACTGCAAAGCTTCTACACAGTTTTTGTCCTTATCCAGTGAAAATGTTATTATTGCTTTAAGAAGTTCCCCAGGCACAGGGAATGAGAAAAGCAGCGATGATGTGACACTGAATTCAAGCTGTGGAAAAAAATCTCTGCTATGTCACTTCTCTGTTTGAGTTTCTGTTTGTTGGGGGTTAGGTTTTTTCAGGAAATTTCTTCACATTTGTTGTCAGGGAGATGGAAAATAGCTATCAGGAGACGAGAGAGGAAGCCTTGACATACCCTTGAAACGGTTCTGGGGGAGAGGCGGGGTTGTTTTGGCAGTTTTTTACCCGGGGCTGCTCAGTCTTTGCCCTTCGGAGGGGAGACAGATGAGGGTTTGGGTGCTGGGTTTCTGCTGCTTTAGGGAGAAAGCGGCGCTGCAGCGCTCCCGGAGCAGCGGCAGCCACGGATAGGCCGGCTCAGGGTGCCGGGGCTTCCCCTCCGGGCGGCAGCACTGGGCGTAAAAAGCGTAAAAAGAGTAAAAAGCGTAAAAACAGTAAAAAAAGCATAAAAACAGTAAAAAGCGTAAAAACAGTAAAAAAAGCATAAAAACAGTAAAAGGCGTAAAAACAGTAAAAAAAGCATAAAAAGCGTAAAAAGTGAAAAAAGTGTAAAAAGTGAAAAATTGAAAAAAGTGTACAAAGCGTACAGAGCGTACAGAGCCCCGGCGGTGCATGGGCACAGCCAGGTCACCCTGCCCAGTTTTTGGGTTTGTTTTTGGGCTTTCGAGGTGCGGGCGGCACCCGCGAGGCGCTCCGGTCACCGCGCACGGTGCAGCGCCGC
>JAHLSL010000024.1:6299257-6310240 GCA_025920805.1 Petroica traversi | reverse complement strand
CTGTGTATCCACAAGTATTAGCAGCATGCACACTTGCAACCTTTTACTTAGTCTAGTACTTAGTGTTTTGTAAGTGTTCTGCAGGCCTGAGACTGAACAGCCCAGAACTGCAGAGCCAGGGACACCAAACATTCTGCTATCTCAGGAACCCAAAATCTTCTAACAAGACAGATTCTGTAAACTAAAGGTGAGCCCACCCCAGCCCCTCTTGGGCCCCCTTGTTAGATATACTAATGTACAAAGTCTGTAACTTGTGTATGTGATTGAAAGTGGGGGTGCATTTGCCACGCTGTCACCTGGGGGAAGTGGATGCATCAAACAGGATCCTGATTAAAATACTGAGGTAAAGACCCCAACCCCTTTAACTGTGTCTAGTTTCATTTTCCTAACACCAGGAAAAAGGCATCAGTAAAAAAGTAATATTTGTGTTTTCAAGACCCTATGTATGTGCATTTGTACGAACAGGACAAACAATGTGACCCAGTAACATGAGAAATCTGTGTAAGAACCCTGAGTACAGGACCAGAGATGCCATCAGGCCCCACAGCTGGGGCCCAGGAACGAGGCCATTGTCCCATTCTCTTTGGGCTCCTTCCCAGGTTCCTTCCCAGCTCTTGCCCAGTGCAAAGGGGCAGCAAGAGTGGCCAATAAAGGTTTATTCTGCCATGTACATGACAAGTTCCTTCAGCAGGTTCCTTCACCTGGGCTCCCTGATGCTGCCCCAGCCCATGGGACACTTTGGTGGTTGTTTCTGGAGCAGCACTCGTCAGTCTGGAGGGGAACTGAGAGCTCCTGGAGCAGTGGGTGCTGGACAGAGTGGAGTCCACCAAGAACAAGCAGGGATGAGGGAAGGGGAAGGGGAAGAGGAGGAAGAAGAGGAAGAGGAAGAGGGAAGGAGGAAAGGAAGAGGAAGCCAGCTTGGTGGTGGGGTGGTGGGGGTGTATAGGGAAAATGCAAGGCTGGGAGTGAGACAGAGAAAAACAGAAAAGCCAGGGACAAGGAAAATGAGAGAGGAACAGCAAGTGAGGTGGAAAAAAGGGAGGAGGACAGAGATAAAGAGCCATAGAACCATTTAGGTTGGAAAAGAACTTTGAGATCATCAAAGTCCAACCATTAACCCAGCACTACTAAGTTCACCACTAAACAACTTCACTGGAACAGAGTGAAGAGGGGAAGTTAAGAGGAAGGCTGGTGAGAGTAAAGCCTGAAGAGCACAATAGAAATTTTTAAGTAGTGGTTTTAAGAGTGGAACAAGCTTTGGTGCTTTGTTTTTTTTTTTTTTCCTTGTAATATATTAGATGATTTTTAATGCTACACTTTAACATTAAATTTAGGAAGATCCAGCTGTTTGAATCTCATTTTACTGCAGGGTCTTGCTAGAATCAGGAAAATATGATGGAAGCTGATGTTAGTTCTAGGGAATATTTCAGGGTTAGTTCTTAGGAAGGTATGAATATGTATTAGCTTTGTGACTACTGTTACAAGTAATGTAACATCTGAGATTAGGATTAAGAAACTGAAAAAAGCAGCAGGATGAACAGAAAATAGGACAGGATGTTTCAAAGTCTGAACAATCCATATTGCTAAACAAAATGAACAGATATCAAAATTATTTCTTTTGTCTTGGATTAGTTATGGTACAGAGGAAGATTGGGGTGCTTGTTTGATTTTGTGGTTTACGTGTGTTTGAAGACAGCATCCATGAAAAAAAAAATAATAAAAAAAAGCTTCATATTTAACCAGTCTCAGGTTCCAGGCTCTGTGAGGTCTGGGATGGACATTCTTCTCTGAATCCAGCTATCCAGTGGATTATGCTGTTTCTCAGAACTGTTTGCATTACTGTGCAGTAGGTTACCTCCTTTACTAGCAGTGTACAGCATTTGTGGCTTTTCCTGACAGACTTGGATTAGGCAGTGCTCTCACAAATTCCTCAGTCTCCAGTCTGATGAGAGGAGCAACTCCCAGCAAGCTCTGGTAGATACAATCTCCTAATGGCAATGCAGGACTCCTGAAAAAACAGCTTTCCTGTACCTTAAGTTGGAGAAGGAATTGTTTCTTGCCACTTTCAATTTAACTTCAGAAGGCAAAACAAAGAAGTCTGGCTTGGTTAAAACCTGTCATGCTATCCTTTTCCTTTCTATTTTCTAAAACTCATTAGAAGGGAACTTTCTTTCCCTATATTTATTTCCATGAAGTTTCTATAAAGGTATAATAAAATTGTGGCCAAGTGTATCCTGTAAATTCAGAGAGCTGAGTTTTACCACCTGGGCTGTGGCTGCTTCTTAGTAGCATAAGCAAATAACAGATGTGAAAATACTCTGCAGGAAGAATGCATGACATGAAACAAACATTTATTAAAAAGGACTGTACAGACAAATTAAACAGATCTCACACTGTTACTCCTATGAGGCACAGGAGTAAAATACTTAAAACACAGAAGCCAGTGAAAACACCAGATATTGCTAGAATACTTAAATACTAAAATGAAAACGTATGCTGGAGGAATTAGAAAACTGTAAAAGAAAGGAATAAAGCACTTTTATTTATTTAAAGTGCTAGTGAAGTCTTAATGTCTTGAATAGGATGCTATTTAAAGTAACACATCAATGTCTGTTCTTTCACATTTAGATTATGCAAGTTGAAGCCACTGTCAGGTTCACTCAGGGTCCTGTTTAGAAAGCTAAGGTTGAATTCAAGAAGTGCAAGTACTTAATTTTGCCTTAAATTTTCTCTTTAGTTAATGGTGTCCTTGGCACTAATGTTTGGACAAGTGATCCACTCCAGCTTGAGTATGAAAATTTCTACAGCAAAGCATTTAGATACAGTACAGTGTTTGCATCCTTTTACTTATGAGCTTAAGGTCAGTGGCAGGGTAAAAGGCTTGGGATTTTGGTTTTTTTCTGTTTGGTTGCAGAACAACAGGACTATCCTTTCAGGCAAGTGATGAACCATGAAAAAACCCTGGAAACCAGCTCTACCAAGAGAATCCAGTTATTTTGTTGTCACTTGGATACCCTTTCAAAAATGGAATGACAAATACAGGGTTAAACCAGACTTCAGTAATATAAAAGTCTTCTAAGCTTTGAGGATGCTGGCATTGTGGCTATTCAGAGAATTTGACCCAAATAAGAATAAATTTCAGCAAAGTGAAGAAGTATCCACAAAGACTTCAGATACAAAGGAAGAAGCCATTGTTCCTCCACGAAGCAAAAATGCAGTAGACTTGTGTTAAGAACTGTACTTTAGACAGCTTCCTCTTCTGTCTGCAAACCAAGAAATCAATATTTCATAATTATTCCTCCAGTCTCTTGAGGGAGTTGCCTGGGAGAAAAGAGCCTGGGGCTGTCACGAGCAGAGTTCTTCAGTTAAACTTCTGTGATTATTCCATGAGAGAAAAGAATACTCTTTCCCTATGAAAGACACTGCTTCCCTCCCTGCCCCCACCCCAATACATATTTCATCTCCTTGAAAGACCTAGAATCATAGAACATCTCAAGTATGAAGGGACCCATAAGGATCATCAAGTCCAGCTCCCTGCTCCTCACAGGACAACCCAGCATTAAACTGTGTGGCTGAGAGTGTCATCCAGGTGCTCCTTGACCCCTGACAGCCTTGGTGGCTTGGCCACTTCCCTGGGTCACTGGACCAGTGGCCAACCACTGTCTCAGAGAGAACTTTTCCTGGTGCCCACTCTGAACAGTTCCCCCAGTGCAGCTTCATTCTATTTCCTCGTACCCTGTTGTGGTCATCAGAGGGTGATCAGCACCTCCTTCTCTGCTTCCCCTCTGAAGAAGCTGTGGGCTGTGATGAGGACACCCCTCAGCCCTCTCTTCTCCAGCATGAACAAGCCAGGTGTCCTCAGCCGCTCCTCAGAGGTTCTTGAGACCTTCTGCAATCTTGGCCACACACCTCCCCTGGAACTCTGTAATTCTGTGATGTCCTTCTTGCACTGAGCCATCCCAAACAGCACCCAGTGCTCAAGGCCTCACCAGTGCAGTGCAGAGTGAGGCAATCAGCTGGCAATGCTGTGCTTGATGTTCCCCAAGTCATGGCTGGCCCTTCTGGCAGCCAGGGCACCCTGCTGATTTATCTCCAATTACCCTCACTCTCAGCAAGGTATGCTACTCATAGGGCAGAACTTCCTACATGTTTTGGACATGAAAATTTGTAAATACTAGTACAATTGATTCAAACACAGTAAAAAAAACAAACAAAACCCAAACCCTAAACTTGTAAAACACAAGAGCACATGAGACTAGTTTAAAAAAAGTAAAAAATACAAAGCGGTTGTACTAAATTAGTAAATGGTGCATCCTTGAGTATACTTCAGTTCAGAGATCTCCCAAGAAAAAAAAGAACCTGGCAAAATAACAGTGAAGTGAGAACAACTATAACTAACCCTACCTATTTCAGAACTGTAAGTCAGAGTTTCTACAAATCAATCCTTCTATTTGCACTACTTCATTGCAGACCTTTTGCCCACTCCATTGTCACTACTTCTTAAATTTATGTACAACGACCATCAAAGTATGCTGCTCTCATGGACTTTGGGGAAGTCCACATACTGTCTTTTAACTCTGTGTGCATTTTTCCTTCAACTCCATAGGAATTGCTCCGAACAGGGCACACAGCATGTGACCACTCTGACATTTAAAATGGTAGAATTCAGTATTTGGGCTACAAACACGCCCAATAACACACTATTGCCTTTTGGAGCACAGAGTCAGACCATCTTCCATTATTGCTATCTCAGAGACCCAGTCCCTGTAATTCAGCTTGCAGAGTCTGCTCTTCACACAATTTCAGGGGCAGGTGGTCCACATTCTGTCTGCTGTTGACAGATGTTGATTTGGCTATGTAACATTAAAATGGGGGAATATCTCCTGAAGCTGGCTTAAGTTTTAGGACTATATTCAGTAAATCACTTGAGTACTTTATGGCAGAGTTAGGAAATTAATGGCCATGTATGTGATTTGGCCAGCAAAATTGCATCATGTGGATTTATTATAGTTGGCAGCATTTGGCAGAGTTCTTGGAGCAGAGACTTGGGGCTTCCCTGTTCTTCCTATCTAACAAGCCAAATTCTCAATATAACCCCTCTAACATAACATTAGAGAGAAACCTGGGCTAAAGAGAGAAGAATGTGAACAAGCAGCTCCTGCATCCCAGAATTGGTGAAAAGAATATTTAATACTTGAGATCAATTTAGGCAACAAAGTGTGGTCACAAAACTGGGATTGGAGATAAGCAAATTTCAAGTGCCAGCTCTGTAAGTGGGCCACTGTCATCCTGCCCATTGGAAGAACTGTTGTAACATTACAGGAAACGAAGGGAAGACAATCAGGGAGTAATCTACTCCAGGTGCTTTAGTCAGGGTTCTTTTGGCACACAGGGAACAAGAAAACAAACTGGCCTGAAGTAAAGCTTATTTGAAAATGACTTACTAAAAAAAGAAGAAATTTTTGGTAGAGGAAGGACAATGACACCAAAGTTGTTGGTTCTGGTGAAATACACAATTTTGAGTTGACACTATTCCTCGTGAATGTTGCTGTACTTTGTGCTCCAGTGGAGGATTTGTCTGCCAGAGTTTGGCTGTGGAAACCAGGAACAGAAGACATGCAGAATGGCTGATGTGCAGTCTGTGCACATAGACATCTGGGATAGATCAGGCATGTTTCCCTCAGAACCACAGTGTGCTGGTTGACCATAGAGCCTAGGAGGACCATTAATACAGTGAATTTCAGCCTTGTTCTTAAGTCAGTCTTTTGAGTGCTGAAAACAATAACCTGTTAAGATGTTGAAGCAGGACAAATTATATCATTTTTAGAAATTCATACACAGCCAGCACCTCTCCAAGTTTTAAGTCAAGTTTGAGGGAATGGTACAATCAACTTCAGTAAATCAAAACCCATATGTGTCCTTAATGCATTGATTTTCTGTATAACAAATCTCGTTTTCCCTGAACATGTCCTGTTTAAAAAGATTTCCATTGGATACCCAAACCTACCCAGTCTTACGAGATTGGAAAACAAATTGTTCTTCAGTGAAACAAACAGACAGTCTGCTATTTCAGCACTTCAGATAGTCTCCTGTGACCAGGAGAAAACAGAATAATCTTTTAGTAACATCTGTTTTTTAAAAAGAGAACATAAAGGCATTTGTAGTAATCACATTTGGTCAGTAGAAATAGCCTGACATTTAGGATACTTGCACAAGGAATTCCAGTTTGTTTAGGAGTACAAAAGATGGAACAATTGAAATGTTAAACTGTAGCACCAGTAATATTTACTTTCCTAAAACCAAATCCTAAAGACTGGAAGGAACTTAGAGCAGGAACATTGTGCTTACATTGCATTTAAATAGAAAACAATGAGACAGTCATACTTGAGCCTGCAATTCAGTCAAGTCTGGGCAAATTTGCCGTTCTACTGGAAGAGCACTGGGACAGGTCACACAGCTTGTCAATCTCCTGGATTTCATTCATCCTGTTTCCTCTTGGGCTTTTTGGGATTCCGAGATCTGCTCTTTGCTTTGCAGAGTGGGCAAATGGGTGCATTCCGATGGATTTGTTGGTGACACGACAAACACGCCTGAAATGCAATTTGTTACAGATATCAAAGTGGGTCACTAAGTATCACGCTCTAAGTTACAGTACAGACAAAAACAAGGCTTCCTGCCTTCAAAGGCAAACTGGTGCTACATTCTGTACAGTCTGGGTTTGTGGATTTTTCAGTAATTTCAGGCCAACTAAAGAACAGGAGCATCTCATTGAATTAAAACTACATTTCTGCACACACGTTTCATATATCAATAACATTAAATATCAATAACATTAAATTCTATCCTGTGTTAAATGT
The DNA here is from genome assembly GCA_025920805.1 of Petroica traversi. NCBI lineage: Eukaryota > Metazoa > Chordata > Aves > Passeriformes > Petroicidae > Petroica > Petroica traversi. The sequence goes on along the minus strand of JAHLSL010000024.1, from coordinate 6,303,383 downwards.
TACAGTGATGTTTCAAAGGTGTTTGCCTGCCTAATAGATCACTGAGTCAGAAAAGTTACAGTGATGGCCAGCTGCAACATCACAGAACTGAAGGTGGGAGCAGGTGATTGGATGAATTCCATAATTAACACAAGGTACAGAACTCTGCCCTTTTGCTCCACACTAAGCCCTTTAATTTATGTCTGATTAAAACCTATTACTTGCAGAAAGGCTTTTCAATTGCCTACCTACAGATAAGTATATTACTTTGGGGTGCACCTACATCAGTTTGTCTTCTTAGTGGCTCTTTGGAGCCTGGATGGGATGAATACCCCTATGTAACTACTCAGCTCTTCTCACTACAGAAGGAGCTGAGTAAAACTGTCACTTAAGTGCCTGTGGGAATGCTACATTAATCTACCTGTTGCTCTTGAAGATCCCAAGAGCAGAAGCAATCACCTTTCCTGGTAATTAATATACCATTGGTAATTTTCCTCATTAAATCTGTGCATTGCTTTTAATATGACTCCACATGGCATTAACTAACAGCCACTCTTTTTCCTTTTGTCATGACTTTTTTTTTCTTTCTTAAATGCCTTGCTCCCATGTGAAACCCAAGAGGAGTGGGAATCACCTACATCTCTGTAGAGGGTGACTCTCAAGTCCTAAAAGATTCTTATCTTTAACCCTTGATGACTGGTGCAACTACTTTAGTGTACTTGCCTGCTCCTGTTCTGAGCCACTGCAAGGAAAATCAGAATCAGGACATGCAATTTTTCCTTTTCACAAGTACTGATCACTTTATAAACACAATGCATTCCAATGACAAAAGAGAAAACCCAGCTCATTTCATCTCCTGACCTTCATTGGAGGTGGCTGTTGTCTGAAAGTTGCTGTCTGTCTGGTATCTTGCTTCCTGGCCACTTGCAGCTGTTGGGCAGCTGCTGCAGCTGCAGCCAGAGACTCTGGGATGGGAGGCTCCTGTGGTTCTGTCTGCCACTCTGCTTTCTGCTTTTCAAAGTAGCTAGACAAAAGAATCATAAACAAAAAAAAATGTAACCACCTTCTGGAGCATTTCATTAGTCTGTAAAGGATATTTGGTGTTAAAATGCAGTGAATTTCCCTATCATGTTCCTCCACTGGAGTCAAACTGCCAAATTGCCTTCACATAGACTAGTTCATAAATAGATTATGTGGTATTTTCTTCTGCATTTCTACACTTCAGTCGGATTCCAGACCATAAGCTTCTAAGGCATCCTGATGTACAACTGGATATAAATCTAGTAAGATGAAAAATAGACAACAGCTTCAGATGCACTTCTGTCAAACAGTTTTTCTATGTTGTACACAACAGATTAATACATTCTTTGTAGTATCAAGGTGTTTGGAATGTAAACCAACATTTCTATAGAAAGAGAAAGGAAATCTTGAAAACTGTGTGCCTGTGAAAACGATGTTAATTGTGCTGGGCATTAAGGGCAATATATGCATATTAAAACATCCCTTGCATTTAAAACTGATCTGTTAAACAAAGCACACTGTTCTTTAAATAGTAGCTAATTCTGTTAGTCTCCCCTGCCTAGGTTATACGTAAAAATTAGACTGTGATTTATTATCCAAATGTATTCCATTTCTCAGGGAAACCTGTTGACAGTCACAAGTATGTGGAAAATGCCACTGCCATGTGCAGGCAGCAAAAAGTAAAACTCTGACTAGCAGCAGCACAAACCAACTGAAGAAAACTCAGTTTGTATCCCTCTCTTGTATTGCCTCCTACCATTGCTTGCTAAACAAATAATTTTTAGGGGGAAAAAAAAAAGATAAAGAACATATAGTGTAAGACCTAGAAGGCCAACCACCCTTGAATATTTGCATGTGGTATGTAGAGTTTGCAGCTTGGAATAACCTAAATTTAACTTGGAACAAATTCAGACTGAATGTTGTCAAATACATGTCATCCACATCCCTTTTCTGTTAACTTTTGTTTTTCATGCCTCTCTTTGGGGTTCTTTTTTTTTCCCACCTACCAACAAAAATAAAATGAGAAAATGACCAGTAGAGTTTGAAAGAAAGCATGAAGCCAGACAATGTTTGCTTTGGAGACTTACTCAAGGGACAGTTTCTCTTCCTCCTCACACAGGTCTGGCAGCCTCTGCAAGCCTAGAGTCATCCTCAAGGCATCCACGTGCTCCTTGAGGGGCTTGTACTCCTCGTGGAGCCGGCGAGTGGATTCCAGGAGCTTGTTAAGATCATTCTCAGACTGCTTGATAGTGTTCTCCATCTGAAACAGGAGTTGGGCATGTTTTTAGAGAACTGCTCCTCTCTGACTGAGCAACAGGTTGCATCAGAAAGGAGATTTTTCTCACTCAAGCAAGAGGAGATTTGAGACAATGCAATGGCAAAGCAAAGACTTAAGGTATTGGGAGGATGAAAAATGGGCAAAGAAGAAGCAACAGAAAGTGACATATGAGATGCACTTTCATTTTAAAAAGGTGCACTCAACCTATAGGACCTTCTGGAAAACTGAAAAAGCCGAGAGACAGGCTACAAATAAAGTCAGCAAGTGAGGAGCTATGGAAGACTCTCAAGAGACATTAAAAAAGAGCTTAAAGTACCATAAACTAATTTTCTGTGTTTCTGAGATACCTGAACACTGACTGGTAGTAGTGTTAACAAACAAGCTAAGGAAAAGTTTCTGCTTCTCTTACTGCAGCAAGTGGGAAAAGCAGCAGAGAAAAAGACAATCTGACAGGAAAAAGAGGGGAGGATGAAACAGAGGCTGAGGTTATGCAGCTGGACAGTGGAACAGACATTTGAAGTCATTAATAAATGCAGTCTGCACATCCAGTACATAGCTTGTACTTTTTTACTTGTTGCAGCTTTTTTTCTTCTGGTGCAACACAAAGATACCTTCAGAGCTAGAAACCCAATGTAAGTGCCCTAACATGACATAAAAAATGTATTTAAAAATATACTCCCTATTTAGCCTCTCTACTTGACTAATCTTCCCTGTTTATAAATTGTTTTTTCTCTTATTTGAATTAATTCCCTTCCTTAGTGCTTCTTGTTGTTTGGTAATTCCACTCAGTGATGAAGGTCAGCTCTTACCAATAACTGTGTATTTTCTCAAAATCTCTTAGGCCCACCAAGCTGCCAAAGTTTCTGTTTCTGGGTGCTAAATGAGAAAGGCTAACAGGAAGATCTGTTTTCTATGGGACAGCTGGAGTGATATCACTGTGACTACTGGTAAAGTCATAGCACAATAGGCTTGGTTATCCATCCCCTCGATGCAACAGCTTATTATGACAACATTATAAAATATCCTGCCCTACAAAGGGAAAATTATCCTGAGGTAAATTTACTTTGCACGCTTTGTAGGATCCTGGGATAGTGAAGTTGTGAAGTCCCCATTATTGAACCAGTGACTGCTCACTCATGCACAATTGCACAGGCTGTGGAATGATTCACACCCAGCTGTGTGTGAGTCACACTGTGCAGCTGGGCTGTTTCATACCACATTAATGTCAGCGTGGATCAGCCGCAGCTCCTCCACGTGGGCCATCTTCTCCTGCAGCAGCAGGTCCATTTCCTGTTTATATTCTTTCAGGTGCCTCTCCTCAGACTCCAGCGCTTCAAATTCTGCTTTCAGTCGTGCCTTTATTTTTTCCATCTGCAGAGTCTTATTCCTGAAGCCCAGTGATAATTAAAAAGATAGAGAGACAACAGTAAGTCACTGAAACATATTTTTGTGAGGTGTCCCTTTTTTATGTAATTAGATAGATGAAAGAAGGCAACAGCAGCAATAGACAAGAATGAGACTAAATGTGTCTGAGAGGAGGTGAGGTAAAATGAGAAAAAGCTCTTTTGCTGAGCTTTTCAGTGGTGAGAGAATTCTTGTACCACTTCCTACTAAATAAACAGCTCAGGCCCATTCCTGAAAATCGGTGCCCTAAGCCAAGGAGTGGAAACGCCCTTCCCAAAGTTATGAAAACCGTTCCCAATGAGGCCACGTGCCTGGCTTTTGATGAGCCCCCTCTCCCGAAGCATCCTGCAACTCCCCCTGAATACAAATTCCTGGGGTTTCGCACTGCAGGAACCGCAGCCCGAGGCAGCTCGGGCCTTGAGGCAGGAGGGGACGGCAGAAAAA
>JAHLSL010000024.1:6255804-6294528 GCA_025920805.1 Petroica traversi | reverse complement strand
GTTGTCACCGTCCTGGCACAGCCCGCTCAGAGCCCGCGCAGGGCTGGCGTGGCAGGGCCGGTGAAACGGCCTGGACAGTGCGGTGCGGAGCCGCGAAATTCTCCTGGTGTCAGTCATTTAAAGCGCCGAGGAGAGATGGCAAAGGCTGCGTTAGCGCGCTGTTTAACACGGTGTTCAGTGCCTAACAAAAGAACAATGCAAGAAACTTGCATTGACGAAGAAAGGTGGTGAAATAAGGAAATTATTTTTGTAGAGGGTACCTGATGATTGCAACTTGCATCCTTCCATTTTGCTTTATAATGCAACTGTGGGTAAGGAACTGCTCACTCATGCAGTATGCTTGAGGTCTGAGATACTTTTAAAATCAGTTCATTTGAAAATGTTATCTTTCATAGCTGTCTGCTTTTCTAAATAATTTGGTAATTCTATTTCACAAGAGGCAATTACACTTCACAAGCTAGCAAAACAGTAAAATTGAAGCAGAAGGATACTGTGTCTTCTAATAGATGTGAATCTAAATTGATTTGATTTTACTGAGATATTTCTTATACTATTTTACCTTTTTTGTTTTAGTCTTGCAATGTGTTGCAGTGATTAGCATGTGTTGCCATAGATGGGAAGTAAGAAGAGGAGGCACATTAAAATGCTGGTCATTTATGAACTTCCATTATGCATATCAGTAGTTCTGAGTGCTTGGGAATATGCTGATTTCCAGGTCCATCTGATTTCTTTTGCTTGGCATGTTTGTTTACTGAAATGGAAGAGCCTGTCAAGTAGTCTTTTTTGTACTGGAGGGGTCCTTTGTTGATGAGCTATATCCCTTCCTTGCCAGAGGTTATAACTGAACTATGATATGTAGGACTGGAAGGTATATTTCACAAGTTTAGCTAGTGATAAAATTATTTTTGCTTCTTAATGGGAAAATGGGTTAGTAGGAATTTCAAGGTCATCTTCGAATATAGAGTAATTTAGCTGCCTTTGGAATATGTCTTTTCTTCTTCAGTGTCATGTGTTTTCCATATATCAGTCCTGTTGCTGTTGACATTTTCTGTTTGCCTTCTAAAATAATGTTTAGCAAGTTTAAGAGACTCAGTCTGTAAATCTTCCTAAGTCAATTTCATTTCAATGATCTCAATAAAAAGTCTTTAAAAAAAAGAAAATCTAAACCTAACCCAAACTTGCTATTTGGAAAGAATGACAAGAAAAAGGGTTAAGATGGATGAATGGATACCAATGACACTTTATATACTGGTGGACTAGAAAGAAAGTAAATTCTTACTGTCAACAGCTGTAAATTAGGTAAGTTCTGGCTTTCTGTTCTTTGATCTTTCTGGAAGCCTTTTCCAATGCAAATTATTCCATTGTAGACATCTGCTGGTTTTGAATTCCTAGCCACTTTACAGTTTGCAACAGAAATGTTATTCTGTTGAACACTTATAATTCTGATATAAATCTGTGAAAAATAGAAGTAAAACAAATTGCTTCTCACTTTCACTTTTTTACTGTTTGAATCAAGAAGCGAAAGCACTGAGGCTTTTGGGAATAAGGAAGGCAGCATCTAAGGTCAGTTATGAAAGTAGGGCTTGGAAAGATGAAGAAAAGCAATTTATAAATTTGGAAGAAGTTCCCAGGTGTTGCCACATTGGAAATTAGTTTGATGTGTTGATTTGTCCATTTCATGATGTGAAAGAAAAACCCAAAAAAACCCCAATGGCTGTAATGCTACACATCCCTGAGAATGCCGTCCTTGTTTGCATCATGGAATGTGCTAGACATAAAGGGCTTTGAAGAGCCGTATTTCCATGGCTGAACAAATATATACTTTTAAATATATACACTTTTTTTTGTAATTTTATTATAAGAGGCCATTTTTTTAGGCATTATAAATGAAAAGCTTGTTTGAGCAATAATACTGGTATTTTTTAAATGCTTTCCCATCTCTTAATGTGGGATTCTTGTGAACTGTTCCTTTTTGTTGAAAAGCTATATTTTGTATGATATATTCATGGTATCACAGATAATTCATCTGGAAATAAAAATACCATGACCACCTTTACAGATCTAGGTCATCTAGTTCCATTATATGTAGTATTGTTTTAGATGGATTTCAAAGTTGGGAAACTTATTTGGAAGTGCAGAGCTAAGCAGTGTAACATCTCCTAAGATGTAGTTTCATTCTTCTGATGTAACCAATTTATTCATGAGACTGGCCATAATAAGAAAAGCTCTTCATTAGCTGGTAATTTTGATTTAAATATATATCTTCTATATTTATCTAAGTACTTCAGCTAAGTATCTTTGAGTCCTAAAGGTAGCTATTGTATTTAATTTTCTTTCATGGTTTATTTTTGACATGGCTTGCTAGAAAGCAGATTGATTCACCTTGTCAAAATAAAACCTAGGCTTTACATCATTTGTTGTAGGCCTCTTCTAGAATTTCATGAGGATATCATTGCACAGTAGAACTAAAGCATTTTACAGATCTCAGCGTAGGCCAAGGTGCTTGTTTGTTACACAGGCAGAATTTAAGAGCCCATTTCTGCATTCATTCCATCTGGAGAGAGACCCTCACAAGATTAATATCTGTTCTCATTAGCTGACTCAACTTCTGTTTTAATTGAATGCTGTAACAGGGGCAGAGAACTGACATTAGGTTAAAGCCAAAGGTTTAGACTCTTATGTTTAGTGAGGACATCCTGTAATGAGCCCACAGACACCTCAGCCAAATCCATCAAGTCAAAACTAACTCTGACAATTTCCAGCTAAAACTACGTGCTATTGCCCCCTCTGATGCTTTTTCTTTCTTTTTTTTTTTTTAAGATCAAATACTATTTTCCATCTCTTTGTCAAGTCTTTCCCTTTTCTGATATCTAGGTTGTTCTGATTTAAAATACAAACAAAAACCCCACCCCCTAAAACAAAATAGTCCAGCTCACCAAAAACACCTTCCTCCCTCAGGTCTTGTCCCAAAGAAGATCTCCCTTTAGAAAGGGAGTGATGAAGTTGCTGGAGCATAGGGATTTGCTGTTTTCATTTTGAAAAGCAGTTACCACTCTTTTTCTCTTGTCTTTTTGATGATGGCTTTCCAGCTTCTTCACCTTGGAAATGAGCAGTGTTGCCATTATACGAATAAAAGAGTCTTTGCATAAAAGAATTAGTTTGCATTGGATCTCCTTCAGGAGATCACTTAGTCCAACACCATGCTTAAGGCAGACTTAATTAGCCATGAACTGACTATGTTTTTGAAAAGCAAGGTAACTGGAGTGAAAATATAAAGTCACAAGATGCCTTCAAGCTGCTCTTGCTGCTTTCCATAAAGGTTTGTTTGATGCTTACTGAGCAAAGTGTCTTTCTCTGCTGCAGGCTTTTTTTTTTTTTTTTTTTTGGTAGTTTCTAAAGAGATTGTTTCATTTTATCAGAAAGCTACTGTCCTAACAGGTGAGTCCATCCTGCCTCTTGTTGGATGGCATAGCATGTGAGGCTCTGTCCAGAATATTGAGGTCTTTAAAAACAAAATATCCTTTGTTTTTCAGGTTTCTCAAAGATTGAGAATTTTGGTTAAAGGAACATTTGGTTTAGTCTGTCAAAGTAGTGTTCTAAATATTCAATTGCAAATTGAACTAGTGTAAGTTAAGATGATAAGATGCATTGCATCCTTGATGTGTCTTTGACTTAGCTGCAGTCACAACTTTTTTTTTCCCTTCACAGAGCATTAATGAGTCATTTATATCTGCAGAGTAGGTAGTACCAAATGGCCTCCTATTAGAATGTGGTTTAGGAGAACTAGTGTATTCCTTTGGTCATAGATCCAAATAAATCATCTCAGTTTAAAATGAACCACCCACAAATAAGCTTTAGGGAGTTACATGTCTGCTCTTATTTTATGTAGTGTTGTCAACTGAGTGTAAATGTTGCCTGTAAATGTAGGGACAACAGACCTTTCGTGTAGCAATAGCTGTAGCTCCTTAAGATTATTAGAAAGGGAAGATTGGTGGGAAAAAGGTACTATATATAATTGTTAGAACACATGTTTTTACATGTATGTTTACTGTATAATAATTTCTTTTTTTTTCTGTCTTAAGAAATAATGATTAAATACCTAATGCAGTAGAAGTACTCCATTTTCTTCCCTTCAGAAGGCCTGTGCTTTATATTTGTCTTGTGCTCATCACTGCCTTTTCTTTCTAGGTTAGGTTAACCCCAAACAGGAATTGTGTACATTAAGAAAGAGCTAAAATGCTGCTTCCTCTATTTATAATTCCCACTATGTCCATCCTGTCCCTTTGAATTCATACTTACGAGTATGACAAAATTAATGAAGTTTGAGGCAAGATGCTTAAATTTTATACTACTTTTGCATTTCTCTTCGGTTCACATTCGATTTGTAGTTCACAGAATTATAGAATATCCTGAGATGGAAGGAATCTACAAGGATCATCAAAGTCCAGCTCCTGCCACTTCACCCCAAGAATCCCTCCATGTTCCTGAGAGTGTTGTCCAAAGGCTCCTTGAGCTCTGAAGCTTCCATGACCACTGCCATGGGAGCCTCTTCCAGTGCCCAACCACTCTCAGGGAAAGAACCTTTTCCTGATATCCAACCTAAGCTTCTCCTGGTGACTCCTTCACAAGCCATTCCAAGTTCTCTATGTGACACAGCTTGCTTTAATGTATAGTCCAATACACGTCAGTGATGACTTAAAGTATCTGCTGAAGTGAATTTGAACTGTCTCAGACACCGAGGTATTGCTGTAGTTTTTTAGAACAATTTTTCAGTTTAACAAAACTCCACAATTTGCTAAGAGTGCAGTAAAAGTGGATACTTTCCTACCAAGTTTTCTATTCTATGGTGGTGTTTCTGTCATATGGTTTGAGTTAAATCCTGTAGTCATCATCAAAGCAAAATGACTGTGGCAGGTTTAGATTTGGTAAAATCTGTAGATTTGGGCCAAGGGATTAATCGCATATTTGCAGCGCAAAGAAAATAAAATTAAAGAAAATACTGTTTTATTTAATGTTCCAAATCTACTGTGACCCTAGTATTTCATAGATTTTATTTTGGGTTTTCAGAAACAGCCGTGGTTTCTCCAGCTTATAACTAATCAAAATGCTTGTTCTCATTTTTCTGGTGTCTGTTGGTAGGTTCATGTTTTTCTGTACCTGGCATTTTCTAAGTCTCTAGGTTAATTTCTGAACCCTTTATAAAAGGGTAACCACAGAGAAGTGCCACAAATATTCAGTCATACTCTTGTCAATCCTGCAGAGGAAACACCTAGTGTTTGTGATGTACAAATCTACTGTTTGAACAGGGTTAGAAAAATGAAGTTGTGAACACCTTCTTTGAGGTCTTATTTCTGGCGCAGCAAAGTGCTCTGCTTTTTTATTTAGTTTCTTGCTTATTTTCAGGAGGTTGAGCATAGTAACATAGTAACTGAGTACAATTTCTGCTAAGGAGAATGAGAAAGTTTTCATCAAGGTCAGCCAAAAAAAAAAAAATCTAAATTTGAAACTTTTGGCAACTGAGTTGCAAATATGGTATGTTCTTCTTAAGGTTGTTGGCTTGGGAATTTTTTTTAAGTCGTGATCACTAGAAATGTAGTATTTAATCTAATTTTCCTGAAATGTAAAGACAGTTAAAAAGCAGAGTTGTGCACATTACTTATCACAGCCTGGGAAGTAAGGAGTGGCTCTTGAGTCTAATTCAGATGAATGTCTTGTCATTGCTGAAGGCTACTGTCACTCTCTGATGTCCTGTTCAATAATCCAGCCAAACACCCATAATTTGCATTCAGCAACCTTGAAAAGGAAAGTGAGAAACTTAGGTCCTTAGGATGGTTCTTGCACAATTACTTTGTATGACAATGCTTATATATTTTTGTCTATCATGATAGTTCTTTCTTGCCTTTGTGTTGTAGGATGTTGTTCACCTTTACACAGGTGCAGTTATTTTTTTGAGGTAAACTTGATCTGTGTTTAAGAAACTGATTCTATAGATTCCCACCCAATTCCTTTTCCAGCTGTCATGATGAGCCCATCAGCTTCTTCATACTCTAGGAAAAGTCATTAACAAGTAGGTTCTGGTTAATTAGGTGATTTGGTGAAGAGTCTATGGCATGATTTCATTAATCTAGTTTTTCATACCGACTCAGTGATATTCTCATGATGTTTGAAAATTACTTGATCTGCTGACTCGGTGGCTTACATTACACCTTTGGCAGTGCCCTGCATTTCCATAGTTCTCAAACAGCAGTCTTAACTTTCTTAAACTGAGCCAACTGTGGTAAAAGGATTTCAGGAACAGTAGGCTAGAGCTTGGTGAGGAAGAAGAATAACCAAACTTTTAAGTGTTTGCAGCATTTGGGAAGGAAGAGCTCTTATTTCACTTTCCTGAACTGGTGAAATGTATCAAGTGATACACTGACAGAATTAGAACTTAGGTGGATATATATATATGGATATATCTATCTGTATTTGCATGTGCATATGGTGGGTTTTTTCCATCACTGTTCAGTGTAGACAGGACACATGCACCAAATAAGATCAGAAAGGTAAAGCCTCATGGTGTTTCTAAAGTAACTTCTATATATTCTGGTGTATGAATTCCTTAAATTCAGCCCTCTCTGCTTGGCTGAATTTTTCCTACTATTACAAGTGTTCCATCAGCATTTGTCAAGGAAGAACATCCCCTTCAGGGTTGGGTGGTGGTAACAATTACATTTATCTTAACTGGTGAGTCAACACTGAAAATCTTCCTTTGTCCTTTGCTTCTGTAATAGAAGAGTGCTAAGTCACATTCCTTATTGTTGGCTAAGGGAGGGAGAGAGACAGATGGAGAAACAGAAACTGCAAATTTTTTTCTTTTAAAACAGTTTATCTGAATTGACTCAGTAAAGAGGAAGATTCTAAATAAAATTTATTCCTAACCATAGCTATCAGGCTATTTGTCAACTGCTGTTTCAATATTAATTTTAAGGACAAGGTGTTCACTGCTGATGTAAACTGCTAGTACTTTATATTTAATGACTATTAGTGTTTTATTTCAGTGAAGTCATAAGAAGTAGAAAAAGTAAAATATTTTTCTTGACATTGTACTGAGTTTCACTCGAGAAAAGACTATACAGTATTAGGCTTTTGATTTGTGTAAATTTAAGGTTTCTCTGTTCATCAAAATGACAGTGTTGAGACTTCGCAGGAATGTGTTGAGACTGACATTGCATAGTAAGAGAAGAAAAAAAATCCATTAAACTGAATCAAAATGCTGTCATTTATATGGCTCTAATTATCAAGGGGCTGAAAAGCCTGATCTGCCATTTTAACACTTCTGTTAAAAATGCTACTTGGCTTAGCACATACTCAGTGAATATTATTATACATGTCTCTAAATGTAGAAATGAGCACCAGATCTGTGCTCAGATCCTACTTTAGACCATATCTAATTTATTAGATTCAAAAGTACAAGAACTATTTGAACATGTATTAATTTTAAGCATCTTAAAATTAAAATATTCATTTTAAATAAGATTCCTCACTCCTCAGTGAGCAAATTATTGTAAGCACTGCTAATGCCAAATATTTACATCAGAAAGCAGCTGCTTTTAAATCCTTATATACTTATTTTCCTTCACTTATATGTATTTTGGGCTATTTGTGGAAGATATATCAGAATGTATATGCTATACATCTTCACTGCTCTGATGCTTATGTGAGTGTTGTTTGCCAAGTATGGAAGCTCTCAGGACAGTCTTAATGAAACTATATAAAATAATTTTAAATTGTGAGTACAAATTGTGAATATTGTAGTTTTCTAAAAGCATCAGATTCTGAAGTCAGTTTCCAAATGGTGAACTTAAATAGGAATTTTTTCTAAAAAGCCTATTTTGTCCTGTTTTCCTACAGTCATGCAACACTTGACACAGTAAATGAAAATTAAATATACTAAGCTACCACATTTATTATGTAGTGAAAATAGTTAATTCTAAGGTTCAATAAATTAATTTGTGACAGTGATTAATTCCTGTTGAACTGCAGGATATTGTTATTATGATATGCATTATTATGACATGCATATGTAAACTGTAAAGTATTCCTACTGCCTCTGTTTAAAGCATACACACAGGCAAAATGCTACTGATCTCCAGCTCTTTGCCTTTTTATTAAGGACAAGAGATAATTACCTATGATGACATTCAGCACAACTCTTTCAAATTCTTAATCCATTCTGAAATATCCAAATGTTAATTTTAGAATATTTCTCTGCTTTTCTTCAGTTGTGAATCCGTCCCAGCAGATGCGTACCACCTCAGTGTATAATTAGAATGAGAAAAAGTTACCCTTTTTATCTGTGACTCATATACTTTGTCAGATTTGAGCACTTTCTTAGTAGATAGAATAGTTCACTACCTCAGAAAATACTCAAAGCAGCACGCAGCAATGTGTAATATCTGTGCTGCTCCTGAGACAAGGATACAACAAGATGGCTTGTCTTCAATGCACTGGAAACACTGATGTTGAGCTGTGGTACTTTCTTCATAAGCACTGTAGAAATGTGATTATCAAAATCAAGGGCTCATCCAAAATGCAGGGCCATTTATGCATCTTGAGCTGCTCCTGGTCTGTGTCCTGGCAGTAACCACTGCCTAACAAATACTGTTATGTCCATTCCTTAAGATGTGTGCAATGCATTTTGGTGCTGGTTCGTTTGTTGGGGTTTCATGTGTGTGCACTGCAGGCTCAAATCACAATGCCTTTAAAATGGCAATTAGTCATGTGCTGGGAAAGTTCTTAAAGCTCAGAAAAATGTACTCGGGAAGTGCTTTAGAGTAACCAGTGGTCTCTGCTGTAGCACGGTACAATGCTGGAGGTTCTGTTGATTGTAGTATCCCTAAAATAATTTTTAAAAACACTTCTCTTTGTCTCTACTTATTTATATTGTTTCTCTGGGTTTGGACTCTTTAGACAACACTTAGTGTGTGTAACAGGGAAGTTGTCAGCTTTTCTGTTAATAGGGTTACACTCTACACTCTAATTGTGAGGCATAGCTGTGGATATATCGTATGCCAGCCTGATCAATTGGTAGTTGTGAAGGTGATGATTTAGTTTCACTTGTAGAACAAATAACCTGGGACCGTGATAAGTTCACCCGATTGCTGTTGAGGCCTGTGTTGCTCTTCCTGTCAGAACTAGCTACTGTCAGAACTAGTTACATGAAAATTAGTTTGGATGGATGTCTTTGTGTGCTTCAGTCAGCTTCTGATCATGAAGAAGCAGCCACAGCAATCAAAGGCTTGGCTGTTGTTTAGAGCAGCTTTCTTCCAGAAAGATTCCTCTTCCTTCTGCACACAGGAGCATGCTAATGATGAGTTAGTGAAATGAGGAGTGCAGAGAGACAGTAACACATTAAAATTCATGCTGAAGCCATGGAGAGAATAACTTAATTTTCTTAATAAAAATACACCCATTTTTAAAAAATGTTTGTCAAGTTGTTTATTTGGTTTAGTTTGGTTTATTGAGATAGTTTAAGATATACAAAAGGAGAAATCTGCAATATTTATTCCTTGCTGTGCAGGTGGAACTCCCCTAGATGTTACCATTTCACAGTCACATACCATTTAGATTTTTTTTCTTAGGGAGTTATTAAAAAAAAAAAACAAACCCAACACTGGTTAGCTACATGTATCTCAAAAGTACACAAGGGAAAACAAACAAACCTATCCCTCCTTAAAATAAATACTATGGAAGTATTTCTTACCCAGGTGAGAGAGGCATTTGAGAAAATACACGAGTTAGGGTTCTTTGTTTTGTTTTAATTTTGATTTTACTATCTGCAATGACAGAAAAAAAGTAAAAATGCTTAAAAGTTGGTGAAAGGAGCTGATAAAATGTTTCATTTAGAGGTCCTTCTTCATAGAGGTGTGTATCATTATTGCAGCTTTGAAGGGCACGGTTCAGAGCTCGCTGAGATCATGGAAAAGCAGTGCCATAAGGGACCAAAAGCAGCTGCTCAACCCATTCTTTTACCTGACTTTCTGCTGGTCCTGCTGAAATGAGCAGGCTTTGAATAGAGTATTTCTAGCAGCAGCTCTTTAATAGTCATTGCCATTTGAACGGTAACTGCTGAATAATTTGCAGGTGGTTTCATTTCTATTACAGTACTTTATTACTGTGCAGATATTTTCTTTCTGTTTTAATACCATCAAAGTTGAAGAGATGCTTTCAGCTTGGCCCCTAAAGAACAAAATATGCATGATTTTGTCTGACTCTTTTTTCTGAATCACATTAGCAGTTCCACTAGTTGCTCGTGACTGTGCTGAAAGAGGTGTTTAGGAAGAAAACTTGGTTTGTTGCTTAGCAGCGAGCATCATGAGAATTAAAATTTTAAAGCTGCAGTGTCTGTATTTCTGAGTTGCAATAGCTTTAAATTAGGAATTTGTATAGCTTTCTTTTCTTGAGTGTGTGTTCATATTTGGCTGTCTTTGGGGGAATGTAACTCATAATAAATGCTGAAATTTCAGTGATAAAGTGTTGCTGTTTGTGATCTACAAGATGAGTTTTGATTTTGTCTTTGATAATGTTTTCTGACTTGCTTTTCAATTTTGTAGTTATGAGCACAATCAAGCATTACTCAAATTATTTATGTTTTTAAATTTTCGTTCTGAGTTTGATTTTTAAGAGGATTTAAAAAATTAATTTAACCCACTGTGATAACTCAGTGCAACTATACTAACTTTAAAATATATTCAGTATGAAATTGTGAAAATTTGTGAAAAATTGTTCACAAGGATAGTTCTATTAACTGATAATTAATGGGTTTTCCCCCCCATAAACTCCCTTAGTGTGCCCACAAAGTGCTACATTCTAATGATGTCTGGACAAACAGTACCAAACTGTTCCATGTGGTTTCTTTGATATTCCAGCCTGTCATCATAATTCTCAATTGTAAATTCATTGTGCAGGGACTCTATGGTTAGAACACAGAGTCCCTTGCACAAGGGAACTTGAGCTGGGAATTGATAGGGATCCCCAGGTACAGCTGTACTACCATTACTAAATAAAATAAATCAAAAATGAAAGAAATTCTCTGTTATTGTCAGTACTCTGCAAGAAGACTTTTGAATTTCTGAGAAGTACAGTGTGGAAGAACAAATAAACAAATTTTACTGTTGTTGCTTGTGGGATTTTTTGTAGTCTAAATGCCAGTGAGTTAATTGCATAAATATGTTCCTGCTGACTGGAAGTGCTCTTGGAGATGTGGCTATAATTGTGGTGGTTGTTTTTATGTGTATCTAAGAAATTAGAGAATTTGTCACTGAAAGTGGAAAACAGGAGGGATATTAATAGCCAGGATTTGTTCTCATTTGGATGTGGAAGATACAAACTACCAAATAGTCTTTTATTTAAAAAAATATTTTCTATTTTTGCACATATTTTCTTTCAGACTGTATGAATACAAATTATGTATATAACATGCAGACTATCATCTTTCTTTTTTTGGTAGAAAAATTTAGTGGTGATTTTGCCAATTAAAAAAAATGAAGCCATAAAGTCATAGGTAGAAAAGAAATTGAATAGAAATATCTTTATCCAAAGTTTTAAGATTTAAGGGTACTACATGAAATGTGTGCTCTGTACAGTCACTTGTAACAAAGATAAGTCTTAAACTCAATACCAAGGGTACCTTATTTCAGATGTTGAGTTCTTTACATTGTAGTTTTGCACTTTGCACTTTATTAAATCTTTTTTCAAATAAAACTAAAATTGCAATGTTTGGGCACAACATGATATTTGAGAAATGTATGTAATATTCAAGTGATATTTAATTTTATATTTAAGAACTGCAATATATATTTTTTTTGTATATCAAGCTTTTTCTGTTTAAACTTTCTCTAATCTCTTACTTATTATGATGCTAGAATATAATTTGATTGTCTTCTCAGTCACAGTTCATTCAGCTGTATGGAAAACATTGTAAAGAAAGTCTTGTAACAAATTACCTTAAGAAGTTCAAGTAGCAAAAATGTAGATATTTATCTGCACATAGCAATAAAAACGCATCTTGCCTGAAATTTTCGTAATAAACTGTTACAGTGTGGGATAAAAACTTATTTTCTAAACCACAAAGGAGCTACACCATGAGCCTGGGGTTACCTGGGCCATCTCAAGATGGAGTGAGTGAGGGACACAGTTGAGGAAAAGGAAAGAGTGTTCTGTGATTGCATTGGACCTGGACAGTCTGGGGAGGCATCAAAGGTGTTATAGGGGGCAGGGGAGAGAATGGAGGTTTCAAGATGATCACTTTGACAGAAGCCAAAAACATTCTTGTGACATTGTGCATGAGAGATGACAACTGCAGCATCTCATCCATCATCAGAATAGAGCTCTTTAAACTTCGATGAACATAATCATGCTGTTCTTTGTCCAGTGCTAAAGCACCACAGTCTCAATAATTTAAAAAAAAAATTTAATCTTATCACGGTTATTGTAAAGCATTCCTTCATTGCAGTATTTTGTAAGCTGTGAGTGCAATGTGCTGATAACCTGCTTTTTAACCTTCTTTTATAATAATTTTTATATATTCTTTTTTTTTAGTGCTGGCGAGGTACAAGGTTATACATGAGACCTAATTAAAATCCATTCCAGGTTAAGCTATTAATATATCTATGTTGGCAAGTACTTGGGTTGTAAATATACTGCTGTTAGTTCTATGTGAGAGAAAAATCCCTTGGAATGAAAATAGAGAGTACTGTAAAAATAATATGTAAGTATTTAGAGGGATACTCTTTGAATAAATAACATGAAAGAGCAGCAGTTTTTTAAGTCTGACATAAACCTAACTAATCAAGATTGGAATTTTCATTCAAACACAAGGAAACTGTGTTTTTATTTCATATGGCATAAAGGACTTAGACTGCCACAAAATCCTTTAGGTTGGAAAAGACCTCCAGAATCAGAATCCAACCTTGGAGCAGTTCCCACCTTGTCACATAGCCCAGAGCACTGGGTGCCATGGCTGGTTGTTTTCTGAACAAGTCCATGCTGGTGACTCCAGTGCCTCCCTGGACAGTCAAATCCAATGCTTGACAACCCTTTCTGTGAAGAAATTCTTCCTGATGTGCAGCCTAAACCTCCCCTGGCACAGCTTCAGGCCATTTCTCTTGTCCCATTGCTGGTTACCTGGGAGAAAACACTGACCCCCACTTGGCTACAACCTCCTTTCAGTTCTAGAGAGCAATAAGGTCTCCCCTGACCCTCCTTCTCTTCAGGCTGGCAAAATATAAATATAATATGAGTATATGAAAATATGAACAAATATTATTCTTCATTAAAAATAGTATTGATTGACTCAAAACTTGGCCTTTTAGGGTTTTTTTTAGGTACGAGTGATCAGCATTTTTGTAAGGAAATTAGACTTTAGAGCAGCTGTCTTTGCATGTGTGTACATTTTTGTTTGCATAAACTGGAGTGCAGTCTTGTAGAATATTACTGTTTTGCCTGTTTATAGTAATTATACATTACTATATAAAGGTTTTGCTGGTTAATAATCGTAGTTTCACTTTGAGATAATTTTAGGGGTTTTGGTTGTTGTTAGGCCAGTATGGATTTGTCTCAGAGATCCTTTCACCTTTTTATGGTTTTGCTTATCGAATTTTATCACTCTTCTAGACCTGTTGTTCTCTGAACTATTCCCATAGGCCACATAAACCCACCATTTGAGTAGGGAAATAATCAAGAAAGAAACCTTTTAAGACTTATTAGCAGAGCTTTGAACTAGATTCATCAGGGGAAGGGATGTGCTTCTGAGTGTCAGAGAGGAATCAAGAAACAGCAGCACTCCAGGAAGCAGCAGGGAAACACCTGTAAATTGTCCCAAAGGAATTAGGGGTGCCCTCCCACAAATGGTGAAGGTCCTGTTGATTGTAATGTCCCTGAACAGTATTTTAAATATATTTTTTTAAATACTATTCTATGTTTTAAAAGGCTGTTCTATGATTCTGTGAGTGGTATATTTGGTGTTGTGATTTTCTGCATCTTACTACCTAAAATCAAAAAGATATGAAACCTTAGAATGAAAAAGCTTTGACTTATTGCACACTGGTGATGCTTTTAATTTTCTTTTGTGGCTTATATTATTTTATGTCTGTCACATGTCTGTTTTGTTTTCCAGAAGATACTTTTGCTAGGTAAACTTGTTGGTTTGATAGTAAATCCTTACTGAAAGAGGCTGAAATGGTTTGTGTTAAATTTTATGCATACTGGAACACTGCACAGTTGGTCCTAATGTAGACAGGCTGTTCTTGCAGTAGAAGACAGGTTTCTAGTGGAAATTGTGGCTCACCCTTTTCTGTTTTGTTATCTTTAAATATTACTGAGATAATTAATTCGTTCCAGTTCTACATTTATTGTGTGGGACTTATCCTTTTTTTTTTGTAGGTAGAGTAACTGGGGGAGGGAAAGAGGGTTTTATTTGTGATTACAGAGACAATGTAATTATATGCTTTATTATAATCAGTTTACATAGAAATGTGAATGACTGGGGACATCTACTGATTTGTAAACAAAATCATCGTAATTGAATATTTTGCAGAATTGATCTAATCCTAATTTTAATTTTTTTTCCTTTTCTTTTAAGGAACTTCATGTTGGTGTTGCTTATGCCAGAATATAGTAAGCAAGGCAAATTAGCTCCAGCCTTGTGTAAACTTTTAATTGGCCAACATGATGCAATTCAGCATGAATTCCAGATGGCTTTGGAAATGAAAGAGAACTGAGCGCTCTGGCTGGAAGTTGAACGTGATGACGGCCTGGTCTATGGTAGGGAAGCTGAAAATGGAGAAGAGGCGCTCCAGAGAAGACAGAAATGTGGAACAGGACGCAGGGGAATGCAGTGCTGAGTCTGAGGAATGGACGAGCTCAGAAAGTGAGCCTGAACAACCATACTTCAGAAGCAATGCTCAGTGGAGAGAAAAGGAGGTTTCCACCAAACCGCACCGGCCGCTCTGCCGGTCCCCATGTCTGGATCGGCCAAGTTTTTCACAGAGCAGCATCACACAAGACTTGAAGCTAGATGAATGCAAAACAAATTTGGACAAGGAATACCAAGCTAAAATGGATTTTGCTTTAAAGCTTGGCTATGCAGGAGATCAGATCCAGGCTGTACTGAATAAGTTGGGAGCAGATGCGCTCATCAATGATGTTCTAGCAGAGCTTGTGAGACTTGGCAACAAAAGTGAATCAGAGGGACAAAGCACTGCCAGCAGTACCACTGGTACTCTGGTGCCAAGAGGCCCTTGCCCAAAGGAAATAGCAAGCCCTGAATTGTCACTGGAAGATGAAGTGGTGGATAACAGTGATAACTTGAGGCCAATTGTCATTGATGGAAGCAATGTTGCTATGAGGTGGGTCTTCCTGTCACAATATTTGAGAATAATAAATCACTAAAATATTTAAGAGAAAAATCAATATTGATGGCAAAGTAATTTTAAGTCATGTAGACTATTACAGTGATAATACATTTATTTTACAGACTCTTTAGTCTAGGACCTTAATTATGCTGTTACTCCTTTATATGTAATCCCTGCCCTACTTTTAAATCCAAGTCCTCACCTCAAATCTTTTGTTCAAGCAACCTACTTGTAGTGTTCTCTTGTGTGGACGGTTTATTATTTTGAAGCCCTTGAACAATACTGAAAATTGCTTCTGGACATTAAAGGGCAGTAACCAAGTAGGGTAGGAAAACTTGGTTCTTTCTAAAGTGACATGCAGTATATGCTAATGAAATGCAGTGAATTCTTGGTATTTGATCTCTTGATGATTGAGCCTGCTCAGAGCCTGCTCAGTATTCAAAGCAATTTAGCTGTGTCAGAACAGGGATAATGCATGAGCTAAACCTGCTGACCTGCAGGGCTGTGCTGCTTGCCCCACCTCGAGTACTGAGAGCAGTTCTGGCCATCCAAAGGAGGGCCCTGAGGATGGGGGAGGGTCTGGAGAGGGAGCCTTATGAGGAGCTCTGAGGTCACTTGGTTTGTTCAGCCTGGAGAAGAGGAACTGAGGTCAGACCTCATTGTGCTCTTCAACATCTTCACAAGGGGAAGTGGAGGGGCAGGTACCAATCTCTTCACTCTTGTCACCAGTGACAGGACTCGAGAAAACGGCACAAAGCTGAGTCAGGGAGGTTTAGGTTGGATATTAGAAAAAGGTTTTTCATCCATAGGTTGGTTGAACACTGGAACAGGCTCCCAGGGCAATGGTCACAGCACCCAGCCTGTCTGAATTTATTTGCACAACACTCTCAGGCTTATGGTGGGATTCTTGGGGTGTCCTGCATGGGGTCAGCAGTTGGATTTCAATGGTTCTTGTGGGTCCCTTCTGACTCAGAATATTCTATGTACACTTGGCTGTACACAACTTTGACACAGTTATTTCTTTCCTATAAAAAGTTCTAAGAAAAAATGCAGAACATTTAGTATCAGAGAAAAAGATTTTATTAATATAGATGTTTAAAAGCACTTATCACCCATGACAGTCAGCATTGTTCATTCCTCTTTTTGTGATAGAGTTTTATGGTGCTACTTGAGGTAAGCTCAATTTGTTGAGGAAAGTGATATTTTTCATTTGGTCAGCTAATAAAATGAAAAACTGGAAAACTTCATGTTTACTTGCTTTAGCTCTGGGCATAGTGAAATTTCACCATTTACAGATTTTTTACGTAGCAGAGTTGCTACTTAAACTGATGGCTGAATAGCTCTTTACACTTGTCCTTTTCCAATTGTGTAAGGAGGCCTAATAAAACTTCTCAGACTTTGTTTTCCTGATATCCTTTGACCATGGCAGCTTTAGAAGAAAAAAATAACCAAACCACCACAACAGAAACCAAAGCCAAATGTAACTTTTGTCCTTGCTGTTTCTTAAACTTGCGTGTTCTTCAGCCATGGGAACAAGGAAGGATTTTCCTGCCGGGGAATTCAACTAGCTGTTGATTGGTTTCTGGAAAAAGGACATAAAGATATCACTGTGTTTGTACCTGCATGGAGAAAAGAACAGTCTCGACCTGATGCACCAATTACAGGTAACATTAAGATTGTTTTTGAAGCCTTAATTAAAAAATATTATTGTCATGTTTCTGATGGGCCCCACTACTGGGCTGTGGATGTGGTGATGATGATGTTGCACTCAACTGTTTGTTTGAAAACAGTTTCAGTGGTGAGGAAACGAGTATTTAAGGATCTGCATGTATAAACAGTGATGTGGGTTTTCTAACATTACTGGGTGGTTTCAACACTTTCGAGAAGCAGTAGTCAAAATTTTCCCATTTGCAAACATTGTTGAGCATACAGGAACTGAGTCTTATTTGCTGGGTGAGCACAAAATAAATAATAATAGGCCAGGGACTCAGTTGGTAGGGTTATCTTGACCGCTGAAAAGGCAGCATGGGTTTTGACCCATAGAAAGTCCTTACATTTTATTCTAGGCTAACAAGAAGGCATTGTAATACAGTGACACCTGAGTTCCTGACATGTTCAGGAAGACTGAGTAAAGGTACATGGCTACAGAGTGGTTATGAAGTTCAAATATTGAATGTTTACTCAGTGCTTTGAAACTTCAGAAATAAAATCTAAATTCTACAATCTACAAAGGTCTAGGTGTCTTTTAATGATTATGAGGACTGTGTATGAATATAATTGCAGGATACTTTGTCAGAAAAGAGGGCAAGAATTTTCATATTACAGAGCTTGCATTTCTTTCTTTTAAAACTTTCTAAAAAGCTGCTCAACTAAAATTATTTTACAGATCAAGAAATCTTACGTAAATTGGAGAAAGAAAAAATTCTTGTTTTCACCCCATCTCGAAGAGTCCAGGGAAGAAGAGTAGTTTGCTATGATGATCGATTCATAGTGAAACTTGCCTTTGACTCAGATGGCATCATTGTGTCAAATGATAACTATCGGGATCTTCAGAATGAAAAACCTGAATGGAAGAAGTTCATAGAGGAGCGGCTGCTAATGTATTCTTTTGTGAATGACAAGTATGGGCTTTTTCTTGGAAGTAAATGAATTTGTTAAATCAGCATCCTCAGGAAAAACTGAGCATGTTTCATTTCTTTTCCCTCAGATTTATGCCTCCGGATGATCCTTTAGGACGCCATGGTCCAAGCCTTGAAAATTTCTTAAGAAAAAGGCCAGTTATTCCTGAACATAAGAAACAACCATGTCCTTATGGTAAGTGCCCAAGTCAGATCAATTGTTGCATTTAAAGGTAGGTGAAGCAAGCAATTAATTAACATCTTGTCATTACCAGAACAAAAAAATCTACCATTTTTTGAGTTGCCATCTAAACACAATGACCACTTTTATACTCTTCATATATATATTTATAAAACTGGTGTAGCAGAAAATGAAGGGTTGCCACATATACCTTGTGGATAATACAGCTTTTTGCTATTTTGTTCTTGTTTGTAATGAATAAAACTGTTAAAGCTGATTTGTTTTATATAGCACTGTGTGTATGTTGTTGTTATTGAGATTATGAGCCAGTAGGAAGAAAAATGGTATGTCATGCCTTTGATCCAGATATACATGGACACAGGCAGCAGAGTCTGTGGCTGCCTGTATATATAATTATATACATAATTATTCCTTAGGGGTTTTATATAGAAATACTACTATTAAGAAGTGGTGAAAGGTATAAAGAAAAAAGATAGCAACTGGTGGTATTAACGAGTTTTTGATTTATTTAACCTGAAAACTCTTTTCTTCCAGGTAAAAAGTGCACCTATGGGCACAAATGTAAATATTACCACCCAGAACGTGCAAACCAGCCTCAAAGGTCAGTAGCGGATGAGCTTCGAATAAGTGCCAAATTATCTGCTGTGAAAACTATGAGTGAGGGAGCCTTGGCCAAATGTGGCACAGGGCCATCCAGCTCCAAAGGAGAAATCAGTTCTGAAGTGAAACGCATTGCCCCAAAACGTCAGTCAGATCCAAGCATTAGGTCAGTAGCTGTGGAGCCTGAGGAAAAGTTATCAGCAGCCCGGAAGTCCGAGGCCAGCTCTGTCCCGTCTCTGGTTTCTGCATTAAGTGTTCCAACGCTCCCTCCTCCAAAAAGCCATGCAGCTGGTGCATTAAATACTCGTTCTGCAAGCAGCCCGGTGCCAGGTTCCTCACAGTTCGTACATCAGAAATCCTCACTGGAACATATGTCCAGTGTGCAATATCCTCCTATACTAGTCACCAATAGCCACGGCACCTCAGTGAGCTATATTGACCAGTATCCCAAATACGACTCACTGGGGGACCATGGCTATTACTCCTTACTCAGTGATTTCTCCAACTTAAGCATAAGTAGTGTCCGTAACTCAGATTATTACGGGGCTGATATGGACCAGGGGATGTATTCTAGAAACTCAAGCCCCTGTCCTGACAATTGCTTAAGCCATACAAGTAATGATTCTTATTCCTCTTACAATGACTTGTATCTGGGTGTAGCAGATGCCAGTCCAGAAGACAATGTGAAGAGCCACAGACTGCCATCGAAAAATCGTCTTCAGCCTTTCCCTCATGGTTACCATGAAGCCTTAAATAGAGGTCAGAGTTATGGAACTGAAGAGCCTAAGCAATCCCTTCGCAAACAGTCAGTTTCCCACTTAGGCCTACATGCCCAGCATCCAGTTGTTGGAGCACGGTCCAGTTGTCCAGGAGAATACCCTGTGCCTCAAAACGTTCACCCATCAACTGCACAACCAAGCCGTGCCTTGGTGATGACAAGAATGGACAGCATTTCTGACTCTCGGCTTTATGAGAGTAACCCCACGAGGCAGAGGAGACCCCCCCTGTGCCGAGAGCAGCACGCCAGCTGGGACCCACTACCCTGTGCATCAGACTCCTACACTTACCACTCCTACCCACTGAGTAACAACCTCATGCAGCCTTGTTATGAACCTGTCATGGTGAGGAGCATGCCTGAGAAGATGGAGCAACTCTGGAGAAATCCCTGGATTGGGATATGTGGTGAGCCACGGGAACCTCATATCATCCCAGAGCATCAGTATCAAACATACAAGAACCTCTGCAATATTTTCCCTCCAAGTGTTGTCCTTTCTGTGATGGAAAAGAATCCCCACATGACAGATGCACAACAGCTGGCAGCTATGATCGTTGCCAAATTAAGAACAGGGCGTTAGAGCAGTACAGCCTCTTTTGGATAAATGAACCTGTACAGAACATAGGGCCCAGAGGAAAACTTACATGAAGGAGGAGGCCAATCTATTGTAAATATTTTCTACTAAGATAGTATCAAATTCTGTACACAGTAGCAATCATATATATGCTGAGGCACTATAAAAAAGCTGATTGTATTGCAAATTTTAAGATTTTAAATATAGGGATTTTTAATAGTATTTTATAGGAAATGCATACCTTGCTGCATGGATAGCTCACTAAGAACTATAATGTCACAATCAGTGTCTCAAAGCTGTTACTACAAAATTAGTGTTAGCAATTATATTGCATGTATTAGTGTACACTTACAATTTGCTTATAAATACCTAATCGGCCTTTAAAAGTATGCTCTATAAACACCCAGATGACTTTTAGGGTTTCAGCTTTGTCACTTGACACTGCCTACTGGCATCTTAAGTACTGAAGAAAAAGTAAATTTGATAAAAATTAAAATTGTTTATAAAAGGAAAAACTGATTTCAGTTTTTCAATGTCAACATGATTGTTGGTACTTAAATTTCAGAACTGTTCCTCAAGAGTTTGAGTAACTATTACATTGTTCAATATGTTGGCTCAATCCAAATACTTTATTAAATTAGGACCAAAACATTAAGGAACGTAAAGGCATGAGTGCCATTCAGTAAACTGAAAGTTTAACTGTAGCTTCTCTCCAGAATCTCCTCTCAAACGTGCAGTAAGCAGCTGCTGGCCCAAGTGACTAGACAAGCTGAAAATAAATTGTCAGTATTAAGTAAACTGGATTACTCAGCTTGAAGCAGCAAAAACTGGATGTTAACATGGAAGTTCATCACTGACTACAGCCCTTTCTCTGGGAGCAAGGATGGTGTTTGAGTGAGCCTGACATTTAAGGTCAGCTTCAGCAAGGGTGGAGGGGGAAGGCTGCTTCTTGAAAAGAGATGCTCCAGTTGGGGTTTGTGGCAAAGCTGTCCTGTTTTTGCTCTTCAGATCCACGCAAAGGTGTGCATTTGCCTCCTGAAGGCTTTTAGAGTTCCTGTTTCAACAGGTGAGCTAATTTTGTGTGGCATTGTTTGCGCAACTGGTATCTTGCTCAGGGTGGGAACCTTTGTAGCTAAATGTCTCCAAAAGAGGCGTTTATTGGTTTTTTTAAGCTGCACTGACTGTACGCCCTTTTTTGAATCCACTGTATATTCAACATTTTGAACCATGACTAACTCGACATGTCTCGAGCTAGGACTTGTTGACTTCTACTGTAGTTTTTTTCATGAAAGTTGAGAAGGCCTGGTTTATGGCCTTTTGTTTCTTCATGAGAAGGTGTGACACTGCCTAAATGTTTCTTACTGTGAAACACACAGAACGTGAGGCTGCAGTCAGGGTTGTTTCTGGTGTTTTGATAATGGCTTGCATGCTGCTTTCTAGTTATCTGTTTGTCTGAGAAACAAAGTTTATTATTTCCTCCACTTGTGTTACTGTAGTGGTTGGTTTGATTCAAAATATCTTGTGGGCTCTTTATCATGTGCAAAATAGGTTCCTGTCATATAAAAAAACCCACCAAATGAACCAACAAGAAACCACAATTATGGGTACAACTACAGTTAATTTACTGACATTTGATAGCTGTATCATTTCACACAGGATAAATATTCTTGTGTTGGTACAGGTGATGTATATAATGACTATGTCATTATGTATTTGAAATGAAGTAACTTGAAGGTGATTCTGTACTTACACTGAGTGTTTAAAAATAACTTTTGTTTTAATTGCTTGGTTATTCTCTCTGTTAGTGGGGAAAAATAATTCAGACATAACAGCTGGGGGAAAACAGATTTAACTTTTGACCAGTTTTCAAAAACATTTCATATTTTTAATTTGCAATTAATTCTATTTCTCTTCTCTTGCATGGTATAAGCAGCTGAGAGCAATGCCTCAAATAACCAGAAATGACCTTTTGTTTGTTGATACAAATTGTATCTCTTTTTCTTGATTGTATAAAAACTGTGTATAAAAAAAAATAATCTCTAGATTAACTTCAGTATTACATTTTCACCACAATGTTTGTGACACCATGTGTCACAGGGAAGTAGCCCATGAGTAATTATGGATCTTTTTTTATTTAAAATGGGCACTTGTAGTTTATAGACAAACAGGGACAACTTTTCAGAACCAGGTTATTATGTGCACAAATACTGTGTGTACACCTCAAAGCATTACATAGGTATCTTCAGTCTATTTATTAAGCAGATACATTCTTGCACTAAACTTTATGTAAAAATGTTGCTGTTAACTCATCTGCATGTGTTTAAAATGTAACAGTAATTGCTATAGACCCTATTTTATTCTAACCAATTAATTTATAAATTATTTAGGTATGAGATGAAGTTTATTGTGCACTCATGTTTTCCATCTTGCATGGAATTAAATATTTGTATGCAGAAAAATGTTTGTTCCGTTTTTCTCCATTTATAAAGATAAGCTATTTTAAGAGAGGGTTAGTAGGTGATTTTGATGTTTTCTTATGTGGAAAACTCAACAGAGATTTCTGTGTGAAGTGCTGGGTGGCTTATATGGAGATACCCATTTTTGTTGGATTGTCCAGTCATTGTAATTTTCACTAACCTTTGTTTTACTGATGGAAGAATTCCTTTTTAAACCACGGGAATGCTGTGAGAATACAAACCCAGCATTAATATTTCCCTAAGGCACTTGAAAGGCAAATTGCTTTAATTCTGAGAAGCTATTGGCATCTGTCATGCATAGTTACAGAATTGGCAGTGCAGCCTTGTGGAAATAACCTGCAAATTTTGTGCTTGTTTAGTCCTCCTTAGAGGTAATGAAACTTTTCTATGTGATGTAGTCTTTCCTGATCAACTACTTTAAGTGATAATTTGGTCATCCACACCTGTTTTCAGATATGTTTACAAGACAGTTCAGAACACTGACACATTCATCAGTCCTTAGCGCATAAGCTTAGATTTCTTCTTACATGGAAGAGTTGATCTTATTAACACCTGATCATAACTGTCTATATTGTAAATATAAGACTTTGTATAAGTGCTCTTTTTTAGAGCATGGTATTTAAATGTTTTTAAAACTGTAAAAGAACAGTTCTAGAAACTCTATTTTAATAAAATCCGTGAAAACAATTCTTAGATGAGGGGGAAAAAAGTGTGAAGGTAAAATTATGGACTACTGCAGTTGACAAGAGCTGAGCAGTAGATTTTAGTGCTTTACTGGGGCCAGAGCATTCTCTGGGAGTTCTGATTTACTTATCTTTCATCTTCAGCTGTATTACTTTCACATAATTTGTCACTTAAAAGTGTGTAACTTTAAACTCATAACTCAAAAACCAAATGCTTTATGGGATGTCAGTCTAAATTATTTAATGTTTTTTGTAAGAATTACATGTTAGTAATATAGTAAATTGTATATGATTTCACTGCTGTTAGTCCTGTTGTTGTCACATTGAGCTGCAGTAGTTGGCTTTATTCATTTGTAGAATTAAACATTACTGTTTAATTGTTGTAAAATTTTATAAATCTCTTTGGGTTTTTTTGGTTGACCCAAATATAATGTAAGTCTTAATGACAAAATGAGTGAAAATGGATGTTAAACCAGTATGTGGTATTCTTAAATCTCTGTAGTGGTAAGTGGGCACTGCTCTAGTTGCTGCAGCATGTAATTTATTTACTAGCATGAGTCTGTTTAGCTTCTGTAAAAATGCTTTAGCTGTAAACTTAAAAATAGGTGTGGAGTATGGTTGCTTAGAACAAGTAGAAGGAGCTTTATTAAAAAAAAAAACAAAACCAAAAACATCTAAGTAGGTGAGTTTCCCCCTACATACTCTTAATGCCAGTTGGTCTGATGCATTTTGGCATTTTGTTCAAATAATAAAGTTAACAATACCTGGTGACATGTATGCACATGTATCAACCCACCAACAGGAACATTTGATTACTGTAATTTCTAAAACTCCACACTAAGGGGAAGGGATGCACATCATTTCTGTGAAACTTTGTTCCAAAGTTGCATTACTTGATCTTGACTTGCCAAAAGTTTACCTGAAGCATTGGAACTCCAGGAGTGGTAACAGTCAGACCTTGATGTGTCACAGTTGCTTCTATGGTGAGCACTCAGCTTTCATACTCCTCCTAAGCCTTGTTTGTGTGACAGAGCCCTCATTAAGTGTTATTTCCTGCAATATTTCAACTGGAAGAATACAACTGCACCATCACATAAATTATTCTTCTGCCAGTGTTTGGTTAGCCTTTGAAGAGTCATTATACAATATTGCTGATTTTGGTCTGTATTTAAAGTTTGTAAATGTATTTAAAGAATTGCAAGAATCTAAAAGAAGTATAGGCTATCACCTGTTCCCCTCCTGCTCTATGTAAATGTTTTGCACAATTATTTAATAATATGAAATACGTTATAGTTTATATATATATAAAATTTTGCTTATTTAATAAAACTGAGAGCCATTGGATTATTTGTTTCTAGCTTTTTATTTTTCAAACTTCTTAAGACAAGACCCCCACATTGCCCAAAATAACTGTTGCAGTCTATCCAAATTATTTATTGGTGTGTTTTTTTAGCTGATTGACTGAAAAAAATCCCAGATTCTCTATGTGGGGTAATGGCAGAGACCCAGGGCAGTAACTGCAGCTGATCAAGGGATTTTTGCAGTAGTAGCAGCACATGATTTTACCCAGTGAACTTCTTCCAAGGGAGAAAAAAGTTGCAGATGGTACAGAATGTGCCAGCACCACACATCCCTATTTGAACTGTTAGGCTTGTTTGCAATACAAAGTACAGTAATTTATGTAATTTCATACCCTGCTAAATGCACAAATAAAAGAACAAATCCCTTTCACTCAGAATTTCCTAAATAAGCTTAATTAACTGCTGGGTGAAAGAAATATTTCTAAAAATACTTGAAAAGGAAAGGGCTTCCATGAAAAATCCCTCATTACAGAAAGTTTATTTCCTTTTGCATTGGCACTGCTTGCTCTTAGAGAAGGAAATATGCAATGTATGTTCCATTTTTGGATGTGTGCTAACAAGCAGCTGCAGTAGAGCAGGATAACAAAAAACTAGAGAAGAAGGAATAAAGAAATAATACTTCCATTCAGGACATCTGGCTAAGCCTTCACTTGAGAGCCAGTCCAAAGCATCCATGAAGCTGCTGTTCTGAACGTGCATTGAACCCTGTGCAATTACTGCTAAAGTTGTGTGTCCCTTCTTGAATCCCTTCCTACTGACCTGTTACTCCTTTTGTTTAGTTTGTAAAACCTGAAAATTATTAGATGGACTCAGAGGAAGCCTCTGTTTTACCCTCTAGCAGATGCACTCTAACAAATTCTAACAAATACACACTTCAACTCCTGGGATTTTGGACAAGTGATTGCAGAAGCCTCTTAAGTACCAAGAACCTTTAATTCAGGTAAAGAAAACTGAATTTAGGAAAAACTACCTGGAAGCCATTTTTCTCAACAACTTTGCAGCAAGGTACTTGTTCAGTCCATTTCTGCAGTAATCCTACCAGCTCTCAGCAAACACCACAGTATTGGTTATGAATATCAGCAAAATCATGAACAGAAGTAAAGTGAAGCAAAACACTTCAATCAAAAAGAGACAGTAGTGGTTTCGAGACTATCACTTGAAAAAAACATTGTGACAAAATAATTTCAAAGATATTTATGTATCACAGTGCATTCAGCCATGCTCTAGCTAGGATTGATCCCTGAAGGTTCACCTGAAATCCTACACAGGTATGAAATCTGTAGCACAATCTTCTGGCAAAATCACTCCTCCAGCACAATATCAGAAAGGCTCAACAGTCTCACTAATGAGGACCAGAGGACACTTTCCAGAGTGAAAACTGAGGAACAGCATCCAGGATACAAGGTTTGCCTTCAGTCAGTTGTATTTATTAACCATGAAAAAGTTAAGGAACATTAAGGATTTCCAAAGTACTCGTAACTGTATTTGGCAACTTCAACTGGTTAAGCAAGACAATGGTTACTGTACATGCAACTTAAAACACCTTTATAAAACAGCGATTTTACATGGTAAAAATCAATAAATCACAGCAACAACTTCTCTGGAGTGACTGTTTCCCCACCACCATTACTGGATCTTCCATGCCACTTAACCTGTCCAGTTAAAAAGACTAAAAGTCACAGAGCACTCTGCTGCTGTCTCAGAAAAGCTGAAGGCCACTTTTTATTTTATGGAAGTCATTCTGGGTCCATAGCAATCCTCCTGTCATGGGAATATTCAGTTCTGCAGGGCTGTGAGGAAGAGAATAAAGCTCATTAGCACTGGGCTGATTTGGAAGCTCACATCACCAAAGTGATTTTGATAGCCCTTTATTTCCAAAACATGTCTCACTTTGAGCTCTGAAATATTTATCTGCCTGAATGTGTTTCATTTTTAATCAGTTTGTTCAAGAGTGGCAGTAGTCCTGAAACATGAAAGGTACAAGACACAAACCAACAGAAAGGTGACCAGGTACTAACAGTTGTGAGGGAGAAATGACTGCAAAAATACCCAGAGAGCAATTTCCATCTGAACCTTCATCTGTCCTTTGCAGCCAGGAATACAAGCCCGGGTGAAATGTAACACAGCATGGGAACAGTCTGTCCCAAGTTACAAATGTTACAATACCCATTTCTGGGGCTTTAGAAAGAATCACAGGACTTACAGAGACATGCAAGGATGCAACCCCTAAAACAACAGCATGGCAGCAACTCCACCCTCAGAAAACTCTGTAAGTGCTCCTTATTTGCCAAATTTGCTCCTGCTGTCAGGTAAAAGTGACACTGGGAGCTAACAGAAAGCCCATATGCTTATCACAAACCCCAAAACATCTGCCTGAGCATGACAGCAGCGATTCAAAGCTTCAGAGGTTGCCTCAGCAACACTAAACATGAACTTTGACAATACACATGCAGAGCATCCACCAGAAAACCCACCAGAAAATGAACACAATCTTTAGGGAGGAAGGAACTGCAGAAAGACAAAGAATGGCATTGCTTTTAGAAAGGGCACATCCTATTGCCTGTGTTGCAGGTGCTTTTCCAAGCTCCTTACAGATATTTTCAAAGTAAAACATAAAATTTTCATAACCTCTCACATCATCCTTCAGGACCTGCCTTCATGAGCCTGGCAGAACAGCATCTGCAGACAGAGAACTCAGAGGGCAATACCAAAACAGAAAATAGCAAACACCCCTTCTGGAAAGGGCCACACAAACACCTTTGATGGGGAAGCAAAAAACCTACGTAGCTACAAGACAGAGGACAAGGTTTCTACATAGAAGAAAATGTAAGCAGTCAAGAAAATCTGCTTCTTTCTGCCTTGGGGAAGCCAGAGCACCTTTCCAATACCACGTGTCTTCTGGCAAATGGAGAAGCTGCTATGCAAGGGAAATAAGAATAATGAACAAGCTGCCATTGTAGCACTCCTGATGAAACCTGGATTGTTTCCAGGCACAGCAACAGGAATAAATCAGGTTCTGCTCCATTCTATTTGTGGTATCAACAGGTTTTCCTCATGTTTCTTTCTAAGATATTTTTCCTTGGCATCCTGCCACGCTGTAATCTGTGTGGAACAAACTGTCTGCCCCTTTCCCTACACAAAGAGATGCAGAAACACATGTTACTTTTGGCCTGGTATGTGCTGTCTCATTTTATACATGAGTATTTTCTAGTAATATGAGCTGCATGACACATCACACTGTTCAAAAAACAGTCTGAAATTTACATATCTGTTTTGTAGCTTTTTAGCCTGCAATTAATATACTATCAGTCCCTCACCATGACTAAATTGCATTTAAAAATGCAACCTAGGTGGCATCTTCCTCCAAAGGAACAGGATGTTATTGATAAGGGAAGGTCAATTATTTTGATTCTTGGGATGATGACCAAGAGGATGGAGAAAAATGGAAGATTTGAAATTGGAAGCTTGGAGTCTGGACACAACTTTGAATATGAGAAAATATGAACATGTGTAAGATGTTTCTCTTTGAAATGCCCCAAGCTGCATGAGACTCTCAGTTCTTCACACTGCTACCAGATTGGGCCCACCAACCACAGAAATGAATCAGTGATTAGAAAGTTGTCCAATCAAGTGTTCAAGAAAATAACTGCAAATCATTTATATTCTGAAGCATTCCTTGGATTAAAATAATAGGAGATAGGTTTATATGTAAGTGATGAAACTGATTTGACAGCTTACAGCATTCAAGTTCCTATGACTTCAAAGTGTGAAATAATGACCTGATTAAAACATCTCCAGTGGGATGCTTGAACTGGATAAGCTTCATTTAGTAACAAAGGTGATCTGACTAAAGCTTTACAGAATGCCCCCATTATTTCCAGGACAATCTGTGCTCCTTTACTGAGGTCAGATCTGCAGCTCTAAATTACAAGCTACAGCTCTAAAAGGTCACTGGACACTGTGAACATACTGAGGATCAGAGCCCCAGCTAAAAGAAATTTCAATTTTTAAGCCTGCTGGGGCTGTGCTGATACCTGCTAAACAGCACTATTTCATAATGCCTGCAATGGTTCCTTTTAAAAAAGAGCATGAGGAGTGAAGACAGCAATATTAGAAGATGGCAACCTCAAAGGATACCATTAGGTTTAGGTTTAATGGGTATTAGAGACAACAGTAGGTTTTTGGGTCAAACTATTTAAACAGAAGTAAAAGGAAAATCTCAGCCCTAATTTTTCGCATGGTAAAAGGCACAGAGAGAGAAATGCATTTGATGGTTCAGAAAGTCCCACCCACACCATTACTCACTTTGTATTGAGAGACTTCCACTCATCCCTCACTGGCTGATCAAGCAGGGACATCATAGAATAATTATCCAACATGAGACAATCAGGGTCATCTGTCTGACCTGGGAGTTTCCCAAGAGGAAAGTCTTTCCATCGTATTTCATCTAGATAAAAACAGTACAAAAACAAGTCTGAGTTTCCCAAGGAGATTTTCCAAACACAAGATCACCCTCCCCAAGTCCACAAATACTGTCTCCTGCAACTCAGCCATTCAGCAAATTATCTGAACCAATGTCACAGAAGCAGAGGATAATTTTGTTTCTGTTCTCAAAACATCCAGTTCTAACAAGTTGGTCACATCAACATAACTAAGATCTCTTTTTTTTTACTTCAGAAAATTTCCCAGTGAATGAAGTATAAGAGTTCAGTCTTTTAGTGGCTCCTTTTTTTCCTTTAAATGTCATTTTGACTCCAACTCCTCTCCACCAACTTCCTCCTCCTGTGTCTGAGTCCCTCCATGACTCATCCAGAATTCTCGGCTACAGAGACCTCCAGCCCCACTGAAAATACAGCTACTATAACAAAGCCCTGGATATGCTGTTTATTCCTTCTAAAATCCTGTCTTGCTCCTGTCTTTTCTTTGCCACCATGCCATAACAACCATTTTCCCAGAGCAGGAACTCAGGTTCACAGACAAACTGTGCTTTCAAATACCCCCAAGTCTGACAAAGAGAAGTCCAAGAAACATCCATATTTTCTTCACCATTCACAGCTGGCATACATACTGTCCCATCAATTGGATACACTGAAATTTTAAACAGTTTGGAAAAGCCTAATAAAAAAATTAATGAGACAGTAATACCATGCTTCTGGAAAACACACACCCTATTTTAAGAGCTTAAGAGAAATGACTCCTGCACATAAACAAAAGACTGGAAAACACACATTTTTCAGTAATTTGGCATTTAGATGACTTTGAACTTAATTATGAGATGTCTTTGTATTTCAGTGAGCATTTGTCAGTGATGAAGACAAAATCTTACAGCCACTCTTTACCTGCATTGATCTGCCAAGGGGAACCTTGCAGTGCTGCCCTTTTCTCAGCAATAGCCACCATGTCACCAGGATGAGCCAGGCCTTCCACATGATTTGTTTCAGTCACCATCTCTTCTTCCTCCTCTTCCACCTCCTCTACACCATCATCTCTCTCTGGCACATCTTCTTGTTTCTCTACAGTCTGCCCTTGATTTTTAACCTGATTTTCTTGCCTGGCTCTCCACTGTAAGCTCTCTATAGTATAAATTGGCTGTTCACTGCCATCTGAAGAGAGGCCTGGACTGGACAAAGGGGCCCCTCCTTCTGTGTAAATGGAAGCAAGATAGAGGAGGTTCTTCCGAGAAGAACGTGGCAAGCGAGGTCTCATAATTGTGAGGATCCTAGGAAGGAAAAAGGGCAATAGGAAAGTCTTTATAGAGTTGATAAATCTTCATCTGGAGTCTTTTTTGCTTTTAAGTGCTTGTTTTCTTCAGGACAGCTGGCTCACGTAGCTCATCTAACAGGCAAAACCTGATTATTCCCTGATCAGTGGATGCTGGAGTACTGTCTTTGTGATAAAAATTAAGGATTTGGGATACTTCTAATGGAATTACTGCTTTGCTGTTTTCATGTATAAAAGTTAGGAGCTGTGGTAAATTCCTATCACCTGAATAAGGTCACATCTCTACCAAGTCACTTTGCTTCTGAATAGGTTTATTCTTGAAATACCTCCCCAGATAACCTCTGCTTCCATTTTGAAGGTGCAATCCTTTAAAATTCCTTCCCTTCTTCTCTTTGTGTGCAATCAATGGGGAGATGAACAGCAGCAAGCATGGCTTTATATGCACAATTTATCTGTTACAATTTCTACCAGATGCAAAGAAAGGCAAGTGAATGCAACTATAGCTCAGCATTTTACTAGGAAACCAAAGCTGCTCCAGAGCACTGTTTGCTTTTCTAGGTCACAGGATCAAACTTACAGCTGAAGAAGATGTGGGGTTGCCCAGCAGGGAGCTTGCAGGCAGCAGTCTGTCAGTCTGATCCACTGCAAAGGAACTTTATGGAGGAACAGCTCCCTCACAGACACCTGTTTGTTACACTGCTGTTTCTTCTTCCCTTTAAATAAGACATGAAAACAAAAAGGTGCTCAAAACTCATCAAAAATATACCCTTCATCCCCCTGCATTTTTACTGGAACACATCCTCAAATGAGCTGGCATTTTAACCCAGGTCCATGTCCAGATGAACCAACCAAACACATCAAGGATGTTGTAAGGGACTTGACACTGCTTGGACAGCTTGGGCAGCTCCACCAGACCTGGCCACAATGCAGTGCAGACCCTGCCAAGCTGGCCCTGTGCAGTCACCCCAGACAGGAAACAAGATGTGTTTGAACTGTATTATCCCAAATAAATGCAGTGCTCTGTATCTGGGACCCACTGTCACTCCAGCCAGCTCTGCAAACAGTACATTTAACAGCTGGGAAGCAGCACCATTCAGGGACCTTGGTACATCACAGATACACTCAGCACTGAGTGAAAGCACCAAATCTTCACCTATGACTGCCTGAGATACTGCCAAATCAGTCTAATCCAAACCAGAAAACAGAAGAAGCACCAAAATTAAGGGATGCAAATCTCTAAAGTATGCATCATGTCACAGTATAAAAATCCTGTTAGCAGAATACTTCTGACATTTTGAATAATTAAGTGCCCATCTCTAGAATGAAACATATAGTTTGCCAATTTTAACAGTTCCAAAGAGCCAGGAACTGAAAACAAAATATTACTTGTTAGTTTTGTGTAAGTTTAGAAGGCATAAAAATCCTGTGATTAGATCAATAAAGGACAGCAACACTATTTAGTATCTTATAAAGCAGGCTTTCTTTAAGGGAGGAAGGAACTGGGAACAGGGATCTGTAACAGACCATATGGAACAGTAGCAGATAGCATATAAGGATGTTACTTCCTGCAAGTATTGGAGAAATTAGCACTTAAGGGCCTGATCTTTCCTGTGAGAGATTGGCTTTTCCTATCCTGAGGAGACTGTAGCAAACATCAATAACAACTTCAGTTTTTTCCTAAGGAATACATGACATGCACAAGCTGCAGGTTGAAAAATCTAAGAAATGCAACAATAAAAGCTTTATGTTCACATGACAAAATGTACTAATTAGGCAACTGCACTTAATGTGTAACAGTCCCACACTTTACCAGTGCAGTTTCACACTAGCAAAGAAGAATTTCTTCTGTTTTTCCAAACACAGAAATTCCAGACACACTCACCAGCATTTACTTTGGCAATGCCAGTCAGCAACTCAGAAATCCAGCTGATCAAGAACTGAGGCCGGAGTTCTGAAGAGTCAGAACATTCCTTCAACTCTATGAACATTTTCTCCATTAGGATCTGTGTAAAACTTCGTGAAAGGAGACCTGACAGCAGAGGCTGCCAAAAGCAGTAAAATGTTGAGGGAATTTTGAATTGCAATACCTCTTTATTTGCTGCAACAGAAGAAGAAAACAAATCAGAGAAGCCAGAAATTGGAACTTTGTAATATTTTTATGAAATACAGGTGTGACACTTGCTCCAAAATAAAGATGTCTGTTCTAAAAATCACTGATTCTTGAGGTCCTCACTGAACCTGAAACCATTATTTTTCTTATGCTAGGCAAGTAAATTAAGTAGCAATTTGACAAGGAAATCATTAGCACAGGAAGATCTACCTATTTTGCTAATCCCTTTCCAGTTTCAGGTCATTTCACACATAATTAAGAGCTATTCTATCTAAAAATATACTGCAAAGAGAAGGTTCATTGAGTGAAGCAACATAAAATCAAAAAGCTCTTAAATTTTTCTACTGTTATATAGTCACAGAAATTTGAGAATCTTGGAAAGCTCTCTGGCTGTGAAATAGGGAGTTTATTTATTTTCATTCCCTCTAGGTGCCTAGTTCTCTTGCAAACAATAAATGCAACTCCAAATATAGGGGCAGCAGCTTGGAACTAAGATGCAGCTGGTGAATGAGGCTCAAAAAACCCTATCCATTTTGGTAGAAAAACCAGTAGAGTTCATGAAATGAGCAACTATTGCAGAAAAGGGTAGAGATGCAAACTTTGAAAGTGGTTTTGGCTGGATATTCAGTGCTGCAGAGCTATCCCTCCATCCTAAGGAAGTTATGCAAAAGCAATAGCTAAACATGGCCATAAGGAGTTCTGGAGAACATGGCAAAAGATGTTTAAGGACCCACATAGACAAAAAATATGCAGTCAATTACACATTTCAATATAATGAGAAAATAGAACAGACTTGGTCATAACACTAGCTATGCTTTTTCTACTATGTTTTCTACTTGGGTGGTGCATAAAACACTCACCTTCATACTTGATATTCAGCATCTTCAGACAATCCATTTTTGGGATGAGAAAGCCATCACTGAGAAGAGCTTCAGCCACTGTCTCCCTAGAGCAGAGAGACTTATTACTGCCACTTATTCCTTTACACATCAAAACATCAATTGCACCAGTTCTGAAACAAGTTTGACAACCAAATACCTGGAACTGTGAGGAGGGAATGGAGAATTTTTTGTTCAAACAAAAGATCTGGTAATGCTGTTCCTGTATGGCATATGTATTTATATTCAAAACATCAGGAGTTATAGTTCCCATCTGTAACATGGGAGTTATAACTCTACATGTTACACTGATTAGACTTCTCAAAGCAGGTCAATATTTCCATGCAAATTTATATGGTAATAAAAAAGTCTCAACACGCTAGGTCCTAGAGCTCTGTAGTAATACAAAGATAGAAAATATAGAAAAAGTCAAGTGTTGCCCTGCAATATTTAAAAATTCTAAGGGTTACTGTGAAATCAAAATCTCTACAGGGCTGTTGGGAGCTTTTGAAGACCCTGAAGATGCTGCATGCCTTGGAGACCATCTGGCGTAAGAAACATTGCTCATTAGCACAGATCAACAACTCAGTCCTCAAAGATGCTGAGGAAATGGACTAATTGCTTTCTCCATGATCAGCTACAGGATACTGAGAAAAGGCAATTTAATAGGTCTACAGCCCAGTTCAGCACTGTACCTTTCCCCTCAGCTCTTTAGCAGACACACCTGTTTTCCTGCATCAGGTCCTTGATCTGAGCCAAAATCCAGTCCAGTTCTGAAGAGGAATCAGACCACAGTTCTCGAGACTTTGAAAGAGACTGCATATTCTGCATAACCTGAGTGATGGAAAAATTCAGGCATCAACAGAAAAAATACTCCCATGGCAAAGACTTCATTGCTATGACAAGAAGATGCACATGCCACACATACTTCATAACCAGCATTTGAAAAAATGCACAGATGTTCCCCTCCCTTGGGATCTCCAATAAGTACAGATCTCCTTTATAAACCTGAACAAAGTGCCCATATTATGAACTGTACAGCTCAAATTGCTTGTTCTTTGCAGGGAAGTTTGCCTTTGGCAAGCCATGCATGACAGCACTAGCAGAGAGACCTGAGCAAAGAACTACCTAAGGCAACAAGGAAGAGAAGACACATTGCCCAAGAAAGAAAAGAGAATTAACAGAAGTGCTGATCATCAGAGTGCACTTACCCGGAACTGCTCATTCTTGTAAGATATCAGAACATCTCTGACTTTTTCTAGAAATAAACAAATATATAATTTAAGCAGAAGATGAGCTATGTAAGGGAATTTTGTAGCTAAGGAAGCTGCTTAGTTTTGCTAAATTTACACTCAAGGAAGGCATTCCAGCAATTCTGTTCAGACCACACATTTTCGACTCCTAAAACAATCAGACTTTTCCAGCAATATAAATTTTCTCAAGCAGGGTTAAACCACGATTTCCACATTTTATCACTAACAGTAATCAAAGTCAGGTAAGTTGGATAAACCCAGACAGCTCAAAAACAAATCCCTAAATAGGTCAGTGTAAGAAGAAATTGTTCCCATATGCAGTTTATGTTCTGATGCACATTTGTCTTCCTTATACTTGCATTTTGCATCAATTGCAATAAACCAAAGTGCTAGAAATTTGGAGAAATACTACCAAACCAGTCAGTCAACCCCAGGAGTCCACCAAAGCCCAAAGAGGAATCTCAAAACCTGAGCTGAAGGTGCATCTTTATGCTGGAAGATAACACATTTAACTGCTTCCTCTAGCATATCTAATCCTTCTATCTGCTCTTGTTCTAGGAACACCTACCATGGAATTCCTTGTGTTTCTGACAGGCCTCATGCTGGGGGGTTTGAATCTCCCATGTATCACTGTCCAACTCTGCATTTGCTTCCACCTCTTCCTGCTCTTCTTCCTCATCCTCATCTTCCTCTTCTTCACACAAGTTGTTGCCCAGCTGGCGGCTCCAATACATCTTTCGCAGCCAGTCCAGCACAACATCACAGCCTAACAGAGAACAGAAAACATCTTCTCAGTGAGGATTTCTTTGTTACAGCAAAAAATAATATGGGTGGCATAATGTTAACTTGTATTATGAAAATAAATGCTATTAACCTGTTATGAATCCTGAAAACACAAGCAAATCCATTAATGAAAAGGTAAACAAGTCAAAAAACCCCAAATAAACAAACCCCCAAAAACCAAACCAAAACCAACCTCCAGAAAGAAACCAGGAAAAAAAAACCAATTCAGTATAACAGGCATGGTAACTACCCATTCTTTTGGGGGGAAAATAAAAGATTGGACACTGCTATGGCACTGCACCTTGCTCAAGCTAGGTCAAATTTAAGCAGCAACTATGTCCCTGCAGTGGCATTCTGCTGAGAAAATGAGTCAGTACTTTACTTTCACCATGGTCAACATAGCATCTACAACAATGACATATTTTTTTTGTGCAGGGACTACTCTAGGCATAAATTAGATAGAACGGAAAGAAAATATCTTTACTTTCATCAGCATTTTCCCAATTCAATCTAACGACCCTTCTGAAGATTATTTAACTGGCTTCTCAATTCTTAACCCAAAATCCCCAGGGATCTCTTCAAATGCTATGAGCTGGTCATTCATTCAGGCTTGCAGTATCTACATTTCTCCCTAAATGGAATTTTTTAAGAGTCTTAGATATCTCTAAGCCACCAGGAAAAGCTTTTACCATTTCCCCAAGATGAACTTCCTGTGCCACACCAAACTATTGTTTCCAGTAATTTTTTCAGGCATGGGAGAAATCCTCTGAACATCTGCCCTGTGAGGAACCACAACCTGCAGCCACTGCACACAGCCCAGCTACCCCCACAGGGCAGTGGCAAATCATCCCAGAGTCAGATACCACATCCCCCTGCCAGGACAAGCACCCGGCCTGTCCTACAGCACCCCAAAAGGGAGGCAGGGCTGCTCCCCTCAGGGCCTGCAGCACTGGCAATGCCACCCCAAGTTTGCCTCAGGCCACCCCTCCCAAAGCCAGCTGCTGGTGGCACTCACAACCCTGGCTGGTGACACTCACACCCCTGGCTGGTGACACTCACACCCCTGGCTGGTGACACCCACACGCCCTGCCTGGTGGCACTCACACCCCTGGCTGGTGGCACCCACACGCCCTGCCTGGTGGCACCCACACCCCCTGCCTGGTGGCACCCACACCCCCTGCCTGGTGGCACTCACCCTTGCGGCACAGGGCCAGGCGTGGCAGCTTCCCGTGTGTCAGCTCGTGACGAAGATCCACAACCCACACAGGGATGTCCACCTGCAAGCACAGCCAGCACGTTACCCCTCTGCTCCCACTGACCAGGCCACTCCTGCCTGCAGCCCTGCACAGAGCCCCTGCCAGGTGGGAACAGCACCTTCCTGGCCACTCCTGCACCAGAGTTCCCCTGCTTCCCACTTCAAGTTTGGGCCAAGATCCCCCAGCTCTCTGACACCACCCCTCCTGTAGCCTATGATCCACACAAACTTGCATTTTACAGTTTAAGTTCTCCAGTGTTACATACAACAACAGATTCATTTGTAGACAGAGATGTTACATGTAATTTAATGATACTGAGAAGCAGTTCAAATATATTTAAATGGATGAAACATTCTGGATAACTATATATCAAAGATACAAATAATATAATATATAATACTCAAACTTATACGCTAATTTGCATGCAATTTTTTGCAGCTTTCCTGAGGACAACTACCTTTAACTATGCAAGACCTTTGCTTTTAAGCTTGATCAGTTTTAAAAAGCGAGAATCAAAACCTTTTGCAAAAACTCAAGTAAAAAATAAAAATCAATTCACCATCATCAATTCTCACACAGGGATCCAGACATATATAGAAATACTGCCTGTCCTTCACTTGTTCAGTCCCATGTATGATGGCCAGTGCAGCTGGCAGTAAAAGGACTCAAGCTGGTCCTGCTACTACAACTACAGCTTGAACCTTCCCTCCTCCACACACAAGTGGACAAGCTCACCAAAAGAAAGAGACACAAGATGAAAATACCTGCAAATGTGAGTGTTTTTTATGTATAACCTTGCTTTGGCAAAGACTGGAACTTATAAACCACACATTTAGCTATTTTTCCTATCTCAGTAGCTAAGAAAGAAAAACGTGTGACAGTATGTCAAGTGGGACTACATACATGTAAATCAAGACTTTTGATCACATGTGATTAAAAAATATTTAATAATCATCAGCCTTTGTTACACTTATTGTGACTCCTGAGAACAGTTTGCAATAAGCCTGTTTAAAACTTTGCAGCTGGAATAAATGAGCATCTATATCTGTTATTTGGTTACAAAAGAATGACCCCTCACCATTTCCTCCACTCAGTGTTATTAATAACCAATGGATATGTTTTCTGTACAGATGTAAATTATCAAGCTACTCTTATTTAATATTTACCTCTCTGGCTAATTGTCTCAGAGGAATGCTGACCATCTTCTGTTTCCTCTCCGTGATCAAGTTGACAAACCTGCATGCAGGTTACAGAAAAAATAAATTACTATAAAGGGCTGCAGAGAAACTTGGAATTCCAGAGACAAACTCCCCATATACAACCCTGTGGTCCCAGAGACACAGCGAACTCAGACAGCTGAATAATGACACCTGTCCAGGTCTTTGTCTCTCTCTTTCCAAGGACACAGGCCTTGAGAGCCCTTACCTTACAAGAGCCAGCCCATAAGAGAGGATGAGCTCATGAGACTTCAACCTGCCAGATGAATCGAGGACCTTACAGCGGATCAGTTCTGCCGTGCAGTCCACTGCAAGAGGCATTTTTGGGCCATATCTGGAGGCAAAGGAAAACCAGGTGAGCAGTCTCACACAAATACATTCACCCTGTAAAAAGGGCAATTTTCCAATTATGTTTTGTGCTCTGTGGTACATAACAGCCAGAGAAATGGTATGCTGAGACAGCATCCAAGGCTCTTTCCAGAAGGCTGCTATTGGAACAGAGTGGTTACTCCAAAGCACACGTTAAATGAGTACTTACTGATACGCTATGCACATACACAGGACGCTTAACCCAGGCGAGTCTTGTGTACGGATGCGGCAGGGGCAGCTTGGGGACCCTGGATATGCTCACTGCCCCGGGAAATCAGCCCGTGAGGTGGCGGGCATGCAGGGCTTCTGCCTCCCCTGCTCCCACGGGGCCACCGTGCTCTTGGCACCAGCTACGTGCCCGGTGCCTCCCGCAATGAAGAAAGCGCCCCGCAAGCCGGGGCCGCCCGCCCGGCTGCACCGGCGGCCTGCCCACACAGCCCCGGCCGCGGAGC
>JAHLSL010000024.1:6234585-6255404 GCA_025920805.1 Petroica traversi | reverse complement strand
AAAAAAAAAAAAAAAAAAAAAAAAAAAAAAAAAAAAAAAAACAGGCCTGCCCGGCCCCGCGGCCGCTGGAGCATCCGCTGCGGCCCGAGGGGCTCGGCCCGGGGCAGAACAAGCGCGTTCCCCACTTGTGCAGCTGCGGGGAGCTGAGAGACGGCGAGATGTGTGCTAAATCACAGCCAGGGGAGCCTTGGGAGAAAATCACAGAACCATCCCTAACAGCCACACCATGTGCCTTGGAATGTTTTCCAAACGTTTCCTGAACTCTGTCAGTCTCGATGCTCTGATCGCTGCCCTGGGGAGTCTTTTGCAGGACCCAACCACCCTCTGGGTGAAAAGTCCTTTCCTAATCCCCAGCCTAAACCTTCCCCTGACTCAGCTCTGTGCCGATTCCTTGAGTCACGGGTCGCGGGAGTGTGGAGATCATTACCTGCCCCTCTGCTTCCCCTGGTGAAGATGTTGTAGAACACAGTGAGGTCTGACCTCAGTCTCCAGGCTGAACAAACCTCAGGCACTCCTTAGCAGGCTTCCCCTCCAGACCTCTCCCTCCTGGCCTTCTTTTGGATGCCCAAAACAGCAGAGTACTTAAGGTGGAACAAGCACACTTCTCGGTGAAGAACTTTCTAATATCCAACCTAAATCTCCCCTAACACGTCAGGCCATTCCCTCAGGTCCTGTGACTGATCACCAAAAGGAAGAAATCAGTGCCTGCTCCTCCTCTTCTCCTCATGAGGAAGTTTAAAATTGATGAGGTCTTCCTCAGTTTCCTCCAGACTGAAAAGACCAAGTGACCTCAGCCCTCCTCAGACAGGTTCCCCTCAAGGCCCTTCACCAGTTCTTGATTTTTATGTAACAAAGTCACTGGGGTGCTAGGCAAAATATTTATATGGGTTCTTTTTTTCAAAAAGAACATAATCTACACTACTCAATACTACTTTAATTTACTTTCTTGAGGCATAGATATAAATTAGGAATATTTCTCTTAACCGGATAGTCTCATTGTGTATGTTTAATTCTGAAATAACTGAAGTTTTTGAGATACTACAAAACCTACATCCCACTGTTTATACAGCAGGATGTTATAAGATTATTTTGTTTAGGAAGTAAAAAATTCAGTACACAATAACATTTAAGTTTTTATATTTCATTAAGGTTTTAATTTTGTTTCAGTGTTAAGTTTTGT
The DNA here is from genome assembly GCA_025920805.1 of Petroica traversi. Classification (NCBI taxonomy): domain Eukaryota; kingdom Metazoa; phylum Chordata; class Aves; order Passeriformes; family Petroicidae; genus Petroica; species Petroica traversi. The sequence goes on along the minus strand of JAHLSL010000024.1, from coordinate 6,254,224 downwards.
CTGTATGAATGATTTTTCTGTTCACAATAGCATTTTGAGGCTGCTTTATTCTTATTGAAACATGAGGTAACTTCCATCTATTCCAGTGCAATTATAATGAATTAGTTTTTGTCTAAAAGTGAAAGAAAAAAACACTGCAAACATTTCAGGCACAAAGCACATGAGAAATTGGAGAGGCAATGACAGTTGGTAACATGCTTGTATTTTGAAACAGAATAAAATATCAGGAACTGGATATCTCTTAAGAATCAGATTATCAGGATGCAGTGAGAGCCAGCAATTCCTGGCAGGTCAGTCAGGGAGCCAGAAGCCAAGCACAAAACCACAACTGCCAGAGCAGAGTCACCAGCCTGGCCCCAGCTACACAGTACCAGGCGAGGTGTGATGAACAGGGCAGACCCAGAGATGGCAACGAGATTCAGCCAAGATTCCTCATCATGAGGCAAATCCGTGCTGATGAGGAGTGAATCTGAATTGGGATCACATCCAGTGACTGTTTACCAGGGTCACACAGACCAGGACCACATCCAGAGTGAAGCAATCACTTTGGTAAGAACACAATGAGACAGTTTCATTGAGTAAAACCATTTGGTTGCAGTAAAGACAAAACAAGAGACATCATCTACACATTTGACTTGAAGATACAATAATGTATTGATACGGAAGTAATATCTAAAATAAGAAATCTGTAATGAGGCATTTTTAGCTCATGAAAATATTTCCATCTTTATTGGTTAGAAAGCGAAAAAACCCCATAGAACCACAGAATGTCTCAAGTTAGAAGGGACCCATAAAGACCATCAAGTCCAACTCCCTGCTCTTTGCAGGATGATCATATGACACTGAACCACATGACAAAGAGCACTTTTACCTCCTGTAATGAAAGTGTCAGTAAAAATAACACATTCTTGCAAAACAGCTTAGGATTTTTCATGCATGCTGATCAGTCCTGGTAACTTGAACTGACCTGTGAATCAGCATGGAATAAATACAGGCTCCCCCTCCTTTTCCCAGCACTCCCCAGTGTGGAAGCATGAGGAGTTGCTTGTCACTGCAAAACATCATAAGGGATGGGGAAATAAGCTTCATAAGGGATGGGGAAATGAGGCCTGTGCTTGGCAACACAGCTTTGCCAAGAAGGTGAGATCCTTCCTGTCTCTAAACCACACTTCTGTCTCATGGAGTCTCTTAGTTGCATGTTTCTCAAGCAAGAGGAACACTGTGAGGCATTTTGCTGTAGTGAGTGATAAAGGAAAAGCATTGCTGGCTGCTGGTATTACCCATTATGAGAGCAGTTTGTGGTTTGGCTCCCTGGTGGCTCCAGTGCAGCCCAGGAAAGAAGAGACTTGGGCTTATCTGTGCTGTGACTGGCTCCTTGGGCCCTGCTGGGGAGCTGGTAATTATAGAATTAGAGAATGTACTGAGTTGGAAGGACCCGCAAGGGTCACTGAATCCAACTCTTAGGCTGCACAGGACACCCCAGGAATCCCATGTGCCTGAGATCATTGTCCAAATGCATCTTGAACTCACACAGGCTGGGTGCTGTGACCACTGCCCTGGAGAGCCTGTTCCAGTGCTCAACCACCCTCTGGGTGAAAAGCTTTTTCTTGATATCCAAGCTATGTTTAGATGAGATCAATGGCATAAAAATGGATTGCATTGGGTACCCAGATATGTTTTTAGCTGAGCATTTTCCTTAACCAAACATGTCATGCACTTTGTGCTCAGAAGTCACTATCTTCCTAGTTTGCTACATTCAACCCCAATGCTTTTATTCTTACCCTATTCCAAAACTCTGTCATCTCTCACTAAAAATAATGTGTTTAACACAAATTTCTCACAGTGAATTAAGGACTAAGCTGCTACTGGTGACCAGCATGCTAAATAAATTCATGGTCACGAGGTGTCTGCTAGACCCTTAGACCCTTTGGCACTTCCTTGTGAGCTTGATTTCCTATCTAGGTTTCTAAAGAAGTTAATTTTGTGTCTTCCCACGCCAGTCAAACCCTTTCAGACTAGCACTGTCTGCTCATCAGGAGCAGCAGAAAGGAAGAATCAAGCCTTCTGCAGCAAGACAAAATGAGCCCTACTGGCTATCAGATTTCTTATTCAAATGAGATTTTGGGGCATAATTGCACAAAATGAGGTACTTTGCTACTTCTGCAAGTGGAAGCCTGACCAAGGCAGGCAGCTGTGCTGTGTCCCACATCCTTTTCTTGCATTGATTTGCAGCTCCAAACCCCTTTTGCCACAGAGTGGCACCAAATTGGCTGATGCAATTTGATCTTGTGACTTCCAGCACAGTTGCAGAACTTCTGGGGTGAGCAGGATTTGAACTGATGTGGAGGACTGCTCACTGTGGCTGTTCATCACTGTTAGATAATATTACCTCCTACTTGCTTCCCAGCCAGTGACATCCTGAAAGCAATTTGAAGTTCAGTACTCCTGTCCCTCTCTTCTGTTTTCTTAATATTGTCTGCATTCAGTGGGCTGGAATTTCCAGGGATTTTAGCCACGTTAACTCCATATCACCCATCTGTGCTCCCTGTGCTTTGAACCTGGGGCAGTTATTAGACCCAACCTGTCCCAGACTGCAACAAAAAAGGCTTAAGTCCCTTCAAGAGTTCTCTTGGTCAAATGTTTCATTATGGGAGGATCCAGACCTGATTCACTGCTGCTGTTTTCCCTTACAAAGGCTATGACAGAGGCAGACACAGAGGGGATGGTATGTCAGAGTTAATGTAGCCATGAAATGGATTAGAGGGGCCACTGGCACTCAGGGAGCTTTCAGAGAAATAATCCATATTCTTACCCACCCTGAATACTGCCAGCACCATGACTGGTGAAAACTTGTTGTGCCAGTGCAGGCAATGACTTCCCTGGGCCCTCAGGGTATGGAAAATTTAGAGTTTGGTGCAGCACACTCACCCAATCTTTCAGCCTGCATCTGCAGAGCCTATCTGCACAGCCTGTCAGTCGCCAGTGTGACTCAGCAGCGTAGGGAAATTCAGTTTAGGATGATGAAGTCAGAGCCTGGTGAAGCCCTAGGCTCTGACTCACAGAAAACAAATGCATTTGACATATGAGGGATGTGAATGAAAGTTCCCAAATCTGGATGTTCCTCAGGACTCAAGAACAAGCACCCTCAAGATATATGCTGGCTCTCAGATGGTGATGTTTAAAGTTTTTGCTCACTGAGGTGCAAGTAGTGTCTCCTCCAGATATTTCTGCCTTTTCCTGTTTCTATGCAGTTGTAGCATTGCTCTTCTGGATACATTTAGATTTGATATCATTGTACTTGTCCAGAAAGGATTTTGTTCTGATCCCACAATGTTTGCAAAGAAGTGATGGAAAATCCTTGGTGCCTGAATGATAGGAGAGTGTGTATGGGAATGTCTGTCCACTTGCTGTGGCAGGCATCTTGTAACCACTCTAATGCTACCACATGTGGAACAAACCTATTTTCAGCCTGAAGATTGTGCCTGGAAAAATAGCTGCTCAGTTAGGCCAAATCTTTCCTACATAACATTCTGGGTGTCCTTCTCTCAGCCTACCTCTGCCTGCAGAGGAGCTCTGGAGAAAACTGGTGAGGCGTGAGTCTCTCTCAGAATCCTCACTAAAGGTGTAATTGTAGATTATAGCTACCCTCCATCCTGGCTGCCAAACTGCAGAAGTCATTCTCAGTGAGGCCACCTTTGTCACTATCTAAGAAGGAGACAGGGATGGTATAGTGAAGTTGATTTTAATCTACTGCTTCTTTGGCTTTCTTTGAAACAAATCTCCATCCCACCATTTATTTGGGAGTAAAATATGAAGTGAATATCCTTCCCCCACCCAACCTGAACAAAGTTGACCCTCTGTGCCTTCTGTATTAGCAGTATTAATAATAATATCCATATCTATTCATGTAGTTCTTGGCAGCCAGTATGGCTTCATGGCATAGATCAGGTTCTAGATTTAGGTTATTGCTTTTTGCCTATTAAAAAGCTTGTGACAGAGTGAAGAATTCTCTCCTTTCACATTGGAGGTATATTTAATATATGTCTTGGAGGTATAGCTAAAAATACTAATTGCTGTGCACAAGTCTTCATCTTTATACTGATTCCCAAAGATGAGCTAATTGGTCTCCACAACTTACCTGGTGGGTGAACCCTTATAATTTATATTTGGGATTATTAAAGAGAGGAAAGCCTCAAGTGCTCATTCAGCAAAGCATTTGAGATTGTGCTTCATTTTGAGTGTGTCTGGGAGTAAAATACCTATTTAAATGGGCTTAAGATCCCAGCTACCTGGTTGGGGCAAAAGCTTCCTATTTATTCTGGACCAGGATAGACTCATGCTGGAAGATATTAAATGTGTGAGCATTACTGCAGTGGTCTTTCTCTCACAGCCCTGATTGATGCCTCAGATAATAACATAATTAGTAATAATATTGAAGGCAAAGCACCGGTGGTTTTAGTGCAGTTTGTATCAGCTTGTCACTGACCGTAGATAACTATTTGAGCAACTTGGAGTGGTGAAATCACATCTTCATGGTTCCTGTTCCTTCTGCTAACTGCTGTAATTTGAACTTTACAGTTGCATCATAAATGAAAGGTGTAAGTGCCTCTGACTGTATTTTTTTCTAAAAGTTTACTGTCTGTCTGTTCTTGAGCTTTATGAACTGGAGACCTACAATTTCTAAATGCACTGACCACAGCCATGGTACTCTGGGAAAGACTTTCCATATGCTGGTAGTTTTATTTTAGTGAGTGTCTCAGGCTTATATCCATTTGGGAGGTTTCTCAGCATAATTTCAGATGTCAGTGTTGGTGATGTTGCATAAATGGAGAGAAACAGACAATAGACATAAAATTATTTGGTACTCTCTCCCTTCCTACCTTGGACCTGTCTAGACTTATAGAATCATAGAATCATAGAGTATGCTGAGTCAGAAGGGACCCTGAAACATCATTGAATCCAACTCCTGGCCCTGCACAGGACCATCTCCAGGAATCCCATAATGTGCCTGAAAGCCCTGTTCAAATGATTCTTGAACTCAGACAGTTTGGGTGCTGTGACCACTCCCTTGGAGTCTGTTCCAGTGCTCAACCACCCTCTGGGAGAAAAGCTTTTCATGATATCCTGCCTAGACCCCCCCTGAGTCAGCTTCATGCTGTTTCCTTGCGTCGTGTCATGGTCACAAGAGTGAAGAGATTGGTACCTGCACCTCATGAAGAGGTTGAACACCACAATGAGGTCTCCCCTCAATCTCCTCTTCTCCAGGCTGAATAAACCAAGTGGCCTCAGCCACTCTTCATAAGGCTTCCCCTCCAGACCCCCACCCCCCATCCTGTGGTCCTCCTTTGGACCTCTCTAATAAATTAATGTCTTTTTTTTATATTGTGGTGCCCAAACCTGCACACAGTATTCAAATTGGGGCCATGCTAGTGCAGAGCAGAGCAGGACAATCCCTCCCTTGCCCAGCAGCTGATGCTGTGCCTGGTGCCCCTCAGGACACGGTTGGCCCTCCTGGCTGCCAGGGCACTCCCATTCAACTTGCCATTGTCCAGAATCCCCAGGTCCCTTTCCCGTGGCACTGCACTCCAGCCTCTTGTTCACCAGTCTGTACATACAACTAGAGTTGCCCTGTCCCAGTACTGAATCTGCCCCTTGTTAAACTTCATACACTTGGTGATTGCCCACTTCTCTAATTTGTCCAGGACAGTCAGCAGGGCCTCCCTGCAGATTCATCCTGTGCATCAGTGGTACAAGCAGAACCTGAATCCCAGCACCCTCCCTCACCTCTGAAACTGAAACTGAAAACTGATGTTTGCCACAGATTGTGGTGCAGTCTCTGGGTAAAGGTCACTTGCATCCTTGCTCTGACCCAAGCCCTGAAACTGTGGCCTTCTCCTCCTTGGAGTCCATCAATCCATGCCATATATTTTCAGATGTGCCTGTGTGGCAGGAAAATTCAAAGAAAACTTTGCCAGGGAGATCTTTTCTGTGACTCATCCGTGCTAGGAGGGGAGAGTTTCTCATTCGTGTCTCAGCTGGGAGCGGTCCATCCTCCTGTTCCTCAGCAGGCCAGATTCTGACGTGTTTCTGAGCTGTGCACTAGCACAGCGTGTGCAGGGCCAGGGAGGGAGGACTGTGCTCTCTGTCAGTGATTTGAAGGGAATCATCCTTTTTTAAAATATTCCTTTTTTGTCTCCCTCCCCCACTTTCCTTTTTCCTCCTTCAGGGTTGCCACCTTGTAGTATTTTAATCAGAGGAAGCAGATATATCAAGGAAGTCAATGGCAGGGGCGAGGTGGGTGGGGGGGGGCAGAGAGGAAGAGGAGGAAAATCACATCACAGCCCAGTCTGCCAGTGTAAACACTTGATGATTTCCTGTTATTGTAGCCTAAAATGTACCATGACATCATTTGCAGGCCTCCCAGAATCACCCAGAAGGAGGAAAAGCCAGCATTCCCAGCCCGCCCCCAGCGTGAATCCAGGGGATTCAGACCCTATAAGGCAGTGAAGCTCTGCGAGCAGCAAAGATAGGGTTTCGAAAGCTTTCTTGTTCTTGGCAATGTGGAAATTTCACAAACAGGAAAAACTGCTTTTACTTTTCCTAAAGGGGAACCGTTTATGCCTCATGAAATATTAATGCCTTGAACTATGGTTACTTTAGAGGCAGAGCTGAAATACATGAAATGTTCTTAGCTGAGGACAAACACAGGGAAGCCCCTCACCAAAATCACCTCAGTTCATCATTACCAGGCATCTACTGTTTTATAATACCCACTTTCATTCCAAATCTTTCTACATACAAGGCAGTTAAGTCAAAAGCTGTGGATTATATAAAAGAGTACAATATTAAATAAATTTGATAATTTTGAAAGGTGAAGCTAGCTCACAATATTGCAGATATAGCCAGTGAAGTGTTCTTCCATTTCCAAGCATTAAATCAGTTCTGGAAAGTGAAGAGCTAAGATCTTTGGAGCCTGGATACACAAACTATCCTGGGATTTGACCCAACAAGTCAGATTTCTGTCTCTGTAACAGTTAATCCTGAATCACTGCACTCAGTCTGCACCACTGTAAAAAGGGGCAGAATCACATTCAGAGAGATGGGCTCTCATAACTTTTCTGAGAAGGATAATAACTAGGCTGATTTCACAGCACATCCTTCATCTCTTTAGGCAAACTTTCATATGACCACAGTGGGATATCTACAAAATCTGGGTTTTTTCCTAAACAAGGTAAAAAACTTCATAAATACAGTGCTGTATTTGGACTCATACCCTCCCTTGCACACTTGCCAACAGCCTGGCAAACATCAGTAATTACAGTGTAACTTTTTGCTTTTGAAACAGGAGAAATCAGTGTTTTCATGTTAAGTGTAAGGAAAATGAGACACTGAGATTAAATGAACCTCTGCTTTTCCAGAATAAAATGTATTGTCTTAATCTGAGTTTAAGCAAATCCTATGCCTCCAGATAGTGTCAGAATATTAGATTTCTTTTACCATAAAGTAGACTTGAAAAATCTGAAGAGACACAGCCTAGAGAAGAATACAAGCAAGTATAATAAATAAAGCACACTTGGGACTGATAGTAAAAGGAAACAAAATGGTTTTGTGGTTTTCTGGACAAAAAGTAAAATAATGTATAAATTTTGCTGGGCTACTGAAATAAAAAAGTGGGCTGTTCCCCATGAGTGATTTTTTTATGATAGGGGAACCAAGCCATTCAATTCTTCACAAAGCTGAGCTCTTTTCAAAGCTGTATCTACAAGATGATTATAATTCATTAAGTAGTTTGCTCTTCATTTCCAGTGCTGCAGAGTGCAGCACTAGGAACTGAAATGAATTTATGCACAGATGTGCCACGACCCTGCATCCAATGAAGTCAAGTGCAAGGTTGTAATGACAACATCAGCCTTACATATTTACACTCAGCTGTGCTGCAAGAAAGGCACCAGGACAACAAAGTGCTCAGGCACCCCTGTGAGAGCTGTGGGGTGCTGAGGCCTGGAATTAACTTCTGTTATTCTGTGTATCATCTGAGGGCTGAGGTAATCGGGTGGGCTTGGCAAGGCAGGAGAGGAGATCCTTCTTCCAAACACTGAACTTGCCAGGTCCTGTGTGCAGTTATCCTGTCTCTGGGATTTTGCTGAGTCCTATGAAAACTCGTGGCCTGCACACTGAGAGGGGAGAGGCAGCAGGGATTGTACCTGGCACAGGATGGGTGTCCACAGCTTTGGGCTCAGGGACAGGTAACTCTGGAGCTTTGTGAGGTGTGAATGTTCATCTGAGGTTCTGGTTTGTGTTTCAGGGATATTGATCAGTGTTTGTGCAGGAGGATATCTGGGTTGTGTGCTGAGTCTGATTTCATTCCCAGAGCATGGGGATGACTTTCTGCATGGGACTGCTCTTCACTTGGTGCTTACTCACCACAGGCTGATTCAGTGCTCTGCCTGGCTGGGTTTTTTTAGGTGATTTTAGATATAGGTAGTCTTTGCTGCTAAATGTTCTCCATTTTGGTTTTATGGCATGAGGCCATGCCATGTTTCCTGGTTCTGGGTGAGATAAAAATGACACGGTATTGTGATGTGGTTTGATTGGGATTTATGAGAATTCCTAATCCCTTGTGACAAATAGGAAATGATGTTTAGAGAAGATCAGAAAACATGACAAAGTAGAACTGATGGAAGTTTAGGTTATGATGAATTTGAAGAGGAGAAAAGTGTGCTTGTTTTCCACTGGTTTGTACAGGATTACCTCTGCTTATAGCCAGGGTAATCACCCTGGAAAGGTTGACCCCATTTATTGGGAAAAACTAGGCAAAATAAAAGTGAAAGAGAATGTGGAAGAGTAATAATTCACCAGGACAGTAAAGTCAGATTTAGGACTCTTAGTATCAGACCAGAAACAAATTGGTTTGGTGATACCAAGAGCCAGCCCAGAGGTGGCTCTTTCTTCTGGTTCAAATTTATTAAAAAACATTACTGCATTTATTTGTTCCAGGAAGACAGAGCAGACATCACCTGTCCACATATATATGGATTTATGCCAGATCAAATCTCATCTCTGCTGAAGTGTTTTAGCCTTAAAGCATAAAGTCAGCAAAACTCAAAATACCCTAGCTAATCAGACAGAAATGTCCTGTCTGCTTCAGATGAAAAGTTTACTGTCAGCAATACAGAACTGTGTGAATCCAGTATTAGTGTTCACAGAAACACAGCTTGTGTGAAAAAAAAAATCTTCAAAAAGAAAATAAATACCTTATTTTTATTTCATTGGTCTATTTCCTCTAAATTCTTTGAAATGGAAATTGCCAGAAAATTCAACTGAAAGGAAACTGACAGTTCACATCTATGGTTTGGCATAAATTCAGGTAATTTGAACATATACTTTGTCCTCACACTTGGCCTTTTATGTTCTCTGAAGTCAATAGACAAGATTCACATGGCAAGTGGACAGATATAAAATTAATGCTAGGCCCAAGAAATGGTCCATGTGAACTAATTTGAGAGGAACTTGGGGGAGGTGTTGACTTTTTAAGCTTTATAGTTTATTGGTGTATTTTTGTTTTTGTCAGCTGTGGTCATGCAGAGGCCTGGGGCAGGGAGTGAGCAAGCATGGCAGGGGATGGCTGAGGGACTCAGGCAGTAGGTCAGCCCAGGTAGGTTTTCAGGCAAGGGAAGGAGGTGTCTGCTACATTTTACTGCTGACAAGCAGGGTGTGTGATGTATCATGTAGTACAGGAATCCCTCCAACCTATGTAATTTCAAAATCATTGCATCTTCATGGAAAGGAGGAAAAAGCCTGAGGAAAACAGAGTTTTCTGTGATTGTTTGTGGTAGATGAAACAGCGTCCTAATTTTATTCTGTTTGAAGTAGGTGTCAACAGTCTGCACGTGTCTTCAAGTCAGAGGTTTTGTCTGCATGCATGGGAGAAGTGGGCCAAGGAAACTGTGCAAGATCAAGGAGCACTTTGGGAGATCAACTGCTCAGCTACCCAGCAAAGTAGGTGAGCATTGTTTTTTTGACATGTTTTATATGTGCCTAAGGTATACAGGGTATTCTGTCTGGAATGAAAAAGACCAAAAAGTCAAGCTCAAGGCTTTTACACAAGGAATGGAGCTCACACAAGGTGAGCATTGCATTGTTTGAGATCTCCTTGTCCCATTGTACAGTGTTGATAGCAGACATCAGGCTTAGGTGGACTGGCTCTAACTGTGCAGAAGGGTGCAGTTGAAGTAAGTCCACTTGTGTTCTGCAATACAAGGAGTTACTCAGCACTCCTAAGCCCACCCTGCAAAAATCAGCATCAGTTTTCTTTTTCTTCTTGCCTTGTGACTTTTATTTTCCCAGAGAAACAAGCTTGATATTCCCTGTTTATTTACCAATAGCAGCAGTGTTGGGGCAAAGGGAGTGGATCAGCTCCCTGCATCCAAGAGCTTGGGCAAAGATCTGGCATATGAGATCTCTTCTTGTGATTCCTGCAGAGTCCTTTGCAGAGTTTTTAACAGTATTTTTAATGTTTTCTTACTGTAAGATCCCCACAGTTTTTCAGGGACCAGTGGTTTGTCTAGTAAGATAAAAGGCAGATTCCCTGTGAATCCCTCAGAATACTCGTAATACCAAATGAATCCTGGGGAGTTAATGCCATAATATTTTTTGCTTTTGGGCCTCAGAGTGCACTGCAATAGTTAATTAAGATTATCAGCATGCCAGTAATTAGGCATTGACTGGGAAAATTGAGGCGAAACAGAAGAATTTGCAATAATTCCTCTTGAGATAAATGAGCCATCCTTTCAAAGCAATCCATTTTCTCAGAGAGAATACATCAACCCAGAGGTGATAAATGAAATACAATGTGATCTGGTGATGTACTTCCCCATTTTAAGGGGCAATACAGAGTTTAAATTTTGTTCCAAGAAAGCTCAAGTTACCTTGGCAGGCTGTGCAGATGGTGCCTGACCATGTGTTGGTTAACCTGTAAGTGGATCTTGTTCTCTGTGTTGCTGAAATGAAATATTTACTGAATTGATGTTGCCTGAAATCTTTACTATAAATTATATTTTTACTATGTTTTTACTATACTATACTATATTTTACTGTATCTTTACTATAAATTGTGTCATTGTAAATATTGACTTGAGGACATGATGACCAAAGATAAGAACAAGTTTGCTTCTGTGCTATGCTCTACCTTGAAATTCTGTCCTACTTTACACCATCCTCTTCCTACATTTATGCTTCTGGAAGCATTCAGCTCCTACAAATGCATCAAGAAATAAGGTTGGTAGAAAATAGAAATGGACTTTCAAGAAACACCTAGTATGTATTCCTGTCTTTAAAGCAAAGTTAACTATCCAACGTTGTATTTTCTGACAGTGAAAACCACACTGCAGAAAATTAAACACTAAGATCAACCAGTAGAAGCCCTTGGAGCTCTATGGCAAAGTGAGTTCAGTTTCTAATTCTGTCCTCCACTGTCTTTGGTGGTAGTGATAGGGTTTGCATGCCAAGTCCAGGATGGGGCCTGTCCCAGTTTCTCTGTATGACTGAAAACTTTTCTGGAGGAAATCAGCTCCAAACTCTAACAAACTCATTGTGCTGAGGCCCTATTATCAGGGAAAAGCAGGGAATATGTGTGGTGGGGAAGGGGAGAACTCCCAGGCTTGGGGGTCTTCTCAAAATATGTTTGGACTTAAAAAACTAATTTTGACATTAGAGGCTTTTATCCTTATCATTTTAAGTGATCATTCAGGGGATGTTCTTTTTTAAGAATGAAGAAACAGAAATGGGTTAAGTGAGAGAAAAAACTTGTAAGACAAAGCAAAAATGTTATGGTTGTGTTTTAAAAGTAGAAGTCTGTGTTCCTTATGAAGACAGAAGAATTCTCCTGAAACAGAGCAGGCTTATATTGGACTGAGTGTTCTTTGTGACTGTTGCTGAAGACAGCAAGTTCTGTGTCAGAGAATGGCCAAGAACACTATATATATATATATATATATATATATGTTGATACCTATCAATCTATATACCTATATATATATACCTATCAGTGTATATACTTACCTGTGATCTACATGTGCATCCACCTGTAATTCCTCTTACCCACTGACTCTGCTTATACAAATATCCTAAATGCCTTAAGTCTCTGCATTTTTTGATCAGAGATGCCATGTGTTTAGCAAAAAACTGAGGAAAATAAATGATGTCATGTGTCATGCCTTCATCTATCAGGTCTGGGTGGTGTGTTCTGGGTAGTGCATCATTGTGTTTCACCTGAGGGGAAGAATGCTGGGTGCAGAATGTGTAGAGTGAGGCTTGCCCAGGCGTGCACATCTCTGTGAGTCACATAACCCTGACTGCACATCACACCCTGTGATGTGAGAGGGTGGGAGGGAATTCCCTTCACTTGTGAGTTACCAACTGAGTGGGAGAGGGAGCATCAGCTTTCCCAGATTAGACTCCTGCTCTAGGCAGCTTCTGCACAATGAAGTTCTGGGTTTGAGTCCCAGAGAAAGAGAGGCAATACTTTACCTAGATAACATTGCTATGGGTCAGGACTCAAAAAAACCCTGCTATTTGAGCAAGAGCCAGGAGTAATGCCTTCGGTATAAAATGTTCCTGCATTGGAATAAAAATGGCTGGCAACTCCCTGTATATTTTTAAGGTTTCCAAAAATAGATCTAAGTCACAGGCAAAAATGAATGGAGCTGAGGCTTAAATGGAAAGAACTGGTAAAGGGTCATTTGTCTGAAATGCTGAGATCATCTTCCACATTACATGCCACTACCTGGAAACATGGACCAGTTTTCTTTTCCCTTTTTATGGCTTTCTGAGCCCTATTTTCCAATGCATTGATTCACTTGACCAAGTTTCAGTGCAGTGGGGATAATTGACTTAATATTAGTGCTGATACTGAGAACCCCACCCTTGCTCTGATTTTGCTCTGTACGAGCTGGAATGCCTGGAGTGCAGAATCAGCCTTGCAGCCCTGGAGAAGCAGAAGAAAGTTAGATTATAAGCAGTTGCTCTGTGTGTGAGGGAGAGAAGGTTTTTAATCACAATGACAGGTGAGAAAGAAGGTCAGGGATAGCTGAGTGGGAGTAGGGGATGACTGGAGGGTTAAACCTCTGGGAAGGTGCACTCCTCTGTTCCAGGAGGAATTTGATGTTAATCACTGAAGCATTAATGCATGGGTGAGCCTAGAGCATTTTGTAGAGGGGAGAAGGAGAATTTGGAAGCCAACTCCAAAACTGAATTTGCTGCTTTACCCACCCATGTCTCCCAGGCATGGCCTGGGGCTGAAGGTGCTATTCTGGCTGCATTTGAGACTGTCTTCCTTGGAGGTGACTGTCCCCACAGAGGTGCCAGTAAATCTGCATGTCTCCTTGCTTCCTAACTGACTTCTGCCACTCTGATTAAAATCTGTCTTGCTAAAAATGTTTGAACAGGTTCAATAGATGCACAAGCAAGTCTGGATCATTTTGAAAGGTAAACATGTCTACATTAACAAATAGTGTGGTGTAATAAGCAGATATGGAGAAGAAAAAAAAAAGAAAGAGCTGCTGCTGAATATCTAACATTACCACTAAATGTACTTCACAGTGGGATTATTTTGGAGCTGCTCTGTTCTGGTGCAATTAAGTAAATGCTTGCCAACAGCTGGAGCATGAGAGGTACACTGCTGGAGCACATCCAAAAGGAATTCAATTCACCAGGTATGAGACTGCACCTTGGTGGGAAAAAAAGCACTGAATTAGAAAGTTAACTTCAAAACCAAATTCCTAGACTGAATTAAAAAGCTAATGTAAATGTGACTTGCTCATGCAGTTTTGTGGCTGAGAAGCTGATAATCCCCAGGAGAGCCAGAGGTAGTGATAATGGGGATGAGTGAAAACTATTATTAGCAACTATTTGTACACTGGTACAGGGTGTATTTCTACGTGTGCAGAGTGAAAAGGTCAAATACATGACCCTGATTTACCAGCTGTTCTCAATTCTCAACACCTATGCATCCTGAGCACATGGACACTTTCCAAATAGAGGGACATATTTTAGGCCATTACTGTGCCTGATGACATAAAGTACTAAGCTATGGAGAATGAGACTCTGTATTAATCTGCATCTGTTCTGCAGTTTGCAGTTGGTGGGATTTGGATCAGACTGTTGTGCAGTTTTTCCCTTTTTATGTATCACAGAGCCTGGACAAGAAAAACAGCTGTTCTTGTCCTGCTATCTGCCTCTCTGGCTCTTGATTCTAGCAGTGCCCTGAAGTACTTGAACTGTAACACCACAAAAGACTTTAAAAATAAACTCTTTGCATCAACAGCTCCAAAAAAAATATCCAGGAAACAAGTCTCTTAAATTAAGAATTTAGATAGTACGTAGAGATATTTATTTATGAACTAATAACATAAAATACAGAATTTGCACGGTTTCCTGAAGCCTTAAGATGACATCTTTGTCAGCCCCCTCTGAGATAGCCAATCTTATTATATTACTTTCCTAGCTAGTCAAAAGGAATATAAAACCATCCAGTCACCCACTGACACAGCTTGTAAGACCAAGGAGAGCTATCTGCTAGTCTCTGTTTCTAATCTAGAGGACTCTAGTGCCTCCACTATCTCCTCTCATAACTGGATTTTGTTTACAGCTGGAGGTTCCTGCTATTACAGCTCATTGTAAGTGCTGGTGACCCACATGCCTTTGGGAGGGGTTTTATTTTAAACAGTGAAACTGCATGACCTGAAAATCCCTCTTAGTAGTGGCTTCTCCTGGTTCTTGCGCAGTAACGCTCGGTTTGGTCCTTCTTTGGCCTTTTTCATCATCTAGGAATGATTCTGTGTACAATTACTCCTGATTATTAAATGTTGATGCCTTCAGAAAACTGCAGGGTAAATGGATGCCTTCCATCCAGACTCCTAGGCAGTGGTCACCTGCATCAGAACCATCTGGAGCCTGGTACTCAGCCCCTGAGGTTGGACTGGCCACTCCCATTCTCTGGCAGGCCTTGGAAGGAAACGCCTGGTGGCCTCTGTTGCAGCCTCCAAGTTCCCAATCTCTGAGTCAGAAAGGCAGTGGCCCTACATGGTCATCACACCAGTACCATCATCTTGGCTCCACACCAGCCATCTGAGAAGGAGGCAGAGCAGGAGAGAGGGGGAAGAGAGGAGAAAACTCCCAGAGAGCCTGTTCCTTTGAACTGAAACACTGAAACTGTGAAGATCTTGGCTGAAGACTCCAAATCATCCCCCTTTCTGCAGCAAAGCCTATTAGTACTGCATGTAAACTCTTGGTGGTCTGAGCCCTATTGAATAAAAAAATGCTGGATTTTATGTCTACAAACTTTGAATTGTCCTGTTAAGAAAGTAAGGTGGATGAAGAGCAGAGCATGAGATTTTGTTAGATTTTGGAGATTGAATTGTTTTTTCTTCACTGTGGTTTGTTACAGTGAGGCTTTGCTGGTCAAGACAGGCCTGGTAGATGTTCCAGGAGTTTTGTGGACTGCCTGTTGAGGAATACGTTTGGTGCAGGTAGCTCAGTGTGCAGACCCCAGGGCAGGCTGAGGTTGGAGCTCTGGGACAGGAGGCCATGGACTGGCACTGGCACAATAGCAGGAGGAGCCGTGGTGCCAGCCAGGTGACAGGAACTCAGAGACACAGCAGGAGCCCATGACTCAGAAGATCCCAGGCTATGGCCAGCACAGACTCTGAGGATGTAAAAGCCCAGGGAGTCCTTTGTTCAGGGTCCCTCCCCGGAGGCACCAGGTCAGACTGTGATTCTGTTGCTGCACTGTGATAAAATTGCTCAAAACAACCAGAGGTCTGAGATTCTGCTTTGGGAAACCTGGGGTCAAGCTGGTAGGGAAAACTTGTCTGACTGTCTGAGAGTGGGATGTGCAGGGAGTCAAGTGGGGCCCTACCAGGTCACTGGAGCTGCCTGTTGAAAAGGGCCTTTGGTTCCAGCATTGCAGTCTCTGGTGGTGGGAGTGTAAATGCCAGAGTGGCTCCTGAATGGTCAGATAGGAAAGTTTCCTTAATGTGCCTCAAGGGGATAAAATGCAATGGGTAATGTAGGTTTTTTACCTTTTGCTTCCAGTATGTTTTTAGCTGACCATGCTTACTGTAAATGTTTAATGGCCCCTGAGAAATACATGTGAGCAAGCATGTTTCCTTTTTGGGTACACATCACACCATCAAACCTATCAGAATAAATACCAGTGGATATACTTTTTAGATTAGATACATTTTTCTAAAACGGAAAGTCCTACATAAATTCTTCCCATCACCCACGGGAATAATTTTTCTTCACTAGTCTGAGGTGGAACAGAGCAGTGAGATTTACTCCACCTCCTTGCTCTAAGGAGTTTCAGTCTCCCAACCTTGTATTGTTCCAATTCTTCACAGATTTAAAATAATTTCTACATTAATACTTTTCACAAAACATGGTTAAACATATTCCCATTAATTGTTTCGTCCTTCCTAGTGATGTTATCTGTTATTTGGAGTAAAGTCCCAGAATATCCATTAGATTTCCCTTTGTTTCCCACATTGCTGCAAGCAGTACAGGATGTGGAAAGCATAAGCATTTGCTCCCATATGGTACAAACAAAGAAGAAATGAAGGTGAGGCAATCCTAGCAGATGGGTTGTTCTTACATTTTTTTCATGTGATCATTGCACACCTTTTGTCTGGTTTGAAACCCTCCTCTTTAGTCTCCCCCTGCACAAACAGCCTGTTCCCAGCACATCCCCAGACATCCAGGAAGAGATGAGTGGTGTCAGCCATACAGTGAGTCATTGTTCCTAGTAAAGCCTTCTCCATGTTCCTTCCAGGGGTGTCACTGCCAGTCAGGGATTTATATGCTGGAGGGAATGAGGAACTGGGGCTTTACAGAGCATCTGGCAGACACAAATCCCTGGGATTTCCAGGCAGTTTCAGCTATTTCTGCCTGGTGAATTGACAAGCCAGGAGCTGGGACCATATACTGCAATGAGTTCCTTTTCTGAGGTGGAAAGGGGGTCACATATAAATGGGGTCACACATTCAGTGGCCACATCAGCTTCTGCCCTGTCACTGCAGCTGCATGGGAATGGAATAATTTCCAGCCTTTTCAAATCCTACTTTCCTGAATGTCATATGCTCTCCCCTTCACCCCTCTCATCCTTCCAGCTTGAGAATCACTGCAAAAGATTACCCTGATTCTCAAGACAAAGGTGTGAATGAAATGATAGTATTTGTTTGTGAGAAAAGATGCTTTTTACTCCTAAATGCAATTAAATACTAAAAAGATCCAAATCATCACTGACAGCAGCTCATTGTGAACCTATAGGCATTAATGTCTGAGCAGAAGGAAAGCAGTAAGAGCTGGAGAAAGAAGTTTCTATTCAAAGAAGAGCTCAGAACCAGACCAGTTAATTTAAAATATAGTCAATCCAGGACTATCGTGTTTTGAAGGTGTAGTTCTCATACTGTGGTAACAATTTAATTTTGTACCTTCCTTTACTTACTGAATCAAACTAAATTTCAGCCCTATGAAATACACCTGTAGCAGGAAACACCTTTGGCTTCTATCCTCTGTCAAAGCCATGCAAAGGGGAGCTCAAATTACCCTTCATTGTCAAAAAATCAATATGCTGATGAAACAGCCCCTTGTTGAAGTGCTCATGCTAAATAATTCTAACATGTCAGACCAAATAATTTACATGCTCTTTCTGCTTAAAAGAAGCTACTACAAAAGGGTTGATGAAAATAAAACCCAGACAATAAATGCCCAGTGAAATACCAGACCTCTTCCCAGGAGAATGCTTAATGTCATCCTGGTCTAATCTAATTGTGAAGTACTTTAATGTTATTTGGGATCTGCGCAGTCTTGAAGTCACAGCATTTTTGAGGCCCTGGGTAATGTTACTCATTTCTCCAGCCTCCTGCAAGGAGGACTTTTAATTGGCTGATACTTTTACCCCTTGGAATTTCGTCCTGAAGTCAGATGTAACCCCTGCCTGGAATTCTCAAGGAATCCCCTGATATGGCTGTTCTCACACACGGCCAGGTAAGGAGGGTCACCAAAAGGCTGCTGGATGACACCATCCCTCCTCAGCAGCTGGCAAAGGAGAGGTCCATGGGGAAGGTCAGGTCTTGGTGCAGCACCTCTGCCACAGGAATTTATCGTGGAACTGGGGCTGGAGCACCAGGTAGTTCAATTTTCAGATGTCTTTTTCTCCACCTCAGCAGTGAAGGAGAAGGGGAAAAGCAGCAGCAGGAGAGAAAGTGAAGTGTGGAGACTCACGTGCCTGTCACAGGACACTCTTGTCTTTTGAAGTGGCATAAATGGTATTTTGTTTTGCTATTGATATGAATAATAGGGAAGAAGGACAAGAGAAGTGCCTGGGATCAGAAACAAGTGTATGTTATGCTGAACCTTTGTCTTGGCCCTTCAGACTGTTTGGGACTGTTTGTCACGGGGTTTATGACTTTCTGTGGGCGTAGCCAGTGCTTGGCACACTATAAGTGGGAATAAAGTTGCTTTGGATCTGATTGTTTCACTGGCATAGGACTTCATTTGCATCGTTAGAACTCCTGTCATTAGCACTATGAAAAAAATCTTTGGTCCCTAGATGTTAAACTATGGCCCTTTAAATTTGGCAAGGAAATAGCTACACTTCTATAATCTAAAGTTTTATTATCTTTGCAAAAAAGATTAATGGAATTCTCCATACGGTTACCTAAGTCTTATGAAGGAATGTTGGTATAGAAGTTCCAATAGAAGCAGAATTGGGCTCTCCCCATTATATATGTTGCTAGCATGAAAGAAGTCTCCACAGAGTCTCTTGAATGCAGGGAGAAAGCTCACACCTAACATTTCTGGATTCAAACCTGGCAAAAAATCTCACACAAGTGACTTTATTATTCTGTATGTCTTCTGTCAGTATCTATTTCTGTGGGAAATAAGTGGAACTCTTTCATGGACCAGTCTTGTTTGACCTAGTCAGAGAAAGTCTCAATGTAAAAAAAAAGTCAGAAAAGGAAGAAAACCTTGTAAAACTGCCTCTTAGGCAGCCTGTAGCTTTCTGTGCAGAAAAGTTACACCAGTTTACATCAACTCAATTATACTCATGTTTTTTCCTATGTAGGCACAGCATAGAGATGGTAGCTTAAGTGAAACCTGCATATTCAGCTGAAGCAAACAAAGTGCCTGAACCCTGTTTCTATCTCCTGCCAGACAAAAATGTTTAACAGATTTGACAAGAAGACTCAAAATCAAGAAAAAAAACCATGGAATGTTCCTACTTCTCTTTAAAAATAAGACGTTAAATTTATTACATTTCCTTCTTCTGGACACTGTTAACTTTAAAAAGAATGACTTTTAATTTCCTGGTAGAAAATATGACTTAGTTCACTGTTTGAAAGTTATGCTTAAAGTCCCAAATGAGATGAGATGGCTTCTTTATATCCTCATGAAAATACTGAACCTTGATTCCTTCCATCAGTGGCTGCAAAACTGAGATGGCAGGAGAAGCTTTGGTGGATGGCCTGGTGCTGGTCCTCGGCTATTTTCATCCTTGAATTTGATTGCTCATTTATATTGTGTGATTATGGTTGTGGCCTTGGAGAAGCCTTCAAGACCAGATGTGACTCGCCAAGCT